>JALIGW010000021.1:4517772-4540272 GCA_023053685.1 Diadophis punctatus similis
TTCCCCCACCATAGAGTCTTCTCCTAGCGCGGTGTCCTTTTTCCTCTACCTGTCCTAACCAAAAGCCCTATCAATTGTGGAGCTGACCGGTGACAGGGAGCCGCCAGAGAGGGATGAAAGAGCCGAGATGGTGCAGTGGTTAAATGCAGCACTGCAGGCTACTGCTAGTTCAGCAGTTCAGCTGTTCAAATCTCACCGGCTCAAGGTTGACTCAGCCTTCCATCCTTCCGAGGTGGGTAAAATGAGGACCCAGATTGTTGGGGGCAATATGCTGAACTCTGTAAACCGCTTAGAGAGGGCTGTAAAGCACTATGAAGCGGTATATAAGTCTTAAGTGCTATTGCTATTGCTATTGCTATGAAAGAGCCACATGCGGCTCCAGAGCCGCGGGTTGCCAACCCCTGACTTAGACGTATACACCCCTTCACAGTGCTTCACAGCTCTCTCTAAGGAGAAGAACACAGACCCGCCGTAAATTCTGCTGAAGATGTTACCTAGCCTGGTAACGAAACATTCGGAAACCAACTCACAAATTCAGAGAACGGCCCTACACCCTCATCCTACACCCGAGATATTCGCCACTATCTGCAGGGTATATTTATTTTCCAAAGTGGAGAAAATGTCTGCTTCTGAAAGCAGCTGGAGATTTCACTTCCAGTTTCCAAGCTATAATTTCTAGGCCTTAGCAAGACAAACTCTGCCTGAATATTGTACAAAAAAAGAAGAAGAAATAAGATAAACCTTTGATTAGGAGGCAACCTTCAAAATCAAATCAATAATAAATATTTTTTTAAAAAAATATTGAATACTCCCTGACAAAAGAGTTGAAGATGTCTATGGAGATTCTCAGTCATCCGGTCATGGTTGTCCCAAAGGTGCTTTTTCGGGAGAGAACTGGACTTTCTGGTTTTTCTTTGAAGACATTTCACTTCTCATCCAATAAGCTTCTTAGGCTTTGGGAAAAGAGTTGGAAGTAAGATATGAATAACATTGTAAAACAGAGAAGAAAATACTGTAGGTTGATACCTGAGACTATTAGATAATTTTTTAGAGACATTAATCAATAACTTTTTATGATAGGAATCCAGAACTGAATGACTATGTTAAGAATATGCAGTTTCTGTACAGATAGTCCTCAACGTACGTCCACAACTGACCCAAAATTTATGTGGCTAAGCGAGGCAGTTGATAAGTGAGTTTTTGCCCCATTTCAAGACCTTTCTTGACACAGTTGTTAAGTGAATCCCTGCAGTTGTTAAGTTAGTAACACGGTTGTTAAGTGAATCTGGATTCCCCATTAGCTTTGCTTGTCAGAAGGTCACAAAACAGGATCACAGGACCTCGGGACATCGCAACCTTCATAAATATGAGCTAGTTGCCAAGAGTCTCAGTTTCTATCACATGACTATCTTAATGCTGCAAAGGTCATATGTGTGAAAAACGGTCATAGGTCACTTTTTTGGGTGCCGTTGTAACTTTGAATAGTCACTAAATGAATGTCGTAAGTCAAGGACTAACTATATTTGCCTTAACGTCCATCTTGGGCTTGTACAGAGCATCGTATGAACATTTTGGAGTGTAGCATTGAAATCTCGCAATTAGAAGCACCATTTGGAGTTCCGTTGTTTTTGTTTTTAATTGTGAGAGCAGAGGCAGTTGGAGGTAGATCTGTTGGTACTATCACAAGGAAATTCATCAAGTAACAACTTAAGAAATAATTGGGAACATATGTTGAATGTATCTGCCTCTGATCAGACTTGGCAAATAGTCTCAAGAAACATTCCTACACGTTCTCCTTGCATGCATGTACAGTATATAAAAACCCATCATTAAATATTGTATCAAAACCTAGTACCAAATTGGATGATATTATAACAACAGCAACAGTTGGTGAGAGCACAAAGCAGGATTTTCAATGTTTCAAGCATATGTGAAAGAGAAAGGGAAATGGGGAAAAAATAAGGAATTGTTCGATGCTTGGAAGTAGTTTATTAAAGGATTGTGAATCTCTATTTCTAAGCTAAAGAGTGAATCAGGGATATGTCAACATTATCTGAAAATGTTGGTTTGTGTGAGGGTAAACACCCAGACAGTAATTTGTAAAGAATATCCACAATAACAACAATAAGGAAATGATAGCTAGTAGAAATGTCTATTATTTTGCTAGAGGAATGAGTATTTTCATTATAAAGGTTTTCTTTGTCTTTTTGATACTTAGAAAGATATCAGCAATGTTAAGGGGAGCATTCCCCCGTAGAGGCGACATTGGATCTTTTACTTGGAATTCAAATACTTAGAAAATAAAACCGAGATTCAAATCTAACTAACAAAATATTTATTTCAGTACAAAAGTAACAAATAAATCCTTAATAAGCTACATCTTATCAGCTAATGAAGTCACGTCTGCCTTCGGCAGAAAAATGGAGAAGAGAAGGGAGAAAAGGGAGTTGACAAAAACTCCTGGAATGCACGCATGCGTAGTAAAACATATCACATGTCTGCTTGATCATAAATACAAGAACCTTAGGAAACATAGAGGTGCACAAACTGGCAATATTCACATCGTGACAAGCAAGTACATTATATTATATTATATTTGGTAAGAAATATTTATATTTGGTAAGAAATACCAAAAATGAATCTTCTCTGCTAAGACCACTCTAAATTGTAAAATCAGCCTGTTGAACAGTCATTAGTAGATTTATCAGTACCACCATTAATAGATTCTACATTTTGAGATCAAATGAGCATATATAAAAAGACACTTCTGGACTTTGGAGACCCTCAAAATATGCTACTTTTGGAGTCCTTGTTGTGTTTGTTAGGTATTGTGGAGAGAAAAGGTATACCAAGACTTGAATTTTCATGCCAACTTTTAAGTCATTGGGTCTTTACAAACATGGCTGGCTGAGGAATTCTGGGAGTTGAAGTCCACAAGTCTTAAAGTTGTCAGGTTTGGAGACCTCTGGATTAGAAGATAGAGATTTCACCACAAGTCCGTTATCTACAGAAACCTTGAACTTCCAAACATTTGGAAGGCATATTTCTGAATATACCTACTGTTTGGTATGCGTATGAAACAGTGTATCATTTGGAATGTTAAACAGGTTCTTGATTACTAGCCTAGGAAGAACAAGGTAATGTAATTCAAGAGTGTGCAACTCATTTGTTGACAACTTAATAGTATAACCAATCATGAGAGCCTAATGCAGGCACAACCACCAAGTCTGATTCAAATAATGTCAGAGAGCTATATGATACTTAGAGCGGAAAAATTAGTGAGCCTATGGAATTTAACCATAAAAAACATGAATATATAATGCCTACTCTTAGCATATTGCAAGAAAAGATTTTTGCAACGGTCGTGAACCTCTGTGGCTGATTAAATGAGCTGATCTGCATTTCTGAATATTTATACTTTCATTAGCTCATCAAGAGGCCAATGTTTGAAGTTTGGCAAGGACAGAGCAAGTAACTGATTGGCCCAATCTTTCCAAAGTTTTATCACACTGTTGTATCAACAACTGAAATTCATTCCATCAGCTCCAACCAGATTGAGACTTAGATACTGTATGTCTACGGAATCTGCTTCAACAGCAGTAAGTTGAGTAGGTTTGTATGGAACGTTAGGAGAGATTTATCCTCTGAATATCTAATCCATAAAACCTCAGATGGTGAGGAGGCTTTCAACTGGAACATAATGGAAGGAAGAGCTTACTTGGTTCTGAAACAGCTTGCTAGACCAGTCTCAATTATGCAAATAGGGGAAAATATTATTTTTCACTATTTTACATTAGGCTTAATGTTGGGCTGTTCCAGGGGCAGGTTGCTTACTTACTGGTGCCGGTGCACTGTGTGTGCATCTCCACGATTCGGGCGTGCTCGCGCTCGCTACATGTGCACACACTCTTGTGCAATTTTCCTTCTGCGCATGTGCAGAAGCAAAATCCCGCCAAAATCTCGCAAGGGGACGCACGCGCGTGAGAGATTTCGGCGAGATTTTGCTTCTGTGCATGCGCGGAAGCAAAATCTCGTTGAAATCTCACACACGTGCGCGTCCCCTTGCGAGATTTTGGCGAGATTTTGCTTCCACACATGCACAGAAGCAAACTCGGCCAAAAATATACCAAAAAAGATGGCGACACGTGCACCAGAGCGGCAGAGAGGGCTCCGGAGCAGTCGCGCAAAATTGCGCAATCGGCCGCTCCCTACCGGAGCTCTGTACTGGACAGCTCCGGCAGGAACCCACCTCTGGGCTGTTCCCAATGGCCAAGCTATTCAATATAAGACTTTTGCTGCAGCTTCATTCCTCATCAATAGCAATAGCACTTAGACTTATATACCAGTTCACAGTGCTTTACAGCCCTCTCTAAGCAGTTTACAGAGTCAGCATATTGCCCCCAACAATCTGGGTCCTCCTTTTACCCACCTTGGAAAGATGAAAGTCTGAGTCAACCTTGAGTCAATGAGATTCGAACTGCTGAACTGCAGGCAGCCGGCAGTCAGTAGAAGTAGCAGTACTGCATTCTAACCACTGCACAATCATGGCTCATGATGAGCTCCAAAGGATGCTTTGGAGTATCCCTTCTTGCTGTATTCCCGTCATTGTTCTGTAGCAAGACAAGATTGCGGTCAATGTCCGACTTCTATAATCTTGCAGCAGAGATCTAACCTCAGAAGAGCCCTGATGGTGCAGTGGTTAGAATGCAGTATTACAGGCTAGCTCTGCCGACTGCCAGGAGTTCGATCATGACCGACTCAAGTTTGACTCAGCCTTCCATTCTTCCGAGATCGGTAAAATGAGGACCCAGATTCTTGGGGGCAATATGTTGACTCGGCAGTTTACAAACTGCTTAGAGAGCACAGTAAAGCACTATGAAGTGGTATATAAGTCTAAGTGCTATTGCTATTGCTGGCTGGACTGGTAGCCCTCCAGAAGAAAGAAGCACAAGTCTGTCTAGAGCAGGAATTGGCAACTTCACCCCATTTTGCAAAGGCATCTCCAAACTCCAAAAGAATGTTTCAAAAAGTGAGGTCTCCGGATATTTCTATAATCTTGCAAGAGTTCTTAGCGGTGACTTCTAAGGGAATGTCCAAGGAAGGGTACTGACCTCTTCCCTTGCAGGAACAGACCTGACCATGATAACAAAAAGGATGAAGCTGCCTTCGCACGTAAAGAGACAACCAAGCAAGTAACTGCAGGCATTCAGAATCTGAGGTTGCTTCCCTGCGACCTTTTTATAAACTGCCACTGTTTTAATTTGAAAAGGCATTTAAAGGTAGTTGCTGTGAAGTATTAATCCCAGAGGGTTAATCAGTATCAAGTAGCTTGTGTTGTGAAGACAATAACGATATATAATTAGATACAATTTTGAGGGGAAATATTAAAGCAGTTATTAAACGCAGCGAAGTGCGACAGATGAGGCTATAAAGAACAGTTGTGGGATGAGTCAGGGCGGTAGGCTTGGAAAGGGCAGTTGGCCAACGCAAATCTTTTCAAAAAGAAGGAGTTTGCCAGAAATTATTCTAAACCAGGGCAAGCAATGGTCATGGAATTCCACATCTTTTTCTTGGGGGTGAACAAAAATGTATGGGAGGCGGACTGAAAGTATTGCCCCAAAGATTTTCTGACATCCTTATTTGACTCAAAGAAATGATCTCCAAATTCTTCTATCCCTTTTGTTATGCAAAATAATGTCTGGGCTTCCCCTTTCCCCTTTTCCCTTTCCCCTTCCCCTTCCCTTTTTTCCTTTTCTTCTTTCCTTTCCTTCTTTCCTTTCCTTTCCTTTCCTTTCCTTTCCTTTCCTTTCCTTTTCCCTTTCCCTTTCCCTTTCCCCTTCCCCTTCCCTTTTTTCCTTTTCTTCTTTCCTTTCCTTCTTTCCTTTCCTTTCCTTTCCTTTCCTTTCCTTTCCTTTCCCTTTCCCTTTCCCTTTCCCTTTCCCTTTCCTTTTCCCTTTCCCTTTCCCTTTCCCCTTCCCCTTCCCTTTTTTCCTTTTCTTCTTTCCTTTCCTTCTTTCCTTTCCTTTCCTTTCCTTTCCTTTCCTTTCCTTTCCTTTTCCCTTTCCCTTTCCCTTTCCCTTTCCCTTTCCCTTTCCCTTTCCCTTTCCCTTTCCTTCTTTCCTTTCCTTTCCCTTTCGTTTCCCTTCCTTTCCTTCTTTCCTCCTTTCCTTTCCTTCCCTTCCTTTCCCTCCCCTCTCCTCTCCTCTCCTCTTTTCCTTCACCTCCCCTCCCTTCTCTTCCTTTCCCTTCCTTTTTCCTCCTCCTTGTAGTTTTCTTTTGTTTGTGAACATTTGTAAACTCATTCTGGGAGTCCACTAGAGCAGCAGCCCCTAATCTTTTGGGCATGAGGGACCGGTTCCGTGGGGAGAGGTTTTTCCACAGAATGGAGGCGGCATGCTTTTGTGTGCTGCCTGAATCCTGTGGATGGGGTTCTGCTTGTTTGTGCGGCCCAGTTTCTTGTATGCCATGGACCAGTGCCGGTCTACAGACCAGAGGGTTTGGAACCCCTGCCCTAGAGCCAGAAGTAAAAACTACACCAAGAAGAATACCAACCCAAACAAGCTATCTTTGCTGTCTCCAGGAAAAATAGTCAGGCGAGTAGGCCAGCATAGACTTAGTCTCTCAGTTCCATTGTTTGTGGCAAAAGCCTGAGCAGCTGAATTGCCATTTAGTTATGATGTTTATTTTAGAAGAGACTCATGAATAAGTTACCACCTCTTGCTTCTATAGTTCCCCTGAAATCCCATGCCTGTGAAAACAAGCCTACCACTACTTTCATAATGAAGGCTGCTGTGGACGAACGGCTAAGAAGTTCCCAGCTCAAATTCACCACTACAGAAATTCACAAGGTGATTTTTTGGCTAGCGAGGGGCAGGGAAAGCTTATTGCTGATGACAAAGAGCTAGTTAAAGGAACCAGCGGTGGGTTGCTCCCAGTTCGGTCTGGTTCTGCGAACCGGTAGCAGCAGTGGCGGGAGACTCCACCCAACCACCCAGGACACTTCTACGCATGCGCAGAAGCATCGTATGCACGAGCACACACACGAACCAGTAGCAACGGGTTTTAGAACCCACTGCTGCCCTACACCATTTTTGACAGATGACATTCCAGTCTCTTGAAAGCTTCCAGTGATGAAGCTCCCACAACTTCTGAAGGCAAGCTGTTCCATTGGTTGATTGTTCTTACTGCCGGAAAATTTCTCCTTATTTCCAGGTTGAATCTCTCCTTGTTCAGTTTCCATCCATTATTCCTTGTCTGGCCTTCAGGTGCTTTGAATCAATAGGAACAAAGATATTGATAGAAAAATCCAGCAAGTTTAATTTTACCCACTTTCTGCTTTTGATAACCCTAAATTCATTCTGTTAAGATATTCATGAACTGGGAGAGCCATGTTAACAAGGTTAGCCAATGAATAGGCATAGCAACTAAGTCAGCCAATGGGAGCTAACCACTTCTGAGTCTGTGCAGAGAATCAAAACTGAAAACTTAAGCTTAATGCTGGGTGTGGTTCAGTCCACTCTGCTCTCTGTCCACTCTGAACTCTGCTGAAATGAAACTAACTCTTCTCTGCTGCCTGTGTTTACTTGTAACTACATTGAAGAAGAACTCTGCTAATGGTATTGTACATTCATCTGTTACTATGTTTATATAGAAGTTAATGAATCCAGCTGAATCAGTCATCTGTGTGTGCTTCTGGAATTGATTTTTATGCAACAAACTGATACATTCTAACTCATTTCTTCAATACAAACAATTTCTTTTAAATCATAGAAAGGTTTCACTGCGTTTTCATGTTCGTTTATCCTAATGCATTTTTTGTGGTTTTCTCCATGTATATATTTTTCCCCAAAGTGATATTTCACACTGTAATGCAATTTCATGCTATTATATCATGAATGCATGCATATAAATATATTTTGGAGTTAAAACTATTCCCCAAAACAATTTTTGAAGGGCTTTCTTCGTTGTCAATCGTATTTCTGCAACCAAATCATCTTTTGGTCTCCTTGGAAGTGTCAATAATTCATTATACATTGCCGGTTTTTTGATAAGTTGTTACTCAATGGATCAAGGCATCAGCTGATGGGATACGAAAAGGTACGAAAAATCCACTGGATTTTTTTAACCCATCAATGACTAATCATTCCTCTGTAATGTACTGTATTTTTCAGACTATAAGACGCACCGGAGTATAAGACGCACCTTAGTTTTTGGGGAGGATAATAAGAAAAAAGCTGATTGGCGGGTGGATTGGCCTCCCAGAATATCCCCAATCAGCTGTTCCCAGAGGTGAATTTTAGCAACAGGTTCATTGGTTGTGAGCTCTGCGCCTTGCTTTTTTTCTGCCTTGAAACCTCCATTTCAGAGGCTTTTTTTAGCCTCTGAAGCTCCGTTTCAGAGGCTTTTTTCAGCCTCTGAAACCTCCGTTTGAGAGTCTGGGTGCGGCTACATTTGGAGTATAAGACACACCCAGATTTTCACCCTCTTTTTTGGGGAAAAAGGTGCGTCTTATACTCTGAAAAATACGATAGTTACTCTGGAGCAAGTATCATCCATTGCATTTGTTGTCCATTTTTCTTCCTTATATGTGATCTCTGAGACAGAATCTTAAGAACCATAATATTGGAAATAACGAAATAGTTGGAAGAGACCTTGGATGTTTTCTAGTCCAGAACCCCACCCCCTACTCAAGCATGAGACCCTATACCAGTGATAGTGAACCTTTTAGACACCAAGTGCCCAAAGTGCGCGCGTGCATTCCCAAACTAAAGTGTGCACGTGTACGCAAATGTGTGGATATGTGCAGACATGTGCATGCACTGACATGTGCATACATGCACGGACATGCGCTCATGCGCAGCAGAGACCAGCTGGCCGGGTAGGAGGCGGGGCATCCCAACACCGGCAATGCGGCAAGAGGTAAGATCTTTTTCTTTCATGAGCTTCTGTTTCATCGTTTGCAGGGAAACAGAGGCTTACGAAAGAAATACCACAGAGATTTGTCCTGGAGCGACGGCGCGCATGCCAGCAGAGAGGGCTCTGCGTGCCACCTCTGGCACGCATGCCATAGGTTCGCCATTATGGCCCTATGTCATTTCAAACAAAAATAGAAGGGCATTTTGATTCCCACCATGGACAAATGATGGAGTTGGCAGACATGGCTAAATGGACCATTTTGATCAAAGAAAAGAATATGAGTAGTTTTGTGGTTCCATGGAAACCGCTTCTGGACTTTGTGCTTGAGGTGGGGGAAAAAACAAAACTTTGATTTTGGGTTTTACTAATTGGATTGATTTGTCATTGTAGAAAGGGCTAGTTTATATTATTATGGAAAAGTAAAAAGTTGAGGCTCGTTGTTAATGCTTTATTCTGCTGTAACACAGGGAGTCAGAAGTCAACACTTCTTTTTCTTTTCTCTCTCCCCTTCTCACTGTGTCCTCCTATTTGCTCCTGTGTTTTTGTATTTTCTTCTATAATCTAATAAAATGTTTAAATCTTATAATCTATAATCTAATAAAATGTTTAAAAGACAAGTGACTGTCCATTGCCCTTGAAGGGATAGGAATTTATTCCTATCAGAGGCGATGTATGAATCTTGTTCCCCTGAAGTCATTCTTACTTAGAAAATAAAACTGAGATTTAATTCTAATTAACGAAATATTTATTTCAGTATAAAAGTAACAAAACATAAACCTTAAATAAGCTACATTGTTCCAGCTAAGAATGCACGTCTGCCTCGGGCGAGGCTCGCAGGAGAAGAAGGGAGGAGGAGACAAACTCCTGGAATGCACACATGCGCAGTAATGCATGTCACATGTCTGCTTGATTAGAAAATACAGTAAATCTAGAAATATAGTAGAGAGGCTCAACTGGCAATATTCACATCGTGACAGCCTGTATTAGCGGATGCAAGAGAGGTGAGCCGATACACGTTGATGTCTCTCAAAGACATCCATCACCTCGGACCAGGTACTTTCCATGTAAACAAAGGCAGTTTATAGAACCTCAAAATAGCAGGTGTCCGGTTATTCGCAAGATATTGCAGGACGTGGCATTGTCCCGTTCCCCTAAGCTCCCGTCATCACTGCCAGGAGTTGGGAAGCATGGAACGCCTTTCACACAGATGCGTTGCTAGAATCCGGTTGCAATGGCAGTTGCATAATTGATTGCTGTAGCTAGTCATGAGAATTGAATGTCATTGTTCTGAAAAGTCAGTAACGCCTCCCCTAGCTCAACAGCTTTGAATGAACACCAACTGACAGCTTGCGTTGAGTATAGGTATCTTTTTTTTTTACTGATGACATATTAACAAGATGGCCTCTGTAGGAAGTCTTGTTTTCTGCATCTACGTGGTCTTTTATTGACACCGAAAAGAAATATTTATATTTTCCCAGATCTGGAACTCTTTTAGTGTTTATAGAGGTTTGTCTTTTCTGCTGGTGTTGTTTTTATTTCCAAACGTACTATTTTATTGTTTGCGATCGGGTTTTCGTTTTGTTCTGTTTTGTGCTGCTTTATGGAATGATCTTATTTATCCTTCCTTTAAACTGATTCTGTACACTCCCAAAAGAAGTGTGGGATATTGGGTGGTTTAGGGCTGTGAGAAATAAATAAAATAACAGTGAGTCACCCTGGAGGATGGGTGGGGTGTAAACATGACCAATAAACCTTAACTAGTTCCAATGAGGCAGAAAAGGCTGCTATGAGATGGCAGAGCAGAAAGAAATATTCCTGAATGCTTTTTGGGATTGTACATGCCTCAAATCACCAAAGGTCATGGACATTAAGGATCAAATTGCTTAAATAGAGAGATAATAGAATTATCTCATTATAGAGATGGCCCATTTTCATTACAAATCCAAGGTAGTTTAACTTCACTATTACTTGAGGTTTTTTTTTTCTTCCTTCCTTCCATCTCCCTGAGTAGCTATGTAAGCAAGAGGACCCCACTGAGACCAGTCAGGTTCTTGGGATTCCAAGGTGTGGGAGGCAACCAAAGATAATTGATTGGTTGCCAGGCTCATGCCGTGTTTACCCGAAAATAGGACCTACCCCTAGCCCTAGATATTTTTTTTTGTTACATAGTTTTTATTAGTTTATAATATAACATACAAAAAGAATACAAAAGCAAATATTAGGGAAATTAGGAAAGGAAAAAGGGAAGTGAATAGTGGGGGAAAGGAAGGGAAAAAGAAAAGAAAAAGGAAGGGAAAAAGAAAAGAAAAAGAGACTTCCGACTCCTTTGGTGCAGTAAAATAAGGTATTAAGATCTACCCTCAACTTTTTATTTTTTCATAATAATAGAAACTAGCCATTTCTGTAACAACAAATCTATCTAATCAGGGTAAAACCCAAGGTCAAAGTTTCATCTTTTTCCACCTCAAGCACAAAGTCCAGAAATGGTTTCCAAGTCGACCCTTTTTTTTAAGCTGCGCCTAATATAAGCCCTACCCCAAAAATGAGCCCTAGTGAAAGGAGTTGGGCATGGCCAGCATATGAGGCGGCGAGTGCGTGCGGGCCAACAGTAGGTGCAGCCCATGCAGTGCAGGTGAGTTGATTACCTGTCCAGGCAGCAGACGGAGACAGAGGTGCGGGGGGGGGAGTGTGCCAACCAAGGAATTGGCAGGCTGCAGCTGCTACTGGATTTCGTTGTCCCTGCATACCCATTTGGCTTTCCATTAAGAATCAAATGTTAAAGTTGTCGGGCAGATATTGTACAAGCACCAGTGAGGGCTTCCTGGATTTGAGTCTTCCGGCTGATAAATGAGGAAGGTTGGCACGTACTGGTAGGAGTGAGTTGTTCATTATTTTTTCTGTATTCTCTCACTAGTGCAAGTTGCCTTCATAAAGCTAGCAGTGGTGTATAGTCAGAACAGTGGTGGGATTCAAATTTTTTTATGACCGGTTCTGTGGGCGTGGCCTGGTGGGCGTGGTGTGGCTTGGTGGGCATGGCAGGGGAAGGATACTGTAAAATCTCCATTCCCTCCCCACTCCAGGGGAAGGTTACTGCAAAATCCCAATTTCCTCCCGTTCAGCTGGGACTTGGGAGGCAGAGAATAGATGGGGGCAGGGCCAGTCAGAAGTGGTATTTACCGGTTCTCTGAACTACTCAAAGTTTCCGCTACCGGTTCTCCAGAACTGGTTAGAACCTGCTGAAACCCACCTCTGGCTCAGAACAGGAAGCCAGCAAGTTGGAATGGTTTTAATACATCCTCATTAAGATTCTACAATGTGTGTAGAAGAATCCCATCCATGCAGCCAAGTGGAGGTCAGAACATAGGGCTTACATAAGTGAAGCCACCCTGTTCCCCATATTGGAAGAACTTATTTGGAGCAAGCCCATCCCTCACCTGCATTCTTATGGTGTAATGAAAATGGCCTTATTAAGTTCTCCTCGCCAGTCTTCAGACACCAAAACTGTGGCTAATGTTTTCCCAAAGGATTAAAAGAATCTCCATGAGGGTTTTTCTGTTTTTAAAACTGGGAGTTGCCCATAAACTATGAGATCTTCGGGACCGCATCCTACCTCATGCTTCCCTCCGTCCGGTCAGGTCCCACAGAGTGGGTCTCCTCCAGGTCCCGTCAGCCAAACAGTGCCGACTGGCGGGGCCTAGGGGGAGGGCCTTCTCTGTAGGGGCCCCTGCTCTCTGGAACCAACTTCCCCCGGAGATCCGAATCATCCCCACCCTGC
Source organism: Diadophis punctatus similis (assembly GCA_023053685.1). Lineage (NCBI taxonomy): Eukaryota > Metazoa > Chordata > Lepidosauria > Squamata > Dipsadidae > Diadophis > Diadophis punctatus. Next base: position 4,530,464 of record JALIGW010000021.1, read on the forward strand.
TGGCCTTCCGAAAAGCCATTAAGACATGGCTCTTCCTGCAGGCGGGGTGATTTTGAGACGACCTTCCATCTGACGTCTCCCCCATGTATGTATGATGTTATATGTTTTTTAAAAAATTATTTTAAATTGTTTTTAACGACTTATTTGATGTTCCCTAAAATGTTGTACGCCGCCCTGAGTCCTGAGGGAGTAGGGCGGCATAGAAGAACTTCAAATAAAAAATAAAATAAAAATGGATGGAGACTGTGTGCTTGCTGGTTGCTGCTTTTTTTTTTTTTTGCAGACATTTTTGAATTGTCCCTAAGGTCCAAGCATAGTATTGTTGTAGAGTATGTGGCATGACAAGGTAGCAGGAGGAGGAGGAGGAGGAGGAGGAGGAGGAGGAGGAGGAGGAGGACTTTTCCTCCGTTAGAGAGGGGGGGGAGTTCAACCACCCTCTGAAAAATCCATTCTATAAGAAATGTTAGCTCAGCTTTAATCACGGACTTTTTAAAATTCATAGTCAGCAATTTTCATGGGTTCCCCACCCACTTTGCTTTCAAAAACCCAAACAAGCATCAGGCAAAACATATGGAGAATTCATCCCACAGCTCAAATATTTGCATTTGATTTGCTTCGCTTTGCAAGGAACAGTTTCTTTCGTCTTAGATTCTTGGCTTCTTCCTCCTGCTGTTACTACTGCTTTTTCTTGTAAACATTGTACAAGCTTAATGTCTTCTTTAAAAAAAAAAAAACTGCTTCCTGGATGTAGTAGATCAAGGAAGTCTTATTCCCCTGAGCCTTGTCTTAAAATGCCTGAGAAATGTAGAAAAGCTTTGAGTTAGTAAGTACGACAAACACAATCCATTTATCAAGATGTTTCTGAGCATGGACTGCAGCTTGTGTGGGAAGAGTTCTAATCAAGGAGGGTCTGTCGGCAAGGAGTCATTTTTACTCTGATGTTCTCCTCTTGGTAAGAAAAGAAAAGCCAGCCAACTCTTGAGTACTAAGGGGCTATTTCTAAGCCCCCTGCCTTAGGAAATCATGGCAGCATTTTTATTGTCCATGTTTGTCTACATTTGCAACACTTTAGAGCAGAATTCTAAATCTGGTCCTTCATCTATGCAGAAATGGACAACCTGTCCATTCAGCAATGAGCATCCTTCCACTTCATTAGCCCTTTATTTAAAATCACAAAAAGTTAAATTAAATCCTGTCTGCCTTGGGTTTTCTGCCATATGAACTGAGTGAGATTATGCACAAAGATAGAAAAATACTGAAATACCCACAATGGAGGAATGGTTTGTAAAGATGGTGGAATTTGCAGAAATGGCAATACTGACTGGTTTGATTGAGGATAATACAGGAGGTACTTTTATTAAAGACTGGAAACCTCTTATGGACTTTTTTTTTTGGCTGAAAATGAATTAAAATAAACCAGCAATTTATAGATTTGCTGATTAAGAAGGGGTTGAATATGGGAAGAAAGGAGTTATGATGGAACTTCAAAGCGTGACAAAAAGTTTGAAATTGCTGTGAAGCAGATTGGGAGTTAATTCTTTGGATATCTTTTATTCTCTTTTTTCCAATTTAGATTACCTTTCACACTTTTTAAATATTTTCTGAGCATGATACTCTTCCTATTTTTTTTCTGTACATCTGCTCAGTATGCAGTCTCCTTTTAGTTAAGCTACATTATTATGAATTAAGACATTAGTAAATCATAACTCCTGTTTGCTGATTCTTGTCTAGGATTGAGATTTCTTTGACTTCCCTCTGTGATACAGAATTTTATGTCTGGAAATGAAGATTTTTTTTTCCTGCAGAAGACTAGGCAAGATGAAGGAAGGAAGGAAGGAAGGAAGGAATGGAGGGAGGGAGGGAGGGAGGGAGGGAGGGAGGGAAAAGAAAGGAGGGAAGGAAGGAGGGAGGGAGGGAGGGAGGGAGGGAGGGAGGGAAAGAAGGAAGGAAGGTAGGTGGGTGGGTGGAAGGAAAGAAGGAAGGTCTCCTTTTTCCTTTTATTCTTCATTGATTTCATAACCACTGAAAAATCTTGTCAATTTAGTACATTGATAACTAGATGTCTATTAGCCAAGAATCTTACCTGCCGTAATTTATTTCTCCCACACCTTTCCTTGTGCGTGTCTTTCCTCTTGAGGAGACCAAGAGAAATGTAGTTGAATTGTCTTTTGAAGAAAGAAAGAACAAAGGGCAAAGACAGACTTGTAGCTAGAGAAATTTGAGGCTGTAATGCCACCTACTGTCAAGAACGAAGCCAATGACCCAATAGAAATCCTCTCTAACGCTACCAATTAGCCTCATTTTCCTGCCTTTCACCTTCGGAAGTCACCATGCCACACTGAAAATGCAAGATTTCACAAGTGCCATATTGCAGCCTGGAAATTATAGATACGCTGGTTGGTGAGGTTTTAATGGGGGATTTATGACTCAAGCACAGTCCTTTTGGACTTGAAATAGTAAATGAGGAATTGCAAAGGTTCTTTTTCGTCTTCAGAGGTTTTTTCTCTCTCCTGCTGGATAGTTTCCAAAGCATTAAATATAAAATAGTATCTCGGATGCAGATGGACTTGGCTTCATAGAGTTGAGGATTCAAGAAAGCTTCCTTTATTTTTATTTTGGGTTGCCTTTGAGTTGGGAAATGTAGAAATATTCTCAATAAATGAATGGGGAATAACACATATAGATGCCATACAACCTGTTATCGTGTCTTTTCCTGGTCTCTCCTATTTCCCTTTGACCCCAACTCAGAAAACTGCTGAGTTCCCTTTAGGTCAGTTCCACACTTGACCAATAAAGAATTCTATTCTGTTCTGTTCTGTTCTGTTCTGTTCTGTTCTGTTCTACTCTACTCTACTCTACTCTACTCTACTCTACTCTACTCTACTCTACTCTACTCTACTCTACTCTACTCTACTTGGACTAGATGACCTACAAGGTCCCTTCCAACTCTAATAATAAATCTTAAAAAAATCTAATCTACTCTACTCTACTCTACTCTACTCTACTCGATTCTCTCTTTCACTGGGATCCTACCAACTCCTTGGATCAAATTCAAAGCAAAATCACATCCAAGGCATGGATCCATACAGTTTTCTGCAAATGATTTGGCTCTTTTTGCCTTTTCTGTTTTGTTTTGTTTTGTTTTTTCAATTTGTTCTCATTGAATGATATTAACGTTTCACAATGGGTCCTACTGATCTATAAAGAAGGCTGAATGAGCAAACTCTAGCAGCATCTGATTCTTGTTTCATTTCATAAATAAAGTCACCCAACATATAATGTGCCGGTATGAAAAGAATAACACCTCTGCCTTTAAATTCAGCAATTGGCTTCCTTGCCTTTAGTAATAATAATGGCAACCAGACACTCTCAATAACAGGCGATGAGTGAGTTGTCCAATTCTCTAGCTTTCGATGCTTCTCCAAATGAGACGGAAGACATTTTCCCTAGGAGACCACTAACAAAGAAATCAAGGCATTAAGAGCCCTTAAAGGTAACTTAACATTAAATCAAGATGGTTGATTGTTCTTGGGGGAAAAAAGCCAGGTCAATAATAGGTTCTTCTTCCTTGTTTATTTTTTTTCTGGGGTCGAGAAATAAAAGAGTGAGTTATTTCTGTCATGTTGAAGTGCAAACTAGTTAACTCAGAATCCTGGCGTTGTTCATTAAATATACTTTTAATTGTCAAAGGAGACACAACACACAGGGTACCCTTTGACATACCTCTCTGAATTGACTTGAAGAGTCATGTGAGACTAATTTTCCTTTGCATTGTAACCTCCAGTCAACAAGTGCTTGGCTAATGTCTGTCTGTCTGTCTGTCTGTCTGTCTGTCCGTCCGTCCGTCCGTCCGTCCGTCCGTCCGTCCGTCCGTCCGTCCGTCCGTCCGTCCGTCTGTCTGTCTCTCTATCTATCTATCTATCTATCTATCTATCTATCTATCTATCTATCTATCTATCTATCTATCTATCTATCTATCTATCTATCTATCAGAGGTGGGTTCCTCCCGGTTCAGCCTGGTTCGCCCGAACTGGTAGCGACTTGCTGGTGACGTCACTGAACTGGATCTGTCGGTGCCGATCTGTGAGCACCGCCATCTCTTTTTTTTTTTGAATTTTTTTTGAATTTTTTTTATTTTTTTGGAAGGTTTTTCCTGTTCTGCTGCTTGAAAGAGGGCTCTCCCTCCCGCCCCCGGATTTATACTGACTTTTATTCCTTTGCCCGAAGCACAGCTGATCTGCTCCTCAGTTGTGTTTTGGGCTGGTTCCAGCTACTGAGCATGCAGGGAAGCAAAATCACACGAGGGGAGGTAATGCGAACCGGTGGGGAAGGTAAGTAGAACCCACCCCTTCTCTCTCTCTCTCTCTCTCTCTCTCTCTCTCTCTCTCTCTCTCTCTCTCTCTCTCTCTCTCTCTCTCTCTCTCTCTCTCCCTCCCTCCCTCCCTCCCTCCCTCTCTCTCTCTCTCTCTCTCCCTCCCTCCCTCCCTCTCTCTCCATATATATTCTAGAAGCAGCAAGCTGAAGACTCCAGCCTGATGATGACGAATGAGACTTCGTCGAAACATTGCAAAGATACTTCCAATTTCACGCGGGAGAAAACCCGAATACCCAAAGACCTACATACAAACACCCGCGAAAACCTCAGAAATATATATATATATATATATATATATATATATATATATATATATATATATATATATATATATATATATATATATATATATATATATATATATATATATATATATATATATATATATATATGGAGAGAGATTATTATATGTCTATTCTATCTATCATCTTTTTCATTTATCCTATTTATTCTATGTAATATCTATCCTATCTAATCTAGCTATCTATCATCTCCATCCATCCATCCATCCATCCATCTACCTACCGACCTACCTAATCTATCTATCTATCTATCTATCTATCTATCTATCTATCTATCTATCTATCTATCTATCTATCTATCTATCTATCTATCTATCATCTATCTATCTATCTATCTATCTATCTATCTATCTATCTATCTTATTTATATAGCCATCCATTTCATGAAATGTGACTCTCCATGGTGTACAATCAAACCATAAAAACAATGGCAAAAACAGTTGTCACCTGGATGCGTGAACATCCTGCATATCATATATTTAAATATGATGAAACCTGGGGAGATTACTGAAATTGCTTCCCCATGAGATTGGAGCAGGATCGAGTCTGATCTTCTTGAAGGAAGGGTCTTGGCTGGGGGGGAGGGGAAACCCTGATTTTGTCAGGACCGGCTGTGTAGCCTTCGATTTGTCTTTCTGTCCTTGGTGCACTGCAGGAGAGGAGATTACTCAACCAGGCGATTTTTCCATTCCTGCTCTCACTGCAGGATTCCAGGTGAAAAGATGAATGATGTGCCTCAAGCTTTTTGGGGGTTTTGCGATTCCATGATCTTGGAGGCAAACCAGAAATCGTAATAAATTGCCTAGTCCTACTTTGGAGAATTTATAACACTCGTTATACGAGACTGTGCCCAAAGAAATGGCTATTTTTTCCCCCAAACCTATGCAGTTTTGATACATATATCACTGTAAATTTGTACCAGATGTGTAGATTACTCCATAGGTCAAAATCTGGGAACATCATGCTCCGTGAATATAATGCTCAAGATCTTATTGCACTGATAAATTTTCTTTTGGCATTTTTTTCTCCTCTAGTACTACAAATAATATATGTAAGTACATTTGATTTCTCTGTGGAATCATAGATTACCGAATAATGAAATGTCAATAGAGTCAGTCAGGTTGCTGTAAGATGTCAAAGTGCTTCCCCGTTGCTCTTTGGCTGTCTTTATGTCGCTACATCCAGGTTTATTTATTTCCATCTTGCTTGAAATGCTTAAAGTCAGATACTAAAACAAACTTTGGCCTAACCTGCAATCATCTCTGGGCTTAGACTTTAAAACTGCTTCCTTGGGCTACCAGTTGTGAAAAATCCTGAGACCACGAGGTTGCCGATATAGGAAATACTTCCTTTTTCTTTCTATCTAGTGGTCATCTGGATTTTTTTGTAGGGCAAAAATCTGTTTCTATATCCTTACGCGTGTATCAGCAGAAACTTCATTTCAGAGTTTGTGCTTCATTTTATTAGCGAAGATAGTGGCCGGATGATCTTCGTGCCTTGAACTCTGCATTTCTCTTCTGTTGGAAGAAATATCCATCTGGTTCCATTCCAAGCTGGGAGAAAAACATTGGAAACATGGAGGCTGATTGGAAAGATGGTTTATTTCTTTTTTTATAATAGGTTTTTTAATTTTTCTCCACATATACATCCATAAATATACCATAAATCATAATGTAATGCGCTCTACATGGGGCTACCCTTGAAGAGTATCCAGAGACTTCAACTGGTGCAAAATGCAGCTGCGCGTGCTGTGGTGGGTGTCTCAAGATACACCCATGTAACACCCATACTCCGCCAGCTGCATTGGCTGCCGGGTGCAATTCAAGGTGTTGATTATCATCTTTAAAGCCCTACATGGCTTAGGACCAGGTTACCTCCGGGACCGCATCCTACCTCATACTTCCCTTCGACCGGTCAGGTCCCACAGAGTGGGTCTCCTCCAGGTCCCATCAACCAAACAATGCCAGCTGGTGGGGACTAGGGGGAGGGCCTTCTCTGTAGGGGCCCCTGTTCTCTGGAACCAACTCCCCCCAGAGATCCGAATTATCCCCACCTTGCTGGCCTTCTGGAAAGCCATTAAGACATGGCTCTTCCTGCAGGTGGGGTGATTTTGAGACAACTTTCCCCCATGTATGCATGGTTTTGTATGTCTTTTTAAACTCTTTTAAATTGTTTTTAATAACTTTATTGTTTAGTTGTTCCTTAAAATGTTGTACGCCGCCCTGAGTCCTCAGGGAGAAGGGTGGCATAGAAGAACACTAACTAACTAACTAACTAACTAACTAACTAACTAACTAACTAACTAACTAACTAACTAACTAACTAACTAAACAAACAAACAAACAAACAAACAAACAAATAAATAAATAAATAAATAAATGCCGTCCTACTCCCTGGGGACTCAGGGCGGCGTACAACACGTGCAAGAACAGCTATAATGCAATACAAATACAATAATAAAATAGCAATTTAAAAGAATAAAAACAACACAAGCAATACATACATGGGGGAGACCAAGAAGTTCAACGGTCTCTGAATCACCCCGCCTGCAGGAAGAGCCATGTCTTAATGGCTTTCCGGAAGGCCAGCAAGGTGGGAATAGTTTGGATCTCTGGGGGTAGTTGGTTCCAGAGAACAGGGGCCCCCACAGAGAAGGCTCTCCCCCTTGGTCCCGCCAACCGATATTGTTTGGTTGAAGGGACCTGGAGGAGACCGACTCTGTGGGACCTAACTGGTCGTAGGGATGCATGAGGTAGGATGCGGTCCCGAAGATAGATTTTGTAGATAGGCTGGCCCAGTCTTTCTTAATGGGCACAAAATCTTATGTTGGGGGGGAGGCTATTAAAAAAGAGTGAGTCTGCTTCCTGCCTCTAAAAAAAACCACATGTTTCTCCATTTCTCATTTAGGGAAATATAATATTCTGCCTTTTTGAATATTCCTCAAAATATTTCATTCTTTTGGCGGGAGGGGCTTCCCACACTTCTTAACATTCTCTGTATTCATATCAGATTTGGATCTGACATGATGGAAGAGTCTTTTTTGACAATAATTCAAATTAAAGGATTTGTTTTCCAGTACCATAGTAAATGTGGCCCACCAAAGCACTTTTGCATTACGAAGTATGGGAATTTTTGCACTGAAGATTCAGTTTCAGGTTAAAGTTTTGTGTGTCGCTAAGTGCGAGCGATTATTTAAATTACTTTGCGGTGAAACCAAAATCATGTAGCAAACACGCCATATTTGTTTGTTCCTCCAAAACTAACTGACCTTATTATATTTTATTTATCATCAACCTTGGCGAAAAAAGAAAAAAGATAAGAAATCACACAACATATTAAGATTTGTTTTCCTCTTCAGACAGACACACGGCAGGTTTTAAAGCAGTAAAGCCATTGTTTGTATCACCTGCAGGGACCAAAGCCTGTGAAATCCAGGTGATTTCACCAGGCAAACAAAGAAAGAAAACCTTTGGCAGGAAAAGAAATGCAGTCAGTTAAAAGAGGGAGGGAAGCTTTTTCAGCGGCTGCTTGGAATCTTCCACTCTTTCGAAGGGTTTTTTCTCCATCTAGTGGAAGAATGGAAATCTTCAGCTTGAAACGATTAGCTGTAATTATTGCACTTAATTAAAATGGCCATGGAACACATGCTCCGTCTTTAATTGGGTGCCCATCATCTGGAATTGCAGTCCAAATTCATGCACAAGGCCCAAGTTGGGGAAGGCTAGAATCTAATTATTATTATTATTTTTACAGAGAAGAACAGAAGTGTGGACACAAAGATCTGTAATTCTCCTAAAGTAGGGGTGTCAAACTCAAGATCCCGCTGGCTGGATCTGGCCCATGGGGCCCGCCTGGAGACAGAAAAGGACTGGCCCGCGGTGCCTCTGCCAGCGGAAACGGAGCTTGGGGCCTAAAAACAAAACAAAAAGGAGAAATGTTTCCCCTTTTGCATTTGAGCATGCAAGAAGGGACAGGAAAGGAGAAAGGGAAAGAGGAAAGACAAAGAAAAAGATGGGAAGATGGGAAGAGAGCAAGGAAGGAAAAATAAGGAAAGAGGGGAAGGAAGAATAAAGGAGAATGAAGAGGGAAGGAAAAAGAAGAAAAGGAAGGGAGGGAGGGACGGAGGGAAGGAGGGAGGGAGGGACGGAGGAGATTATAATGAGAGTGAGGAAGTGTCTCAGGGACGTTCTGCCTTAGCACTTGGCCACCACAGGTGCTCCCCTGGCATGAGTGACATTGAGCTGGCCACGCCCACCGTGGCCACGCCCACACCGACCCTCTGAAGTCAGACACAATCCTGATGCAGCCCTCAATGAAATCAAGTTTGACACCCCTGTCCTTAAGGCTTCAGAGAAAGTGTAGGATTCATCCCCAGGCTGAGTAAAATTATCTCCCAAGGTGGTAGGAACTTGGAGAAGATTACAGATAGTCCTTGACTTTCAACTCTTTGTTTAGTGACTCTTTCAAAGTTACAGCGGCGTGGGAAAAATGATTTATGACCATTTTCCACGCTTACAACCATTGCAGCATCTCCCTGATTACAATGATCAAAATTCAGAGTCTTGGGAACTATTTTATATTTATGATGGTTGCAGTGTCCCGGAGATCATATGATCTTCTTTTCTGACCTTCGGACAAGCAAAGTCAATGGGGAAGCCAGATTCACTGCACAACCGTATTACTGGCTGAACAGCTGCAGTGATTCGTTTAACAACTGTGGCAATAAAAGTCATAAGATGGGTCAAAATTCACTGAACAGCTGTCTCGCTTAGAGGACAGAAACTTTGGATTCCATTGGGGTCATAAGCTGAGGACTACCTATAGCCCTGATGGCGAACCTATGGCAAGTGTGCCACAAGTGGCACGCGGAGCCATATCGGTGGGCATGCGAGCTTAGGTCCGGTGCACATGCACATACGGCCAGCTGATTTTCTGGCCTTCTGGGCCCCCTGGGTGTCGGGAAACAGCCTTCCCCAGAGGGGGTGGGGAAGGCCCAATTTTTGCTCTCCCCAAGCTCCAGAGCCTTTCTAGGAGCCTGGGGAGGGTGAAAACTGCCTTCACCACCCCTCCAGAGGGCCTCCGGAGGCCAGAAATGGCCCGTTTCCCAACTTGAAATGGGCCATTTCTAGCCT
>JALIGW010000021.1:4545272-4610272 GCA_023053685.1 Diadophis punctatus similis
CATCCCTATCAAATATAATGGTTTATTCCTGAGCACGTGATTAATATGTTCCTAGTACGCATGTGTACATTCCTTTCTTTGTTCCTTCCTTTTTCTTCAGCTTCTGTAAGGAGCAAGACCTGTTTTATAGCCAGGATGTGATTTATTTGTTTTTGTACCGAAATAAATATTTTATACCTTAGTATTTAAACTGCGGTTTTCTTTCTATAATGTCAGAGTTTCAGGAAAAGATCTATTTCGCCTCTGATGAGAGTAATTCTTATCTAACATGTACAAATGCCCCATAGGTTAAATGATTAAAAGGAAATATATTCACTTCTAGCCTACAGCATATAAGTGATGTTTGAGCAGGGTCCACAGTATTGTCTGGGATGCCACACATCCTCTTCACAACCTTGTTAGCTTTTGGGAGGAGGCTTTGTGGTATCCAAAGCAGAACATCCAGATTCAGTCACAGTTTAGTTTTGTTCCATATAACATCAACCGTGTGAACTCTCAACTTTCCTCTTTCTGCTCTGCATTGAAAATGGACAGCAATTGTACAACACACACACATTAATCGCTCTCCGTGTGTGTGTGTGTGTGTGTGTGTGTGTGTGTAGATATATATGTGTGTATATAGTATGTGTGTATATAGTATGTGTATATGTGTGTTATGTATATGTATAGGTAGATATATACTTTATTTTGAGAGCAGGCAACAGAATTTCATTTTTAATGTGTGCCAGTGTGCTCACAGTAAAAAAAAAAATAACAAAAAGGTTATCTTATTTTCTGTAGGCCATTTGGGATGTTGAAAATTTAAAGGTTTTTAAGAAGAGACAAGAGACTTTTAAGAGGTTTTTAAGAAGAGACAAGAGACTTTTAATAACAATAGCAATAGCACTTAGACTTATATACCGCTTCATAGTGCTTTACAGCCCTCTCTAAGCGGTTTACAGACTTCAGCATATTGCCCCCAACAATCTGGCTCCTCATTTTACCCACATCGGAAGGATGGAAGGCTGAGTCAACCTTGAGCCGGTGAGATTTGAACAGCTGAACTGCTGAACTAGCAGTAGCCTGCAGTGCTGCATTTAACCACTGCACCAACTCTTAAGAGGTTTTTAAGAAGAGACTAGACAGCCACTTATCTGAAATGGTATAGGTTCTCCTGCTTGAGCAAGGGGCTGGACTAGAAGACCTCCAAGGTCCCTCCCAGCTCTATTCTATTCTAAATTCTGAAATATCTCCCGTATAAATGGTGTGGATTCAGGTGTATGGAAACTACTGTTGTCTTTATTTTTCTTTCCTGAGTGGAATGAGTCAATTATTATTATTTTTTATGATCCAAAGTAATTGGGTGTTAAGGGTGAGAATAAATCTCATAGAGGCGATTTAGATCTTTGCTTGGAATTCAGACAGTTAGAAATAAAGCCGAGATTAAAAGTCTAATAGAAAATGTTTATTTCGGTACAAAAAACAATAAATCCTGAATAATTACATTTTTGCTAAGAAAATGCAACCGTCCCGGTCAAGAGCCAAGTCAAAGAGAATAAAGGTGGTTTAGGAATGAACACATGCGTACAACTCATATCACGTGTTCTGCCTGTATTGGAATGTACCATAATATTAGGATAGGGGTGTATCACCCTGCATAGACATACAACTGACAATATTCACCATGTGACATTGGGGTATCTTATGGACCAGGGATAAATGAATTAGGACAGCTCTGCACATAAGGAGAAATAGAAGAAAACAGATCACCGAAGCTTCTGTTGCTTCATTATAGACTTGTATACAGTCTGGGATTGTAGGTTAGCTGTTGCTGAAAGTTGCATAACAAAGGAGTATGTTTGGTATATTTCAAAACAATCATGCACCTGAGGAACCGCCCCTGAAATGGTCCAGAGAAGCACCAATTGCTTCTCTCTGGACCTACAAAGCAGCTACTTCTAAAGATATATTGTCTGACAATATATAGTTAGAACTGCAGAAAAAACAATTGCTACCAACCTGCCTTCCATTGAGGACCTGTATACTGCACGAGTCAAAAAGAGGGCTGTGAAAATATGTACAGACTCCTCACATCCTGGACATAAATTGTTTCAACTCCTACCCTCAAAACGACGCTGTAGAGCACTGCACACCAAGACAACTAGACACAACAGTTTTTTCCCGAACGCCATCACTCTGCTAAACAAATAATTCCCTCAACACTGTCAAACCATTTATTAAGTCTGCACTACTATTAATCTTCTCATCATTCCCATCACCCATCTCCTGCCACTAATGATGTCAAACCATTTATTAAGTCTGCACTACTATTAATCTTCTCATCATTCCCATCACCCATCTCCTGCCACTAATGACTGTATGACTGTAACTTTGCTGCTTATATCCTTACAATTTATATTGACTGGTTCCTAATATGATTGATTGCTTATTTGTACCCTATGACAATCATTAAGTGTTCTACCTCATGATTCTTGACGAACGTATCTTTTCTTTTATGTACACTGAGAGCATATGCACCGAAGACAAATTCCTTGTGTGTCCAATCACACTTGGCCAATAAAATTCTATTCTATTCTATTCTGATGGATGAGGAACTTGACTCTCAAACCTCTGGAAAAAAAAACCTGGTGGGATTCACATTAATTAGAAAACTGTTTTCCTTCACATGCAGAAAATCATAAGGCTCAATCCCTCTTCTCCAAGTAGAAAGACCAGAGAGAAATCCTCTGACAGTGAGAATAATTAATGAGTGGAACGGCTTGCCCCCAGAAGTTGTGGGTGCTCCATCACTGGAGGTTTTAAAGAAGTGATTGGACTTTTTAAGAACTGAAATGGTCTAGGACCGTGATGGCGAACCTGTGGCACGCGTGCCAGAGGTGGCACGCAGAGCCCTCTCTGTGGGCATGCGCACTGTTGCCAGCTGCTCTTCTGAGTTCCGTTGTGTGCATGCGTGCTGGACAGCTGCTCTCTTCCAGGTTCCGGTGCTCCGGCATGCGCATGCTTGCATGCACGCACACACGCATGCATGCTTCAGTTTTGGCACTCAGTGCCGAAAAGGTTAGCCGTCACTGGTCTAGGATCTCCTGCTTAAGCAGGGTGCTGGACTAGAAGACCTGTAAGATCCCTCCCAGCTCTGTTATTCTGTTGTTCTGTTGGTACAAGTGACATCCTTAACTAAGGAAAGATTCTTTTTTTGGACTCTTAATGTAGACATGTCCATATAGTTTCCTTGTCAAGAGACCAGATAGTTGGTTCCCATTCAAGTGCTAACCAGTTACGATCCTCCTGACCAGGGGTGGGTTCCTCCCGGTTCGGACCAGATCGCCAGAACCGTTAGTGACCCACTGGTGACGCGATGATGGCGTCATGGATCTGGTTTGGTCAGTGCCGGTTAGTGATCCACTGGTGACGCGATGATAGCGTCATGGATCTGGTTTGGTCAGTGCCGGTCCATGGGCGCTGCCATCTTTTTTTGGGAATTTTTGGTGAATTTTTCCGTGTTTGGGTTGCTTCTCCTCTTCCACGGCTTGAAGAAGAGCCCTCCCACCCACCCCTGGGTTAATACTCACCCTTATTTTTTTGACCGAAGCACAGCTGATCAGCTCCTCAGCTTGTTTCGGGCTGAATCCTGCTACTGAGCATGCGTGGAAGTGAAATTTCACTGGGGGGGAACGTGCGCGAAACGTCGCGATGTGAACCGGTGGCGAAAATAAGTGGAACCAACCCCTGCTCCTGACTCTTTTTTATAGATCAATCAAGTTTGATGGAGCTTGTCTATGATGGGTCTTATCCAGTGGTGAAATCTACTTACCTTCCCTACCAGTTTGGAAGTACGTGCTTCGTGCGGGTGCACTTTTTCACCCGTGCTCTGCTTTCATTCTCTGTGCATGCACAGAATGCTTTGCGCATGCGCAGAGGGTTAAAAAAAAGAAAGTGGCAACATCCAGGTGGGTGGGCAGAGCCTCGCACTGCCACCACTAATAGTTCTCCAAACCACCGGCAGCCGCTGCTACCGGTACACCCGGACCGGGCTGAACCGGTAGCATTTCACCCCTGGGACTCTTATCTATGAACAAGCCTTAGTGACATGAGTAACATGATATTGCTACAGCGGAAAAGAGTGAGGGTGAACAGAGACAGTTAAGAAGGACTGGTCTGCTGCCCCCAAGTTCATATGGCTTCACAAAACTTATCATTCTGCTGCTATTCGAATGTAGCATTGCTATCTTCTCCTTTCAGATGGTTGGGGTCGAGCAATGCTTGCTTTTGTAATTTTCACCTGATCCACCAGAGGGCGCACGTTAATAATAAACAGCTTCTAAACAAGTGTGACACATACACACCCCTCCATAAGTGAGTAATTATGAGTCACAAATATCCTGCCTTCTGTTTTCTCATTTGTATATTCGTCCATCACATGTAAAGTCAATTGTGGAAGAGATGTGAATTTTAAAAAAAGTGCGATCTTGTTTCGAAAGGAGAAACTATTACAAATAGTTACGCTTACGTTTTGTCGGCGTAGCTTCAGTTTCTACCAATTAGTAAAAGTGACTACTACCCTAATAGTAATCTGGGAAGTTTAGGCAAAAGGGCTCCCAAAGACTCATGCACAAAACGTGTCTCTATTGATCCTTCCTCTCTCGTGGGAAAAGCTCCTTGTCAGTTCCTTGACTTACTTCAAAGTTAGAACGGGCCCTGAATAAAGTGACTTATGACCATTTTTCTTAACACTTAATGACCTTTGTAGCATCCCCATGATCACATGATCAAAATTCAGATGCTTGGCAACTGATTCGTTGTACAGTTGTGCAGTCTTGTCCCATAGAAACAAGGGGTGCGGCTTCAAAAACATTGCCATGTTGTCTTTTTGGCACAACCCCATCCCACAACCTCACTAAAGTAGAAATATCAACACCTTTATAGTTTAGGGTCAATTAAATAACATGCTCCTTGCGAAGAATACTGCAACGGAACTGAAAAGTTAGTCCTAATTGTTCTTTTAAATCAGGATTGGCATAAGAACTTGTCTTAATATATAGTATTTTTTACCATTATACCTTCTGGTCAAGACAGAAAAAGGGACAGAAAGACTAAACTACTCAAAGAAACCTACCAAATTCTTGAAAATTTTCTCCCTTGAAGGCACACACACAAGTAAAGTGCATGCACGGGTGACCGTGAGCATGTGCGGATGTGGCACGTGCGAGCGAAGCGAGTGCACTCACATTTGCAAACCGGTGGGGAAGGTTAGTGAATACCACCTCTAATCATTAGGTTTGACTTTTCAGTTCCATTGCAGTATTCTTCATAAGGAGCATTTTATTTATGTAGCATCATCAGTGATCCTAGCCTGTAACAGTGAAAGATTCAGCAAATGAGAAGTGACATGAAGATCTCAGTGGAATTCAGAGCAAAGGTTTTGGCAAACTACATTACAGCCTGTAAACCAACCAGAAATAGAGGAACAGCTTCCATGATCTGTTTGAGTTGAAAGTTGCACTCCTCGGAGAAAGAAACTCAAACATGAAGACTTTGTTCACAGTAGGGATGAAATGCTACTGGTTTGGCCTGGTACGGGTGTACCGGTAGCGGCGGCTGCTGGTGGTTCAGAGAACCGGTAACGATGGCAGCGTAAGGCTCCGCCCATCCGCCCAGACGTCGCCATTTTTTTAATTTTAACCCTCTGCACATGCGCAAAGCATTCTGCGCATGCATAGAGGGTGAAAAAGCACGAGTGGAGCGCAGACAAAAAAGCATGCACTTCCAAACCGATAGGGAAGGTAAGTAGATTTCACTGCTGGTTCACAGGTCCTACTCTGTTTGAGCCTCTTCAGTATTTTCATATATCTTATTAAAGCCCTGTGACATTTTTTACAAACTTTGCATAAAATAGAACCAGCCCGTCTCACTCAATTCAGAATAGAGCTGGAAGGGACCTTGGAGGTCTTCTAGTCCAACCTCACCACCACCACCGCTTGAGCAGGAGACCCTATACCATTTCAGACAAGTGGCTGTCCAGTCTCTTCTTCAAAATCTCCAGTGATGGAGCACCCACAACTTCTGAAGGCAAGTTGTTCCACTGATTAATTGTTCTAACTGTCAGGAAATTTCTCACTCCTGAACCCATGTTCCTCAGCCACTTTCACTCCTCCTCCAAGGGATCCCTTGGCAACTTTAGGGCTCCTTCCCAGGCAGAGGGCAGGTGGAAAAGGGGCACCAAAAAGCTCCAGGCTGGAAGGCTTCAGACACAGGCAGCTTCGGCCTTCTCCTTCTTCTTGTATACTCTGAACTATACAAATTTGTAGAAGTTATAGCAATGCTGTTTCTGTAATACAGGTAGTCCCCTAGTTACGGCCACAACTGAGCCCAAAATTTATGCTGCTAAGTGAAACATTTGTTAAGTGAGTTTGCTCCATTTTATGGTTTTTCTTGCCCTAGTTGTTAAGTGAATCGTTGCATTTGTTAAGTTAGTAACACAGTTGTTAAATGAATCTGGAGTCCCCATTGACTTTGCTTGTCAGAAGGTCGCAAAAGGGGATCACATGACCCCCGGGACACTGCAACCATCATAAATACATGCCAGTTGCCAAGCATCTGAATTTTCATCATGTGACAGTAGGGATGCTGCAATGGTCGTAAGTGTGAAAAAAGATCATAAGTCACTTTTTTCAGAGCCATTGTAACTTTGAACGGTCACTAAACTAACTGTTGTACGTCGCGAAGTACCTGCATTCTAGTCTAGAGCTATGGACTGCGTCTTCTGTTGAAGGAAAGAAGAGAAGTAAATGTAGTGGGTCCATTTACATTTGAACCCAGTCCAGTGATTTATTTTATTTATTTAGTTATTTATTAGTAACATTTATATACCGCCTCACAGTGCAAGCACTCTCTAAGCGGTTTACACCAGTAAGCAATGTATATTTATATTGCCCCCAACAATCTGGGTCCTCATTTTACCTACCTCGGAAGGATGGAAGACTGAGTCAACCTTGAGCCGGTGAGATTTGAACCGCTGACTTGTGGATCATAGTCAGCTAAAGTGGCCTGCAGTACCCCACTCTAACCGCTGCGCCACCTCAGCTCTCAGTGATGGATTGTTGCCAGTTCAGACTGGTTCAATAGAACCGGTAGCGGAATTTCCTACCGCTCGCCAAACCGGCAGTGATGACCGGTGGTCCATGCTCCCGAACCAGTCCTCCGGTCGCCACGGATTGCCAAAAGGCCCTCTGCACATGGCACGGACGGTCATTTCCGGGAAGGGATGCGCGCAAAACGTGCACTTCCATCACGATGCGAACTGGCAGGGAAGATAAATAGAACCCACCCCTGACCCAGTCCTTGTCTTTTCAGGCACGGTAGCTGATAGACACTTCAGAGAAAATGTATAGTACTCCGGCTAATTCAATCCAAGTTTTCAGATCCGACTGGATGAGCAGTGTGGTACCCTTGCGATGTTACTCAGTTCTTTTCAGCACAGCTATAGAACATGAGTGGGAAACTTGAGTCTCAGCATATACAAGCTAAAAAAGAGGAGCCAGCAGCCACTTCATTCTTGCAAAATTGGGTCATAAACTGAGGTGGAATGATAGCCTCTGGGTTGTGCTTTGTGTTGCTGTTATCCTTCTTCTCATCCTTACGCCAGTCGTGGTCTGTTGTTGTTCCCACATGGCAGGTGGGCAACATAGGAAAGTTACTGTGGGTTTGCTTGCACACAATTCTCTGCTCCGAGCGCGATGGCCCTGCCATGCGTGTCTCATTTCTCATACCTTTGAGATGCTGCTTGAAAGGAAAACGTTGGCATGTTGTTTAGTCTGAGCCTGTTCAAACCTTGCATTCCTGCGATGCCACGGTTACTCCAGGTATTATTTGAATAAGAAATGGCACCTGTCATTAGTCTTTGTTCGGACCTTTGTGCATTGAAAAGATGGGAGTCCAGGTAAAACTCATGACCAGAGACAGGAGAAGTCAGTTCTCCTCCTTCTGTGACCTTTAAGCGCCTTTTGTTGTCTTAATACGCTTTGTCTACTCGGCTTTTAGAAATTGTCTTGCCTGCTAATCCCTTGATTTGACAGACTGGAGACAAGCCATTCTTTCCGGCTAATCCTTCAGGGCTGGTCTTCATTCTGGAGATTCTCTGCCTTTCTTTAGAGCAGGTTCCACAAATTCATGTGGGCCACAGCACACCTCTTTGTCCCACGACAACCTTTTCTTTCAACCGGGCTGAAAGAGGACATCGTGAGGCCCAGCCAAACCATTGTGCAAAAAAAAAGTGGGTGTGCGTGGAAGCAGATGGGGTGTGGAATGGGATATTCTGGTGGATCTGGGAACATTGCAGCTTGGCAGACAGTGGTACCATTTTGGTCATTTAGTCTAAATACTAAACTGAGCCCAGGTTGGATTTCATTCTGCTAGAGGCAAATTGTTTTAAGTTGTTACATTAGATTCAAACTCAAGGCCCGGGGGCCAGATCCGGCTGTGGGCTGCTTAGATCTGGCTGCCCTGGAAATAGCGAAGGACCAGCCCACTGTGCCTCTGCCAGCAAAAATGGAGCTCATGAGGACCATGCATTCCATTTTTGTTGTTAGAGGCTTGCAGGAGGCCATCCCAGCCAAAAACGGAGCTTGCGAGGGCCACGTATGCCCCCCCGAGCTCCCGTTTTCCTGGCAGAGAGTTGCAGGAGGCCATCACAGCTGAAAACAGAGCTCAGGAGCCCGTTTTCACTGTCAGAGCGCTCAGCCACCACAGGCACCCCCCAACACGAGTGACATCATGCTGGCCACGTCCACCCTGCCCCCCCCAAGGTCAAACAAAACCCTGATGTGGCCTTCAATGAAACGGGTTTAACACCCCTGCATTAGAACATTATTTTCCACGAATTTGCCATGTGTAGTCGAGTCCGGTTGGCAGAGAGTTGGCTGACATCACAGGAGAAAAATTAGAATTCCAGAAAATAAGAATTCATAATAAAGAAGAGAGGGGTGTGTGTGATAGTTCAGCGGTTAAAGATGCCAGCTGGAAAGGGAACAGCCCAGGTTCGAGAGGTGAGCGCCACGTGATGGGGTGAGTTCCCGTCACTTGCCCCAGCTGCTGCAAACCTATCAGATCAAAAGCATGCAAATGCGAGTAGATAAATAGATACCACTTTGGTGGGAAGTTTAACACCGTTCCATATTTTCATGCTGGCCACATGATGATGGAAGTGTCTTTCCTACAACGCAACAGGGGTGGATTTCACTTACCTTCACCACCGGTTCACGTCGTGATGTTTCACGCACGCGCACGAACGGAACAAGTGCGTTGCCATCCCCTCGCGCGATTTCACTTCCGCGCATGCTCAGAAGGTGGATTCAGCCTGAAACACAGCTGAGGAGCTCATTAGCTGTGCTTTGGGAAAAGAAATAAAGGTCAGTATTAACCCGGGGGCTGGCAGGAGGGCTTTTTTCAAAGCACAGAATGCTGTGAAGCCATCCAAACACAGAAAAATCAGCCGAAAATTCAGAAAAAAAGATGGCAGCGAGCACGGACCAGCACAGACAGAACCGGATCCGTGACGCCAAAATTACATCACCAGCGGGTCGCTAACGGTTCGGGCAATCTGGTCTGAACCGGGAGGAACCTACCCCTGCAATGCAGGATTCCTAAGCTGAGAATTGGAGATGATCACTGCCCCTGTGTGTCAATCATGACTGGACAGGGGAAACCTTTAAGCCTTTGATTAAAAAAAAGTGTTTCCACCACAGCCCTTGCTCACCGATTGGCAAATGAGAAATTGGTGATCATAAACTGAATTCTCGTTTGCTTGTCTCCTTAGCTGACACGGTTGACTTAAGGCTATGGTGCTCTGAAAGGACAGATTTCCAGTCAATTTCTGGAAATGAAAGAAAGTGAATGTCGGCCCACAGTGCAGTGAAACATATATTCACCGTGTCAGAAATCCTTTACTATACAGCTCATACAAGATGTGAAAGACATGAGCTAAGATCTGTGCAGTTGACCAGGGGATTTTCAGTCTGCTGGCGTTTCCACCGGAGAGACCCAGTGGCTATATCAAGGAAATAAGCTTATGACAAATGGGCTCCATTTCTTTCAATAAGGTAGCTTTGGATTAACAGGTGGATATAAAAACAGGGCCATGAAGTGTGCAGGAATTCACAAGACACCATTTTTGAGGAATTATTGCTCTGTAGGTATGATGTGCATCAGGGGTGGGTTCCTCCCAGTTCGGACCAGATCGCCCGAACCATTAGCGACCCGCTGGTGACGTAATTTTGGTGTCACGGATCCGGTTCTGTCTGTTCCGGTCTGTGCTCACCGCCATCTTTTTAAAGAAATTTTCAGCCGATTTTTCTGACTTTGGAAGGCTTCACAGCATTTTGTGCTGTGAAAAAAGCCCCCCTGCCCGCCCCTGGGTTAATACTGACCTTTATTTCATCGCCCGAAGCACAGCTGATGAGCTCCTCAGCTGTGTTTCGTGCTGAATCCACCTTCTGAGCATGCGCAGAAGTGAAATTGCGCAACATTGTGACCCAAACCGGTGGCGAAGGTAAGTGAAACCCACCCCTGATGTGCATGCCAAAACAACCAGACACAAAAACAGTTTCCCCCCCACATGCTATCACTCTGCTAAATAACTAATTCCCACAAGACTCTCTATGCCCTAGGACAGTGATGGCGAACCTTTTTTGGCTCGGGTGCCAAAAAAGTGCGCACGTGTGTGTGCCCACACCCATAATGCAATGCCTTCCCCCCGTGTATGCACACAACCCCTGCGCTGCCTCCCTGCACATGAGCACAATCCCCCCACGCTGCTCCCCCCGCACATGCGCACAGGCCTCACTGAAGCCTCCGGACTTCCAGTACGCCAATTGGGCTGGTTTCCGCTCTCCCCAGGGTTCAGGAAAGCCTCCTGAAGCCTGGGGAGTGAAAAATGGCCAAATGCGCCAACCGGAAGTTCAGAAATGAACTTCCGGTTGGGCCATTGGGCCGTTTTTCATCATCCCCAGGCTTCAGGGGACTTTCCTGAAGCACGGGGAGAGCGAAAATAACCGAAAATCAGCTGGCCAGCACGTGCATGCATGCTGGAGCTGACATAGGGCAATGCCTCACGTGCCCTCAGATATAGCTCCGCATGCCATCTGTGGCAAGCGTGCCATACGTTCGCCATCACTGCCCTAGGATGTCAAGTCACTTAGTAGGGCTGTATTACTTATTATCCTCTCATCTGTCCTATTGCCTATTTCCTTAGATTCTTATGACTGTGACTTTGCTGTTGTATCTCATGATTTATGTGGATTACTCCTATTTAGTATCCAATTATGATTTATGTTGATTGCTTAATATCCTATGACTGTCACTGAGTCTTGTATCTATGATTTATGATGATTGTATTTTATGATTATCACTTGTTGCTTGTATGTACACTGAGAGGTTAGGCACCGGAGACAAATCCCTTGGGTGTTTGTCCAATCACACTTGGCCAATAAAGAAGTTCTGTTCTGTTCTATTCTATTCTATTCTATTCTATTCTATTCTATTCTATTCTATTCTATTCTATTCTATTCTATTCTATTCTATTCTATTCTACTCTACTCTACTCTACTCTACTCTACTCTACTCTACTCTACTCTACTCTACTCCCAGTGAGAAAGATTTCTGTATTGTTCCTTTGAGAGCCTGAGCTGCACTCTGTGGGCTGTTAGGCAAAGATTTGCAGTTATGATTGTTGCCTTTGGACAGTCGTATGTGTGTGTTCATGTCTGCGTGTGTGGCACACAGAAATACTGATGATTTCAGGATGTTCAAAGTGTAAGATCTCGCAAAAATATTGCATAATATCTTGACTTCTAGAACTGCAGCCCACGAGCATTCCTAGAACAAGATTAAAAACTGGGTTCCCCAGCTGTGTGGGAGCCATGCCTAATGTATATTTCAGCTCTCTTTTTGGACATCGTGAAAAATTAAGCTATTTCTTCTATTTTTATGGAGCATTAAAAATATTTGTGCCAGGTCTGATATCCAGCAGTTTCTCCTTAATTAGGGTCAAAGCATATTTGTCACAAATTCCACTATTCAGTTACTATACAAATTACTATACATGTGCAGATGTTCAAGCCAGAATGTCACAAATTTCACTCGACAAGTAGCCCCAGAGTTTGGCAAGTACATGTTACTACTGAATGAGATAATAAGCATGTGTACAATGCTGTGTAACTTACTGCTCTGTGTACAGCAACTTACACTAAATTTGTTAGCATAAAGCAGGAGAAAATGCTAAAATATGCCATATGTTTGGTGTATCAGTCATCTGTTCGTAGGCAAGAGTGTTAGGAGATAGCATTTGAACATCTGTGAAGTTCACTTAGCTCCAACTGCAAGACTGCATGACTCTTGCCTCCAGTGAACCTTCTCTGAAGGGTTGACTTCAAAGTAGACGTGGCTAGCGGGAGTGGAGAATCTACAGCTCACCAGATGTTGAATTATAATTCCCAGCAGTCCCAGACAGGCAGTGGTGATGAAACAAGGATCTCGCAGTTGAGCCAGACTGGGCAGGGGCAAGTCCATAGGATCAGGTGCAGGATTTTTCAGCCTAGCGCTATGTTGCTCCTCTCAACTAGAGAATGCCAGCGGTCCCACTTCCCAAATTTATTACCGTTACTTTTTTACATTGCTTTTAGTTATCTCACAAAATTGTCAATATACAAATAATTGTTATATTATAGAAACACAAAAGATTAAAAAAAGACTATCTCCCCCTGCTGAAGTGGTCCCTTCAGACACACACACACCTTTTCTCAAAGCTCCCTGGAAAATGTCTATGGAGATTCTCAGTCATCCAGGTCATGGTTGTCCCAAATGTGCTTTTTCAAGAGGCAACTGGACTTTCTGGGGTTTTTTTTAAAAGACGTTTCGCTTCTCATCCAAGAAGGTTCTTCAGCTCTGACTGGATGGTGGGGAATGGAAGGATTTATAGTCCTTGCAGACAGCTGGTCATTTGCATCCTTTTAGCGAGTTGTGGAGGCCACTTGGAGGTTTGTCTGTGTCCTCAGGGTCATCTAAGTGGTGCAAATGGGTGTGGAGCCTTCTTTGAACTATTGAAAGAAAGAAGGTTCCATACCCATTTGCACCACTCATGTGACCCTGAGGACACAGATAAACCTCCAGGTGACCTCGACGAATCGCTAAAAGAATGCAAATGACCAGCTGTCTGCAAGGAGTATAAATCCTTCCATTCCCCATCATCCAGTCACAGCTGAAGAAGCTTCTTGGGTGACAAGCGAAACGTCTTCAAAGAAAAAAAACCAGAAAGTTCAGTTGCCTCTTGAAAAAGCACCTTTGAGACTCCCTGGAAAATCTGACACGGAAGGGTTGGGACTCTATAGAAGAGCTTTAAGATGGAAAGTAGGAGTCTCCCCACATTTAAGACTTGGCTTTGGCTATTGTCTTTTTTCCAAGACATCATCGTGACTCAATCATTTTTCTCATGCCTGGGGAGGAGAACAAACTTTTGTGTTTAGCTTGTTCCTTGGGTGACTGGCCTGGTAAAAAAAAATAACTTTCGATCAAGGCTTTCATATCTCATAACCAGCCCGGAAAGGAAGCGATTCGGATTGGCTAAAACATCAATGTGTCATTGTCTTGAGAGCAATTAGATCAACCGAAGTAGCTTCCCAGGTAAATTCAAACCCTCCAGACTTTCTCAATAGAAGAGTATCTGGAGAGGACACCAGTGCGTAATCTAGAATTAGAGAGATTCAACCTGAGAAACAGGGCTGCAACCGAATACCTGAACCGGTAACCAGCTTGACAACTCTGCATTGAAAATCAACTGCGGAGCACGTAGGATTGAATAAATATTGCAGTATAATCTGAGGACTTTGCATCAACTTGCAGACAGAGGCGGAAGTTGATTCAGAACCATTTTGTCTTCTGTGCATTTCCCCCACCCACCCACCCCTCTTTCTCAAGCAAGACAAATCTTACAAATTGTACCTGGTCTTGCGGATGAGTGACAACTCCACAGCCAACTCACAATTGCAAAAATAGGCAAACAGCTCAACTTACGACCCACAATGGAGCCCAAAATTTATGTCGTTGTTAAACGAGACATGTGTTCAGTGCGTTTTGCCCCATCTGATGATTTTCCTCGCCACAGTGGTTAAGTGAATCACTGCTGTTTGTTAAGTGGGTAACATGTTTGCTAAGTGAATCTGGATTCCCCGCGGACTTTGCTTGTCCGAAGGTCACAAAAGGGATCACGCGACCCTGGGGACGACATAAATATGAACCAGTTGTCAAGCATCCCAATGTAAATTACGTGGCCATGGGGATGCTGCAATGGTCATAAGGGTGAAAAATGGCCATAAGTCACTTTTTTCAGTGCCGTTGTGACTTCAAACGGTCACTAAATGAACTGTTGTGAGTCGAGGACTACCTGTATTAAATAGGAAGGTCTGGGAAGCAAAAAAAAAAGGAGGCAAGACATTGCAATATCATAGTATCTATAATCACACTGGCTACCTTTATTCTTAGTTTTAGATGATTTAGTAGCTACGGTGATTAGATTATTATGAGCTGCGGTGGTGCAGTGGTGAGAGTGCAGTACTGCAGGCTACTTCTGCTGACTGCCGGCTGACTGCAATTTGGCAGTTCAAATCTCACCAGGCTCAAGGTTTACTCAGCCTTCCATCCTTCCGAGGTGAGTTAAACGAAGACCTAGATTGTTCGAGGCAATATGCTGACTCTGTAAACCACTTAGAGAGGGCTGTAAAAGCACTGTGAAGCAGTATGTAAGTCTAAGTGCTATTGCTATTGCCACTCCTTCTGTCCATAGGAAATGAGAAATATGGACCTGAGGTTGGGGCCACCAACATAATTTCTCAGCTGCTTCACCAAACTGCCATTCCCAGAATAAAATGAATCAAATTGCTACAAAATGCTGTAGGTTTGCAGTTTTTTGGTGGGGTTGAGAGGCTTCTGGGCTCCTTCTACAGATAGTCCTCGACTTACAACAGTTCATTTAGTGACCATTCAAACGGCACTGAAAAAAGATGACCGTTTTTCACACTTAACAACCGTTGCAGCAGCTCCACAGTCAACGTGATCAAAATTCAGACGCTTGGCAACTGGCATGTACTTATGATGGTTAAAGTGTCCCGGGGTCACGCAATCCCCTTCTGTGACCTTTGGACAAGCAAAGTCCATGGGGAAGCTACATTCACTTAACAACCATGTTATTCACTTTAAAAATGCGGTGATTCACTTAACAAATATGGCGAGAAAAGTGGCAAGATGGGGCAAAACGCACTTAACAAATGTTTCACTTAGCAACATAAAATTGTGGCCCTAACTCGAGGACTGCCTGTACTTCAAATTGTGGTCCAATACATGAAATAGAGCACAACGTTAAAATCCGCAAGCCTCAGACTTCCGAACAGCCAGAGTTTGAAAAGGATGAATTACCAGTAACAACCCAGTCTAATATCCTTAAAGATGATCAACTGGATTTCAATCAAGTTAAAACAAAGGTAGCCAATAGCACTAACAACAGCACTTAGATTTATATACCACTTTATAGTACTTTACAGCTCTCTCTAAGCTGTTTACAGAGTCAGCCTATTGCCCCCAACAATCTGGGTCCTCATTTTACTGACCTTGGAAGGATTGAAGGCTGTGTCAACCCTGAGCCAGTCAGGAAGTTGGAAGGGAGATATGAAAGGGGAAAAAGAAATTAGAAATCTAGGGCATTTAAAAATCATAGAACTTTAAAAAATGATGATGAGTAAAGATATCAATTGAGGAGAGGGAGCAATACAGCCTAAAATTAAGAGGCATAAGAGATAATGAATATTTTTGGAAGTTAAGCCATAGTGATTAATTTGGAAAAAAGTTGAAATTAGAGGTGGTAGACCCAGGCGACAAAAATAGAGGAGGAAGGAGGCAGCATTAGAACAATAGTAGATATACCTGGAAGAATATATTAAATATATAAATATAGATAAAGGGAAAGATACAAGTTTAAGAAATCGCTCCGATGTTGGAATGAAGTTAGGGTTTTTGAATTGCTAGTTTGCTAACCATAAAATGGATTATGATTAGATGTACTCAGGGAAGGATAAGAGGAGAAAGAAAAAGTAGAAAGGAAGGGGAGTGAAAGAGGAGGGAAGTAGGAAAGAGGGAGAGAGGGAGAAAGAAGGTAGAAGGGAGAGAGGGAGATAGAGGGAGGGGAATAGAAGGAAAGCAGACTGGAGATAAAAGTATAAAAGGAAATTAAGCATATATGTTTATGATATTTTGGATAGAAATATATAATTATGGATGTTTTGATAAAATGGTATATGTATGGATGTTTGTGTAAGTTTGGTGAAAAAAAAAAAAGGATCGAACTCCAGACTGTGGTCAGAGTTTGTCTGCAATACTGCATTCTAACCACTGCACCAGCAGGGCTCTTATACTGTTCCTGCCTAAGAAAAAAGCACCTTGGCATGATGGGACTTCAAAGCCTACTGGTAGATTCACTGGTAGAAACAGAATCGCCCCAATTCAAGACAAAAATTCCAGGAATAAGTGAGTTCTTCCTGTGAATTCTGTCTCCTCCCACATTTCGACCACAATTTTGGTGGATCTATGTCATTAGCCAAGTTCAGTTCATGGATGAGGAAACGGAGGAAAGATATGGTGGGAAGAGAATTGGCCCTGAAGGTATAAGTGACTCTTTTCCTAACAGGAGTATAGCAGTAGAGAATTCTTCCTTTACTTTTCTGATTTATTACATATCATTTCAAAACTTGCTCAGGGTTGTTATGAGTCAACGAAAGAACAAGGAAAAGAAGTCATCATTGCAACTTCTGGGTCTTTGCCCCACATTCAACAATGCTGGATGATGAAGGCACCGTCCCGTTCTTAGAACACAGTGTTCCCAGGGCTTGCTTAATATATACCTGTGTACTAAAGAAAATGTATTTGCATGTTGTGTTGTTTCTGTGGTACTAAGTGGCTTCAAATCAGCAATTTCTGCAAATAGCTAGGATAACCCAGCCCATTCATCCCCCGTATTTGCATAGTCCAAGGTTGTTGAATCAAGGCCTTTTGAGAAATGAAGTAATGAAACTGATGTAATTTAAGAGGCATTTGATGCAATTTAAACGTTCAGGTGGGGATGGGCTTTATTAAGCCATTGATTTATACCTAGGAGCAGTTCAACTCCAAATCCAAACTTTCTTCCTATCATAAGTTATGGGTGCTCCATTAAAATAGTGAGAACCCTTGTCATCTAGGAAAACCTAGTGTTCCCGGGGTTATAGATGACCCCTAACCCCCTTTTTTTTATTTATTTTGCAATTCTTATAGGCCGCCCTACTCCCTGGGGACTTTTTGTGGGTTCCAGGCCTTCTGTTGACTATAATTATTAAATGCTCATAGCCATTTTTGAAATAGAAAAGAGAAGAAAACAGTACAGTAAGCCCTCAAATTAGCTTGTCATCTTTGGGACTTAGTTGACTGTGGCTGATCCCAGAAGCTAAGCAGGTCATTACCTGGTTAATGCTTGGATGGGGGAACCACCTCCAAATTCCAGGCATTTGGGCTAGACTGGTTGAAAAACTGCATCCTGGAAGAAGGTTGCATCACACTTTTGTGTCATGATGAGATAACAACAACAACAACAACAACAACAACAACAACAACAGAGTTGGAAGGTACCTTGGAGGTCTTCTAGTCCAACCCCCTGCTTAGGCAGGAAAGCCTATACCAGTGATGGCAAACCTATGGCACGGGTGCCACAGGTGGCACGTGGAGCCATATCTGCTGGCACATGAGCTGTTGCCCTAACTCTGCTCCAATGCGCATTTGCGCGCCGGCCAGCTGATTTTTGGCTTTTATGGAGGCTCTGGGAGGGCATTTTCGGCCTCCGGAGGGCCTCCGGGGGCAGGGGGAACCATTTTCGCCCTCCCCACGCTACAAGAAAACCTCTGGAGCCTGGGGAGGGCGAAAAATGGGCCTACCGGGCCCACCCGAAGTCGGGAAACGGGGGAGCGGGGGGGATCGTGCACACATGCACAGGGGCGGGGCAGCATGGGGGGATCACACACGCATGCGCAGGGGGGCAGGGGGCATTGCATTATGGGTGTGGGCACTCGCACGTGCGCAATAGCGTGCACATGCGTGCTTTTGGCACCCGAGGAAAAAAAGGTTCGCCATCACTGGCCTATACCATTTCAGACAAATGGTTATCCAACATCTTCTTAAAAACTTCCAGTGTTGGAGCATTCACAACGTCTGGAGGCAAGCTGTTCCACTGATTAATTGTTTTAACTGTCAGGAAATTTCTCCTTAGTTCTAAGTTGCTTCTCTCCTGGTTTAGTTTTCACCCATTGCTTCTTGTTCTACCCTCAGATGCCTTGGAGAATAGTTTGACCTGAATACTTTTGTACTCGTTTCAAAGAAGTCTTAAAAGCATTGATTATATTACCTAGTTTGGGTAATGAAAAGTCTGCAAGAAAATAACCAAAGTCAGAGAGCATCAAGGACCCCCCTCAGTCTTAAAAGAGATCTTCTAATATTCAGCTGCCCATGTGTGATGGAGTGTCATCACTTTCTAGCTGCCTGTCACCCTCTCCCCCCCCCCCCCCGTTAAATGTAGCCTCGTGCCAACAGAAGTGTGCCCATGATTTTGCTGTGTGGGAGTTTTTTCAATATACAAGTTTTCAGTGTACTTATATGTTGCACCTGTAAAACAGGCCCCTTCGTAAGACCTAGTTACACACACCTTTGTTTTTAACAAGCGGAATGCATAGAACATGGGAACGCCCATCCCAGGGACTGGGAGATGGACCCTGTGTTACTTGGGATGTCAAGAAAGAATGGTCAGAATTGGCATGTGTATAAGTAACCATCATCACATGTCTGCAGTCATAGTACCAGCTTTCTCTTTCCGGTGTTCTGGGTGATCTCTTTTATAAGGAGCTCATTCATTCTTTGGAAACATTCAGAAGCTCAAAGAATTGCTCTGTTTTACCCAGTCAGCCCAGTAGAATAGATTAGAATAGAATAGAATAGAATAGAATAGAATGGAATGGAATGGAATGGAATGGAATGGAATGGAATAGAATAGAATAGAATAGAATAGAATAGAATAGAATAGAATAGAATAGAATAGAATAGAATAGAATAGAATAGAATAGAATTTTATTGGCCAAGTGTGATTGGACACACAAGGAATTTGTCTTGGTGCATGTGCTCTCAGTGTACATATAAGAAAAGATACATTCTTCAAGAATCATAAGGTACAACACTTAATGATAGTCCGGGTACAAATAAGCAATCAAATCATATTAGGAACCAGTCAATATAAATTGTAAGGATACAAGCAACAAAGTTACAGTCATACAGTCATTAGTGGGAGGAGATGGGTGATGGGAACGATGAGAAGATTAATAGTAGTGCAGACTTTGTAAATAGTTTGACAGTGTTGAGGGAATTACCGTATTTTGGGGAGTATAAGATGCACCTTTTTCCTCCCTAAAAGTGGCTGAAAATTTGGGTGCGTCTTATACTCTGAATGTAGCTTTTACGGATCTTTTTTCCAGCCCTAACTAGGTGCTAACGATCTTCCCAGCTCTTACCTTGCAGGCTTTTTCATTGTTATTCTCTCCAAAGAATGTTTTTCCAGCCCTAAGTCTTTGCAGGGTTTTTTTCATTGCTCTACTTGCTCCGAGTAAGTTTTTTTTCTAGCCCTAACCAGGTGCTAACGATCTTCCCAGCTCTTACTGGCTTGCAGGCTCTTTCATTGTTACTCTCTCCAAAGAAGGTTTTTTTAAGTCCTAACCAGGGGATAAAATAATGTGCTGAAGCTGACCAGACTAAGGATGCTAGCCAGATGAATACCTGGTAGGCAGATTTCCCCCCCCCCCCCCATTTTCCTCCCCAAAAACTAAGGTGCGTCTTATACTCCGGTGCGTCTTATACTCCGAAAAAATACGGTATTTGTTTAGCAGAGTGATGGCATTCGGGGGGAAACTGTTCTTGTGTCTAGTTGTTCTGGTGTGCAGTGCTCTATAGCGTCTTTTTGAGGGTAGGAGTTGAAACAGTTTATGTCCAGGATGCGAGGGATCAGTAAATATTTTCACGGGCCTCTTTTTGACTCGGGCAGTATACAGGTCCTCAATGGAAGGCAGGTTGGTAGCAATTGTTTTTTCTGCAGTATTGACCAGTTTGAAATAGGGGTCTGTCAGAATGGGAAAAGAACTTCTCTCCCATTTCCTGCCAAAGGAAGAAGAGTTTCCCATTGAAACAACGCAGAAAGGCCTCCATCCTCACACCTCATCATGTCACAAAAAGCTTCATCATTCTAGTCCAAGGTGATACTGGTTTCCCTACATATTCCAGGCTTCTCTATGTTATTATGGTAGACAGGAAAGAGCTGTGTTGCGTTGGCTGTTGATCACCAGCAAAACCTCAGTGTTGTGGTCCTCCTCAGCTGTGAAGGAAGAAGTGGCAACAGTAGCAGCTGCTTCATTGGTTATTCCCCCTCCAGAGATACTCAGAGTCTCCAGTCCTGCGTAGACATGTCCCAAATCATGGTTTTATTTTCTCTTTATGGTCCAAGTAGAGCGAATCTGGGGCATGACCCAGAAAGCAGTTAGTCACCTGCATAGCTATAAGCGTTTCAAGAGAGCACCCGCTCGCCAAGCATAGGGCTTGAAAGATTCGCCTTTTGGATTTCATGCGGTGCGTTGAGTTGGCTGCGCACCTTAATTAAATTTCGTTAAGACCCAAGGTCATGTTCCAAGTCTGATCCTGCTGTCTTAGGCTCTGAGAAGAAAATGGGTGTGGTGAACTTCACTTAACAACAGCAATTAATGGGAGTTCAGTATGTGGGCATGTTTGGTGGTGGTTTGAAGAAAATGTTAAATATTTATATTAAAAATAGTTGCTGAAATGACTAAGATCTTCACTAAGTTAGAATCGAACAAGCAAATTATGGCTTTTTATAGCTTATGCTCTGGCTTATGTTCTGGCTGCTGAGCCCTGTCCTTACTACATCTTCACCTTTACTAACCCAGAAGAGCATAGTTCAGGCAGTGTGGCCAATATTAAAGGGCTAGCATTGCATGCTCTTATGGTAGAGTGGTGAGGTGGCCTAGTGGTGAAGACAATGTCTTCCCATTGGGAAGACTGAGAGTTCAATCCTAGATAGCGGTTCTGTTTGGGTGCAAAGAAAAAAAATCTGCTGTGAACTCTGCATAGGCGTCAGGAAGGGCATCTGGCCAGTAAATGCTCAGCTCCATCCAGTCACCCCAACTCTACCCTGAATAGGGACTACAGCAGAGGTAGGTTCCTACCGGTTCAGACCGGTTCTATAGAACCGTTAGTAACTTCGTGGCCTGGGTCGCTGGAACTGGCAGCGACCCAGGCCTGCCACGCCCCCGAGCCAGTTCTCTCGGCAGTGCCATAGATGGCGCCATCTTGTTTTTTGCTTCTGCGCATGCACAGATGCTTTTTTAGTACTGTGCATACTCATGCACGTGCATAAAGTGTGCACGCGGCGCGCAATGCGTGTCTGCCCATGCGGCATGTCCTTGAGTGAACCAGCAGTAGCAGAATCCGGAACCCACCCTTGGAGTACAGGGTCATAAAAAGGGAGAGTAATTGGGTGCTCTTATGCTACGGGCCACCAACCCAGTGATACTCAATTACTCTTGGTTTTTTTTTTGTTAATACCAAAATGGTTTGGAATACCAGAGGATATGAGTAAATGTATATCCCCTCTAATATGGAGGATATTTTGACCTGGGTTCAAACCTGGATGTATTTATGACAGTCATCCAGTGGGCAGGGACCTGAGATGAAAAGGCTGTGTTATGACTAATGCCTTCCTTTGAAAGGGTCATATGATAGGGCGGACATCAGTAGATTTCTTGGGAAGCAATGGATTTAATAAATGACTCAACATAGAAACCTCCATATATTGCTGTACTTTACCAGCTAACAGAATTAAACATTCAAAATTAAAAATCAAAATTAAAAATTAAAGAGGGCGAAATCAGTACAAAAGTATGCAAAACAATTAAAAAATCACAGTTAATACATTAACAAAATGTCATCTTTGCAGTGGGGTGGAAGGATTCTACTACTGCCACTTTTTAAATTTTTAATTATTCTTTTTTCCCCTCTTCCTTTCTGCCCAGAGGGCCCTTACTCCAGTAGTAGCAAAGGAGGGGGGGGGGAAGGGAAGCGGATTGTTCTGGCAGGAAAAGCCAAGAATTTACTACGGAAAAGCAATTCTGGAACATGCAAACATATAACTCACAACCCAGCACAAAATTAAGCATTCCATATTCCATGTGATGACAATATAAAGCCTGTTTTGGATTGTGGCCATGATAATAGAGGGAAGAAGCTAAAGGTGAGGCCGAGGACCTACCCTGGCCTTAAACGTAGCATGATTTTTATTAAAATTCAGTGTTATTTCTCCTTGGGGCAAAATGTTATGCCATGTCTTACTGCAAGAGTGCTCTCAAAGCTTCCTATTGAATTGAACCAAAGGTGCTTTTTCAAAATCCAACTAGGCTTTCTTTGTTGTTGTTTTTTCTTTGAAAAAGTTTCACTTCTCATCCAAGAAACTTCTTCAGTTCTGACTGAATGGTGGGGAATGAAAGGATTTATATTCCTTGTAGTAATCTACTGTAGTTGTTAGTACTCTGAAGGTCAGTCATTAACTCTCTGATAATCGTGGAGACCACTTGGGGGTTTATCTGTGCTACCCACCGGATGACCACAAGGAATATACCGTATTTTTCAGAGTATAAGATGCACCTTTTTCCCCCCTAAAAGAGGCTGAAAATTTGGGTGTGTCTTATATTCCGAATGTAGCTTTTACTAAGCTTTTTTCAGCCCTAATGAGGCGCTAACGAGTGAAGCGATCTTCCCTGCTTTGCTAGCGAAGTGATCTTCCCTTTGCCTTCTTTTCTCATTGTTTTTCTCTCTGAAGAGAGAGATAAGTGAAGTATTTTAGAAACTGTTTTTTTATCCCCAACCAGGGGATAAAAAGCAAGCACGTGCGCTCGAAACCAGCAAACTAATGTGGTGAAGCTGACCAGACTAAGGAATAGCCAGATGAATACCTGTTAGGCAGATTATTTTTTCCCTATTTTCCTCCTCAAAAACTAAGGTGCGTCTTATACCCAGGTGCGTCTTATACTCCGAAAAATACGGTAAGTTCTTCCATTCCCCACCATTCAGTCCGAACCGAAGACGCTTCTTGGATGAGAAGCAAAATGTTTTTTTTTTAAAAAAAAACCACAAGAAAATCCAGTTGCCTTTTGGAAAAGCACCTTCCACCTGACCTGGATGACTGAGAATTTCCATAGACATTTTCCTATTGAATACTATAGTGTTGGGCAATCTATTTCACCTCACCATTTCTTTGTTCTCCAACCCATCGCTTTCTGGTTCCTGATACCTTCTCTTTTTTGAGCCTGAAAAACAAAGATCTTTTTTTAGCAAGGATGGGAAGGAATCTGTTAAGGCTTAGAATAGTCCATACTCTTCCCTCAGATGTTAAAATAATTCTTATACAAGGTCTAAAAATCTATTTCATAAGCCAAAGCCAGTTTAACCTTCTACATAACAAGAGCCATGGTGGCACGGTGGTTAGAATGAAGCATTGCCAGGTAACTCTGCCCACAGACAGAAGTTCGATTCTGACAGACTCAAAGTTGACACAGGCTTCCATGCTTCTGAGGTCAGTAAAATGAGGACCCAGCATGTTGAGGGCAATATGCAATATGCTGACTCTGTAAACCACTTAGAGAGGGCTGTAAAGAACTATGAAGCAGTATATAAGTCTATGTGTTATTGCTATTAGCATTAGCACCATCCCCCCCCACTAAATTGTCAAAATTTCTGATGTAATGAAGAGAAGACCATCTGTACTGAAAGAAATTCAGTTGTAGCAAAGGTGGCTAGAGAACCCGACAATTTCAAACACAAGGTTCTCTATCCATTTATTGTAAATCGGAATTTCTCATAAACTCTAGTTTGTATAATCTCTGAACTTCCACTTGGGTTCAGATGAACCTCCAATGTAAAGTAACTCTGTTACAACAGCCTTACAAGTTATCACATGCCTTGTGTGTGGACTCTCTCAGGAGATCTGATAGATAAGTATGTAGAGACAGATAAGACATATATCTTCATCAAATTCAGGATTTGCATTCGGGATAGCTTTCAAACAACACTTGAACAGACTCATAGATAGGTGTGTCCATAACTGTAGTAAAACTGTAGTAAAACTGTAGTACTAACTAACTGTAGTAATGAAAGAACAGAAAACTAAATGCATAGAGGCAGAATCTATATGAATGCAACTTCCTAGAGAACCACCACCACGAAGTGTTGTTCATTTCCCAGTTGGTGGGCTTTTTCACTGGTCCCTGTTGGAAAAGAGAAACTGGAGCAAGAATTGCCTTCATCTGATCAGGCTTTTCATGCAGTGCCAGTATAAATATATATACAACATAGGGACAAATGGATAGGAAGAGGCTTGTTAAGAAGTCAGTCTTTACTGGTTCTTTCCATTAAACATATGATTGATTAGATAGATTCTGGTGAACAGGTAGCACTATCTGACTAACCTGGTGAGGCTCACCAGCTAAGCAGAGACAAGCCTGGTGAGACTTGGTTGGAGAATAGAATAGAATAGAATAGAATAGAATAGAATAGAATAGAATAGAATAGAATAGAATAGAATAGAATAGAATAGAATAGAGGAGAGGAGAGGGAAGAGAAGAGAAGAGAAGAGAAGAGAAGAGAAGAGAAGAGAAGAGAAGAGAAGAGAAGAGAAGAGAAGAGAAGAGAAGAGAAGAGAAAATAGAATAGAATAGAATAGAATAGAATAGAATAGAATAGAATAGAATAGAATAGAATAGAATAGAATAGAATAGAGGAGAGGAGAGGAGAGGAGAGGAGAGGAGAGGAGAAGAGAAGAGAAGAGAAGAGAAGAGAAGAGAAGAGAAGAGAAGAGAAGAGAAGAGAAGAGAAGAGAAGAGAAGAGAAGAGAATTCTTTATTGGCCAAGTGTGATTGGATACACAAGGAATTTGTCTTTGGTGCATAAGCTCTCAGTGTACATAAAAGCTATAAGTGATAAATCATGATCATAGTCATCATAAAAATACATTCATCATAAATCATAATATACAACACTTAGTAATAGTCATGGGATACTAAAGAAGCAATCAGCAATCAACATAAATCATACTAGGAAAATAAATAAAACAATATAAATCATAAAGAGACAAGCAACAAAGTTATAGTCATAAGTAGGACTATACTTTCCCATTGCTATAGGAACAGGCAATAGGAAAGATGAGAAGAAGAATAGTAATACAGTCTTACTAAATAGTTTGACAGTGTTATGGGAATTAGTTGTTTAGCAGAGTGATGGCATGAGGGGAAAAACTGTTCTTGTGTCTAGTTGTTCTGGTGTGCAATGCCCTATAGCGTCGTTTGAGGGTAGAAGTTGAAACAATTTATGTCCAGAATGTGAGGGGCCTGTAAATATTTTCACAGCCCTCTTTTTGACTCGTGCAGTATACAGGTCCTCAATGGAAGGCAGGTTGGTAGCAATTGTTTTTTCTGCAGTGCTAATTATCCGTTGAAGTCTGTGTCTCTCTTGTTTGGTTGCAGAGCCAAACCAGACAGTTACAGTATAGAGGTGCAGACGACAGACTCAATAATTCCTCTGTAGAACTGTACCAGCAGCTCCTTGGGCAGTCTGAGCTTTCTGAGTTGGTGTAGAAAGAACATTCTTTGTTGTGCTTTTTTGATGACATTTGTGATGGTAGGTGTCCATTTTAAGTCTTGAGATATGATAGAACCTAGAAACATGAAGGTCTCTACTGTTGATATTGTGTCAACAGTTTGAGACCTCAGAAAAGTTCAAAACCATCCCAGCAAGCCACCACAATATTATTGATATGAAATCTGTATTGATGTGGTCAAGGAATCACCAGGAGATGAGTTCAATTGAGGGAAATTTAATTCCCCCCCTTTAATTTCAGTCCCTGCTATGCAGGGACCAAGCTGTTTAGTTTTCTGACTTGAGAACAAATGGATGAGTGATGTATGTTCAGTATAAATATGTTATACTGAACATATTTGATCATTTTAGTCTAAACACTTGAGCTACTGAAACCTCAGTGTTTACATTTCCCTCTTGAGTTGCATTGCTCCTTCCTTAGGTTGCCTCCAAAGATCCCACAAGGACCTTCTGCCAAGTCATATGAAATCCTGATTCATTTGTGTGGCATAGCTGGCCAGCTGTCTGTGGTGAGGGTATGTCACAATACATGTCAAAAAGAACTCACCATCTGTCATGGCGTTTAGGCCTGTTCTTCTTCCAGCTGCCAAATCCCTGCACCCTGCGCCGTGGACCTCCAGATAGAAATTAAAATATTCCAACCATCTCTCCATATTTGGCTATTGGAATGGAGAAGCTGTCCACGGCAGGGCCGCAGCCCACGCTGTTGCTACTATTAATGTATTGTGGTCATTTCAACCCAGGATCTCACCACTAAAACTGGTGTTCTCGGAAGCAACTGTTTTATTTCCCTGTCGGACAGTTGCGCAATGCTAATGATAGAAATCCCAGCCCATAATCTTGCTTATTGTTCTTGAAGTTTTGAGGAAATCTGGATTATTCAATTATTGCCAGTCCAGCTTTTGTTGGCTTTCAAGCAGAAATCACAAGAAAGGGGAAAAGAGAAGAGGAGCAAAGGACAGCTCTGGGAATACTTCAAAAAAGAGACTTTTCTGAGGATATGGGAGTCTCGCCCACCCTGTCTTACCCGGCTCAGAATCCCAAGTTGCTATTGGCTGGCAAATCTCATCCTCCCAGTCAACAGGCTTAGTGGTCAAAGCTGCTGGGATTAGCGAATTAACAGTTGCGTTTCCATTATGATGGATCTCCTGCAGTTCTTTTCCAATGTTGGATGGTACTACGTAGGTGAAATCGATGCCAGTTCTCCCTTGGAGCCACTTCATGATTGTGACTGGTTTGACCTCAACGGCAGAGTCATAGCAACATAAATCCAAATTTGGAAGGTTGTTGAACTATAACCCCCAAGTGTTGGGACTGGTGTGTGTGTGTGTGTGTGTGTGTGTGTGTGTGTGTGTGTGTGTGTGTGTGTGTGTGTGTGTGTGTGTGTGTAATGGTTCAGCAGTTAAAGACACGGAGCTTGTCAGCTGGAAAGCTGAGAGCCCAGGTTCAAGACCCGAGCGCCTTGCAATGGGTGAACTCCCGTTATTTTCCCCAGCTCCTGCCAGCCGAGCAGTTTGAAAGCATGCAAATGCAAGTAGATAAATAGGTACCACTTTGGTGGGAAAGTAACGGCATTCCATGAGCCTTTGAAGCATAGCCATGCTGGCCACATGACCATGGAAAGTCTCTTCGGACAACACTGGCTCGCTCGACCAAGAAACAGAAATCAGCACTGTGCACCTTTACCTTTCAGTTGGGACAGGTTGAGGATGGAGCCCGACAATCATGGTTTTTTAGGAGTTTGGGTGTGCTGTTTTAGCATGCTACGAATTGGGGGAGAGTTGAATGTTGGTTTTTATTGCTTTTATGTTCTTATTGAGCCACGGTGTTGCAGTGGTTAGAGTGCAGTACTGCAGGCTACTTCTGCTGACTGCTGGCTGCCTGCAATTTGGCAGTTGAAATCTCACCTGGCTCAAGGTTGACTCAGCCTTCCATCCTTCCTAGGTGGGTAAAATGAGGGCCCAAATTGTTGGGGGCAATATGCTCATGGATGGGTTCTAACTTACCTTGCTGCCGGTTTGCTTCTGCCCGCGCCGCGTGGCCGTGCCTCGTGGCCACCCACATGCTTCGTGCGCGCGTGCATGTGCAGTGCCAAAAAATAAAATAAAATCCCCCCCCCAAAAAAAGCCAAAAACAAAATGGTGATGCATGCGCAGTGCCAGAAACTCAGCTTCTGTGCATGCGCAGAAGAAAAAAGCCCAGGAAAAATTCAAAAAAAAATCAGAAAAAAAATTAAAAAAAAAAGATGTTGGCACCGACAGACCAGCACCGACTGAACCGGTTCCGTGACATCATCGTGACATCACCAGCAGATTGCTACCAGTTCGGGTGAACCGGTCCGAACTGGGAGGAACCCACCTCTGAATATGCTGACTCTATAAACTGCTTAGAGAGGGCTGTAAAGTGGTATATAAGTCTAAGTGCTATTGCTATTGCTATCACTGCTGCTGTGACCCAGCTCATTAGATCACTGGCCAAATAAGCTTCTTAAATAACTAAACTCTATGCAAACTTGTGTTTCTCTGATCGTTTTGGATTTTCAGGACATCTCTGAGTCCAATAATAAATCCCTCTTTCTCTTTCTGTCTTTTGCTCCCTCCCCTAGGAGAGAAACCGTACAAATGTACCTGGGAAGGGTGCACATGGAAATTTGCTCGCTCAGATGAACTAACGAGGCACTACCGCAAACACACAGGAGTGAAGCCGTTCAAGTGCGCGGACTGTGACCGAAGCTTTTCCCGCTCAGATCATTTGGCATTGCACCGCCGAAGGCACATGTTGGTCTGAAAAAATGCTACCTTGTCTATATATATATATATATATATAAATATATATATATATATATGCATATATATATATATATTCATATATATATATATATATACTGTACCTATGAAATTTCAAGAGCTGGTTCTCTTTTAACTACAGTGCATTCAGCAGGGCTGAATCCTGTTTTGATGGTGTTAGCACAAAAGGGGCATTCGGAGTTGTCCCATATTCGCAAAGAAGCAGGAACAAGAATGCTACAATCTTCCCTCCCACCTTAAGCAGGCTGTCCCGCACAGACCCAAGGCATTACCTTTTGCTGAGGATAAACGCCGAAATGCATCGAGATTGGGCATTATTTTCTAACCCGCGTCGTTTTCAAAAGTATTTATGGCTTGTATTTTATTTTTTTCTCAACCATCCCACTTTTTTTCTCCTGAAAAAAATTCTGCTATTTCGAAGACTGGATGTCATAAACCGTAGAAAAGAACAAGTCCTCAAGAGCTTTCTCTTCGTTTGCTGCTGCTGCTTCTTGTTTTTTTATTTTGTTGTTGTTGTTGTTGTTGTTGTTGTTGTTGTCATGATTCATTTTCCCCCCTGTTAAAACACTGCAGAATATCATCCTGCCCAACAATTTCCTAAGCCAGCTGAACAGACTGGAAAGAGGAGGGATTTTTTTTAAAAAATGAAGCTCCTTGAAGTGAAAAAAAAAAGATTTCTCAGCACACTTATGCAATAAAGATGGTGGTATTTGTACATATTTACCTCTTTCTTGTTATGCTGGACTTTAGAGGCCATTAATTCTTCTAAAACTTTCTAAATCTTTTTCTGTTCTGTTTTTGCTGGAATCTATAAAACAGGCATCCGTCATATTTCAGTATGAAATTCCCCGTTTTATATCCATTTGCTTACTCTATAATAGAAAGAGTTCATGAAAACCAGTCTTGGACACATAATAGAACCGAAATTGGTCCCACCCTTTCTAAACCAATATATCAATCAGTCCTCAGCATATTTCCCTGAAAGTAACAGATGTTCAGCAAGCCCTCTCTTATTCATGGGTTGCTCAGTAGTTGATTCACAACTGCACAGGAGAAGTAATTGATTAGCCATTGATTAGCCCTGTCCATGTATTGCCATGATAAACCTTCTGTTCTATGGGAGTGGATCCTTGATCGGAATGGGATGACTCCCCATGACCAACTCCCCATGGGACAACGCGTTGTGGGACAATTCAACAATTCAATTATTTAAAACAATTTTTAAAAATATTTTCATGTTTGTCCTTCACTTTTCATCTTTCCCTCCTTCAGTATCCTTTCTTTAATAATTCTATTCCACCATATTGAAGAAATTAGCGTAACTCTTGTCCCGATATTAGTGTAACTCTTGTCCCACAGTGAGTTGGCCACGGCGAGTTGTCCTAGACCCTCCTTGATGGTTCACTCTCACATGATCATCCATTAATTGATGTTATAATTTGTATAGGCTCTGTGTGTGTCTCTCTCT
Organism: Diadophis punctatus similis; assembly: GCA_023053685.1. Lineage (NCBI taxonomy): Eukaryota > Metazoa > Chordata > Lepidosauria > Squamata > Dipsadidae > Diadophis > Diadophis punctatus. The sequence continues at coordinate 4,575,366 of JALIGW010000021.1, forward strand.
CTCTCTGTGTGTGTGAATTCTCCCACTGAGTTGACCCCTGTGTTAGAATTGTGCTTAGGATTGTAGCGTCTAAGTTTTGAAGTGAACATCCTCTGTGACCAAAAGGGAATTTAATGCATCAGAATAAAGAAGAGCATTGAGAAAGAATTTCAAGAGCTCTCAAAGTACTTCCCATTCCTAAAACCAAGGTCTGGCAAGAATAATTTTAAACTAACTCCATGGAGTTATGATACAGGGCCAGGGAGACTTAGTCATCAATTTAGGCTGGGCTGGGCAGAGGCCAAGGTGGTTAGACAAACAACCACGGTCAGGCATTCCTGAAATAGGTAGGGGGTGATGGGGCCAATGGTTCCCCATGCATGTCAGGGAACCATTTTTAGAGATGGTATAAACTGATTCCAAAGGAATTTGGAAGGAAGTGAAAGAGTGGGCGTCCTTCTCCTGAAATCTCCCTAAGAAATGCCAACCACTGCACCTGTTTTGGTCATCCAGGCTAGAAACGGCTGCTTCTTTGCTCTAGATACAACAGATGAGGCAGTCTGACGTAAACTAGTAAGCATTTTGTGGGCCACGGTGTCTAAGTAACTAAATGTGAACTGACAGTTCTGGTTTTTCAGTCTTAATTAAGATGGTTGAGAATCAAGTGGTAACCATCTGTTCATACAATTGGGCCTTTGGAAATAGTGTAGAAGGAATGGGTGGCCAACTCATACATACACCCACCACAGCTCAAATACATACATGCATATGTACAACATCAACCCATAGCCCTTTCATCTGAACTGTTCACACAGCCATGTAGATCAAGGTTCTCCAACCTTGGCAACTTTAAGACTTGTGGGCCTCAACTCCCAGAATTTGCCCAGCTGGTATGGCCAGCTGGGGAATTCTGGGAGTTGAAGGTCACAAGTCTTAAAATTGCCAAAGTTGGAGAACCCTGGTGTAGATTTTCTTGGGTATGCAAATGATCAGAGTCAGGGTGGGTAGCTTAAGTTCTCTGTTCCCATCTAGCTGGTTCTAATTCCACATTGGTAGAAGGCATAGTTTGGCAGAAGAGTTTGCTAGTTAGGGCACCTGAGAGCTTTCTGAGGTTAGAACAAATGAATAATGCATTATAAAAGGCTACATACTTGAACCTTGTTGTCAAAAGCAAAAGGAAATATTAAACCAATACAGGTAATCCTCAACTTACAACAGTTCATTTAGTGACCATTTGAAGTTATAACGGCACTGAAAAAAAGAGATTTATGACCGTTTTTCACACTTACAATAATTGCTGCATCCCCATGGTCATATGATCAAAATTCAGACGCTTGGCCACTGACTCATATTTATGACGGTTGCAGTGCCTTGGGGTCATGTGATCTGCTTCTGTGACCTTCTGACCAGCAAAGTCAATGGGGGAAGCCAGATTCACTTAACAACCATGTTACTAACTGTGACTCACTTAACAACTGTGACAAGGAAGGTCATAAAACGGGGCAAAACTCACTTAACAAATGTTTTACTTAGCAACAGAAATGTGGTCGTAAGTCCAGGACTATCTGTACTAGATCCTTTAAGACAGTATATTTGTAGATTTATTTGGACTCATTCATCCTCTTGAGCATCTAACCTATGTAAGCTATTCAGCCAGTCAGGGATTCGTCATTTATCGAACACAGGAGCCAGAATCAAAGCATCCTGTGCCAGTAGCACTGATCTTGAGACCCAGTTGTACACTTTTAAGATAACTCTGTGTAGCCAGTAGTAGCTATTCCAGAAATAGTCAATTCAGACTGCAGAGGTCTTGGGGCATTTTTCTATCCACACCAGTGAGCAGGTTTCAGATGAACTCGGGAGTTTTCAAGTTCTGCTTGTTCTATTGCTTAACTTCCTCTTAAATTTAAGAGCTCTTCTGGCTGGTTCATTCTCAAGTCAATTCTTACGGCTTAGTAGGTTGACCGACTTTTCATCATAGCTCCAGAAATACCAAATTAAGTTAGGAGTGATGGCAGGAAATTCCTAGAGGATGCTTTTCAGTCTCCCAAAAATCAGCATCGTCTTGCTTTTGTAGAGCTGAGGTCCTTTGAACTAATATCTAAGAAAAAGAGATACCCCTTGTTTCCCCCAAAATAAGACATCCCCTGATAATAAGCCCAATCGGGCTTTTGAGTGCATGGCAATAAGGCCAAGCGCTTATTTCAGGGTTCAAAAAAATATAAGACAGGGTCTTATTTTCGGGGAAACACGGTATAATCCTGTTCCTGTGGGAGATTTGCTCACTAGGAACATAGACTTCTCTTTTATGAGGATGCTGTGGTCCATCAAACATTCCTCTGTGTTTCCTTTCTCTTTTTTTCAGAGAAGAGAAATAGGAAGGGTGCTCAACTGCTTCATTTTTATTCAGAGATATTCCCTGAACGTTTAATCAGGAAGCGTTGTTTCAAATCTGCACAGATGAATCTCGTCGGGATCACATCTTGGCCTAATCAGTTTATCTCATAATTAATAGGAAATGATCTTTCGAGTCGTATTGGTCCTTGGAATGCAACCATTGCCCGAACGGTTTAGAAAAAAATATGCATACCAAACAACAGAGTCACAATTTAATTGTGACCCTATAATTCAATAAAATAATTAGCAGCTTTCCTTTTCTCTTTGCTGCGCAATTGACAATTTCTAAAGAAATTAGACTGGAAGGATGTTTTCTTTTCCCACAGTTCTCTGCTTCATTCGTATTCAAGACTGAGTCAAAGACAAAGAAAGTCAAGACCAGTCTGTTATCAGCCAGCGGTTTCTGCTCATGCTTGTCCATAAATCTTCCAAACTGGGGCATAGTTTAGTTTTAGAGACCTGATAGGGAGTTATCCTCATGATGGCCTAGGGCAGGGGTAGGCAAAGTTGGCTCTTCTATGACTCATGGACTTCAACTCCCAGAATTCCTGAGCTAGCATGATTGGCTCACAAATTCTGGGAGTTGAAGTCCACGAGTCATAGAAGAGCCAACTTTGCCTACCCCTGGCCTAGGAAACCTTTGGAAACAGGGTGCTGGAATGGTGGGTTCTCTAGGGACTTGACCTTCGTAGGGCTGTTCAGTGCTTCATATTCAGCCTCCAAGAGGTGCTTCAGAGCACACAGAAGTTACACCATCTGCCTAACACCTTAAAACACCTGGATCCAGCTGACTCAAGGTGTGTCCGGCAGGTGTAACATTTATAACCTCCCAACCCTTTCTGGAGATGGAATCCAAAGCATTGAACAATTTTGATACTCCTCTTAGATGTCAGTACAGGGTAATTTTTAGAAATTTACACGCCTGATTCTGAGGGAGGCCTGTTGAGTGGGAACTATTTTGACTAACCCATATTATAAGGATTCTTTCTCCATAGTGGGCGGAGCTAGCCTCCAAGATTGGAATGATACAATCCATCAGCCAATCAGGACTGAGTCGAAAGAGGCTAGCTCCGCCCTACGAGAAGGGGCGTTCATGTAAGATACAACGGCCTTTCTCATGCCTGTTTTTCCTTGTTCGGTTGTTGTTGTTTATTTATTTATTTATTTATTTTGGAATTCTTATATGCCGCCCAACTCCCTAAGGACTCAGGGCGGCGTACATCAGTGAAAAATACAAGAACAACCAAAATCTAAAATAGTAATTAAAACAATATAAAAATTAAAACACAATATAAGAAATCAACAACCATTCAACATCATACATACTTGGGGGGTGAGCTCAAGTGAATTAAGCTCTACCCCCCGCCTGCAGGAAGAGCCATGTCTTAACGGCTTTTCGGAAGGCCAGCAGAGTGGGGATAGTTCGGGTCTCTGGTGGAAGTTGGTTCCAGAGAGCGGGGCCAGCCACAGAGAAGGCTCTCCCCCTTGGGCCCGCCAGCCGGCATTGCTTGGCCGACGGGACCTGGAGGAGGCCAACTCTGTGGGCCCTAACCGGTCGGAGGGAAGTATGAGGCAGAATGCGGTCCCGTAGATAACCTGGTCCTAAGCCATGAAGGGCTTTAAAGATGGTGATCAACACCTTGAATTGGACCCGGAGACCGATGGGCAACCAATGCAGCTGGCGGAGTATCGATGTCACGTGGGTGTACCTTGGCACACCCACCACAGCACGCGCAGCCGCATTTTGCACCAGCTGAAGTCTCCGGATACTCTTCAAGGGTAGCCCCATGTAGAGCGCATTGCAGTAGTCCAAACGAGAGGTGACAAGGGCATGAGTGACCGTGAGTAGAGCCTCCTTCTCCAAATATGGCCGCAACTGGTGCACCAGGCGAACCTGTGCAAAGGCCCCCCTAGCCACAGCAGAAAGATGATGGTCCAATTTTAGCTGTGGATCTAGGAGGACCCCCAAGTTGCGGACCCGGTCCGAGGGAGTCAGTTTCGCTCCCTCAAGGAACAAGGAGGGGCAGTTGTCATGATCCTTAGGAGGCAATATCCACAGCCACTCAGTCTTGTCGGGATTAAGTCTGAGTCTGTTCCTCCCCATCCAGATCCTAACGTCGTCCAGGCACCGGCACATTACATCAACTGCCTCACTGAAGTCAGACGGGGTGGTGATGTACAGCTGGGTGTCATCAGCGTACTGATGGAAACACACCCCATGTCTGCGAATGATCTCACCCAGCGGTTTCATGTAGATGTTGAACAGGATGGGCGAGAGAACCGACCCCTGAGGCACCCCACATGATAGGGGCCTAGGGGACGACCTCTGCCCCCCTGCCAGCACCGACTGCATCCTATCAGCGAGATAAGAGGAGAACCACCGCAAAACGGTGCCTCCCACTCCCAACTCGCTGAGACGATGCAGAAGGATACCATGGTCGATGGTATCGAAAGCCGCTGAGAGGTCAAGTAGCACCAGGATGGAGGAGTTCCCCCCATCCCGGGCCCGCCAGAGATCATCCATCAGAGCGACCAAGGCAGTTTCTGCACTGTAGCCGCGCCTGAAGCCCGACTGGTAAGGATCTAGATGATCTGTTTCATCCAGGAGCTGCAGAAGCTGAGTAACCACCACCTTCTCCACAACTTTCCCTAAAAAAGGTAAGTTGGAGACCGGACGATAGTTCTTCAAGTCAGCTGGATCCAGGGAAGGCTTCTTCAGGAGGGGTCGCACCACCGCAGCTTTTAACGACTGCGGTACGGATCCCTCTCTCAAAGAAGCGGTGACCACCGCCTGGATCCAGCCGCGTGCCACCTCCCTGCTGGTCGAGACCAGCCAGGAGGGGCACGGGTCCAATAAACAGGTGGAGGTACCCATCGCTCCCACAGCCCTGTCCACATCCTCAGGAGAAACAGGCCCAAACTCTTCCCATAATGATGGACTAGGACTAGCCCCTGTCAACTCAATGGACTCTGCCCAGCCAGAGTCCAGGTTTGACCGAATCTGAGCGACTTTATCCGACAGAAACTCAGCGAATTCCTCAGCTCTGCCTTGTAAGTGTTCCTCGCTCCCCCCTTTTGCAAGGAGGGAGCGCGTCACCCTAAACAAGGCGGCCGGGCGAGAATCTGCGGACGCAATAAGAGCGGAAAAATAGGATCGTTTTGCCGCCCTTATCGCCACTAAATAAGATCTGATGTAAATTCTTAATAGTGTTCGATCAGACTCGATTTTTCTGGCCCTCCAGCGGCGTTCTAGACGTCTCTTCTGGCGTTTCATCTCTTGGAGCTCCTCGGTAAACCAGGGAGCTTTCCGGGATCCACTGCCATAGAGAGGTCGCTTAGGCGCAATTCGGTCTAAGGCCCCTGATGCTGCGGTGTTCCAAGCAGCCACCAGGGAGTCAGCCGAATTGTGTACCAGGGTTTCAGGTATTTCCCCAAGTTCCCTCTGGAATCCTTCCGGTTCCATTAGGCGCCTGGGGCGGAACCACCTAGTCGGTCCCGCCTCCCTGCGGGGGAGGAATGGGGCTGCGAAATCCAACCTCAGTAGGAAATGATCTGACCATGACAGAGGGGTGATGACTATATCCCTTATCTTCAGATCATCTCTCCACTGCCCCGAAAGAAACACTAGGTCGAGCGTGTGACCACCCTCATGAGTCGGACCCTGGATTACTTGGGTCAGGTCCATGGTTGTCATGGAATCCATGAACTCCTGAGCCGAACATTGTTCCAATGTTCATGGCTTTTCTTCCACTGCGGTTGCAACGTACTGTAGAAAGATTGTCTTTGTGCAAAATGTTTAATGCCAGTGTTATCTCCCATATACCATTTTATTAGCCGATCTATTCTGATGGTTCAATAAATTTCAGTATTGGAAGTTTTCCATGAACAAAGACAGTGTTATTCTCAAAGAAGCATTTCTCTTAGGCAGATTAATTAGCAGGCAAGCAAATTGCCTTCACAAAAGAAAGTGTGGAGTTGTCTAATATCTTTCATTAGCACTACTGTTAAAAGTAGCTCACCATCAGAATAAAATTCCATTAGGAATGATGACATGATGCAATGGCATCTCTTCTCCAGTTATCTGTTTGTTAAAACAGAAAAGGGGGTTTCTCTTTTTTTCTGTCATGCTACAGGTGGTTACATTGCTTCAAAGGGAATTTAAAACCGTTTGTAAAACCTCATGTAAAACTTTACAGGTCAAACTTGGATTTATTTGGTTCAGAATTTGCAACTTTCAGAAATGTTCCTGTATTGGGTTATTCGGTTCAGAATTTGCAATTTTCAGAAATGTTTCCTGTGTTGGATTATTTGGTTCAGAATTTGCAATTTTCAGAAATGCTCCTAGGTATGAATACATTCTCCTGTTCAGAAATTACAGCAGTTAAACCCCACAGGTTGTTTTTTTAAATGTACAGATTTAAAAAATAAATTATGATGGAATGCTAGCACATTGAACCCTACCAACTAAAGTGGATTCTCCAGATTGTTTCAAGGCAGATGGAAGGACCATTCAAGATCTGTTCCCCTTCAGTCATGTTGAGCCAGAGAAAATTAACCATGCTTGTCCGTTGACTCGGGAAAATTGCTGCATTCCAGAGCATCGTGTCACATGGTCAATATCTCTGGTGCCAGAGGAAGCTTGAATGTCCTGCTCTCTGTTAGGCATACTGGAGATTCAACTCTAGGACATCCCATGATTACTGGACAAATGTTCACCGTAGAGATGCAATTTCCCAAGCAAACAGAAAGGAACTCATCCAGTTATCTTCCAGTCATATCTGTGGGGTCCAGGCAAGGAAGGTCAGACTGATGAAAGCAGATTGATTGCATCATAATATAAGCCCGCCCCTTTCCTGCATCATCAGTCACCTGCCCAAAATGGGAGGAGTCTGTTCACCGCTGATGCTGATGAAAGGAGCAAGATCTTACAGAGGTGCCGCTCTGAAGTTACAACTTGGGTTGGTCCCAAGGCAATGCAGTGTTGCATTCTTGAGCTCATTACGTACCCACTTATTTAAAAAGTATCAAGCCCTTTGCAAATGGCCCATCACAATTTTAGAATTAAGAAGCAGTATTCCTGCATTCTGTTTACTTGAATGAAATCGTCAAATGAATCTGATATCAAGGGGCTGCTAGAATATTGATACTGGGGAAGGGGGAGATTCCTTGCATAAATGGGTCAGTGGTATGGTGACACAGATAGTCCTCAACTTACAATAGTTCATTTAGCGACCGTTCAAAGTTACAGTGATGCTGAAAAAAGGGACTTACGACCATTTTTTCACACTTACGACTGTTTGTAGCATTCCCCATGGTCATGTGATCAAAATTCAGATGCTTGGCCACTGACTCATATTTATGACTGTTGCAGCATCCTGCGGTCCCCTTTTGCGACCTTCTGACAAGCCTAGTCAATGCGGAAGTTAGATTTACTGAACAACCGTCTTACAAACTTAACAACTGTGGCAAGAAAGGTCGTAAAATGGGGCAAAATTCATTGAACGACTGTCCTGCTGAGCGACAGAAATTTTGGGCTGAATTGTGGTCGAGGACTAGCTGTATTTATGTCAATGAATCAGAGAGAAGCAATATGTTGTGCAGATCTATCCTTGTATAAGGTTGTGTTTGATGACAGTTAAATGCTTGGAGGAAAGGAAATCATGAATCTGGTTTTGTTGGGAACAGGTATGCCAGTTAATATCTTTATCCCTTTCTTTATCCCGTTTTCTGGAAGAGCTACCAAATGCTCTGATTTCTAAGCATAATGGGGAATGGGTACCCTCATCAAATGTCCCGTGTCCCTCATGTGTGCACATTGCTGATTATTTGCATGTGTGTGATCTGAATTCAGTTTCAATTTGGCTTCCCAACAGAAGTTGGAACTAGCTCTTCTATAGGCATAATTTTCTCCTATTTGGAAACCAGCTTGTAAATCCTGTATTATGCCTTTGCCTGTGTTTTATAGATGAAGATGTATACATTTAAGACTGCTATATTTTCACAATTTCATTAAACTATCTGTAACTGTGCATAGTTTACTCAATAGGTCAAGCCCATTGGAACTTTTCCATATGTTGACATCAAACTCACTGCAGTAACCTGTTCATTTTTATTTTATTTTATTTTATTTTGAGTATGAACTTCAAATATATGGATACTGCATCTTATAAAAATATGGGGGTGGGGGGGGGAGAACAATCCAGAAAATCGAATGGAAAGTATTTTACCAGACTTGTAAAAGTTACAATATTCTGTAATATATATGTTATAGTGAAGAAGTATTTTCAAGCGGACAGTTTTTCACAGGATGTAAATAATGGAAATGAAAAGTGTTTTGAAACAAAGTTTTGGTTGTCATCAGCAAGGATATGCTCCGAAAATGCAGTGCAAAACCTTCATGACACAATTAACTTTTTCCCCCCCAAAAAAGGGGGGAAAGATTGTTCTAGTTTGTCAGAGCCTACTCCTGTTGTGTCGTGTGTCCCTGCAATTTGGTTATCTGAGATAGAGTCAGTAAATGGTAGAAAGAATCAGATTTAATTTCCGAAAGCTGACCAAAAAAAAAACCCCACCTGTCAAAATGTAAAGCTAAATTCAAAGAAATTCTGTTTCCCTGAAGTTATTCCGAAACAGCAATGCTTTGAAACATGGATCTATTGAGACTGGAAATAGGACAGAGCAGTGGCAGTAATGGGGATGCTATGTTCAAACAAATAATGGATATACTGTGCACATTGTCAAGTATAATGTAGCCTCTTCGGTCCTTCAGGAGTACCTAATTTTGACTTTTCTTTAACACAATAAAATCTAAGCTTAACCTTCCAGCCTTACCAGCAAAGATCTCATAGTGAGCATGTCTAGTTTAATGAAAACAAAGACTAGGGGAGACATGATAGCAGTGTTTCAATAGCTAAGGGACGTCCACAAAGAAGAGGGGGTCAACCTATTCTCCAAACTACCTGAGGGTAGGACAAGAAGCAATGGATGGAAACTAATCAAGAAGAGAAGCAACCTAGAACTAAGGAGAAATTTCCTGACAGTTAGAACAATTAATCAGTGGAACAGCTTGCCTCCAGAAGTTGTGGCTGCTCCAACACTGGAGGTTTTTAAGGAGAGATTTCAGACAGCCATTTGTCTGAAATAGTAAGCAGGGGTGGCCAAACTATGGTTCTTTGAGGACCTGTGGACTTCAACTCCCAGAATTCCTGAGCTAGCCATGCATGCATGGCTGGCTCAGGAATTCTAGGAGTTGAAGTCCACAGATCCTCAAAGAACCATAGTTTGGCCACCCCTGGTATAGAGCTTCCTGCTTAAGCAGGGAGTTGGACTAGAAGACCTCCAAGGTCCCTTCCAACTCTGTTGATCTGTTATTACCAGCTTTGGGTAATGTAGAGTCCTGTCATCAGTTGGGTGTGGCATGCTTTCCTTCTCACTAGGCACATGGACACACAAACATCTGGGAGGAGAGAGCTGTAGTTAGGCAGGTGAGAGAGGACTTAGGCCAGGTAGCACCCACCTGATGAAGGGAATTCAAGTCCATCCAAAGTAGTAAGCAGAGCTCTACTGGAAATGTTCAGCTCCTGTAAACTGTAAGCTGATGATCAAAGGAAATAAATGGAAAGGGATGATGATGGAGGAATGGAAGTCATTTCGCATCTGATGTCTTCCGATTATAAACAGTAAATAGCAGTGTCATTCCTATCTCTGTTCTTACTAGCAGGTTTTCTAGAAAGTACGAACGGAAGATAATTCAACGAATTGTCAGGTGAATTGAAGATAATAGTCCTATATTCCAGTTAAGTCCATTGGAGGCTGGCCGGTCCACACAGTAGATATGTGATCTTGCCCCAAACAAAAACCTTGTTTTTCAAACATTGCTGGCTCTAGACTAGAGTAACTGGAAAGAGAGAAAGAAAGATGGGGAATAGACAAGGTAGAAGAGACAAGGTAGAATCAAATCCGTTGCACATTTGAAGACCTACAGGTTTTGATCAATTAATTGGAAAGATGGTTGTACTGAGGCTGTATTATTTTTATTGTAGAATACGGTGGACTTTTTAATAATAATTATTCTTCTGGGCTTTTTTCTGTACACCGATCAGCAGACTTCATCTGCAAAATTGACATGGGCAGAAGAAAGTCTTAGATTTGAAAAGCAAATGGATTCTTAACTAGTTCACATCACAGATGCTTTGTGAGACAGAGCAGAGGTGAAATTCAAAATTTTTCCCTACCGGTTCTGTGGGTGTGGCTTGGTGGGCGTGGCAGGGGAAGGATACTGCAAAATCCCCATTCCCTCCCCACTCCAGGGGAAGTATATTGAAAAATCTCCATTCCCTCCCCACTCTGGGGCCAGCCAGAGGTGGTATTTGCCGGTTCTCCAAACTACTCAAAAATTTCCGCTACCGGTTCTCCGGACTACTCAAAATTTCTGCTACCGGTTCTCCAGGACCTGTCAGAACCTGCTGAATTTCACCCCTGCTCCCAAGCTCATATAAATAATGATTAAAACAGAGTAGCTTCATTTGTAGATCTGGCTCAGATCTTGAATTGCTCTCCCTCAAAAAGAGGGAGGAGGTTTCCTTTGAAATTGTGCACAGCTTGCATACAATCCTATAGCTAAGGATCCCATAAAAAAGACCCACTATTTTAACTCAGCAAATAAATGCATGGATTCCATAATAACAACAGTAATAACAATATGACTATCGGCTAACAAATTTCTTCGGGAACACTTAACAATCTACATAGGTGAAGTCATTTGAAAAGTGCCTGTCTATGAACAATAGATCAGATGGGGATGAGCCCTATTCTTTTTACGAAGCAATAAAAATGCAGCTGAATTGTCCTAGATCAGTGATGGCGAACCTATGGCACGCATGCCACAGGTGGCACGCGGAGCCATATCTGCCGGCACGTGAGCCGTTGCCCTAGCTCAGCTCCAGTGTGCATGTGCACGCCGGCCAGCTGATCTTCAGCTCGTATGGAGACTCTGGGAGGGTGTTTTTGGCTTCCGGAGGGCCTCCGGGGGGCGGGAGAGGCTGTTTTCGCCTTCCCTAGGCTCCAGGGAAGCCTCTGGAGCCTGGGGAGGGCGAAAAACAGGCATACCAGGCCCACCAGCAGTTGGGAAATGGGCCATTTCTGGCCTCCAGAGGGCCTTGGGGGGGGCGGGGGAACCCATTTTCGCCCTCCCCAGGGATTGAATTATGGGTGTGGGCACTCGAGCATGCCTGATAGCGCGCGTGCACGAGCTTTCGGCACCCAAGGAAAAAAAGGTTCGCCATCACTGTCCTAGATTGTTTTCAAGGGGGAGGGAGGGGAGGGAAGATTACACAGGGTGGGGGGGTCCCTGTCAATGCAACACAGCAAATCACCAAGTGCCATTTCTCTGCTTCCTTCTGTGTGACAGTGTTATCCCAAGGAGAAGGATGGGGTTTCCTTACAGTTAGAAGACGAAAGCAAATAGAGAAAAGGTTTTTTTTTTCATAAGCATCAGGTCATACTAAACAGTGGATGTGTGTCATTTCTAATTCTTTTCATTTCTCATTCTTAGTCAGTCTTTTCTAATGTCAAATCAGCCAGTCAATTACCTAGTCATTGTAGGCAACCCTTAAAACTCACTCCTGCAAAAATAACGGCTTGCACAAAATGGCCGTTTTCATTTCCAGCCAACTAGTAGCTGGCATGAAATCCAGTTGCCCTTCCTTCAGATGACCAGTTTATGTTGGGATGAGTACTCACTTTTGAGTCACTTTCATGGGTTCTGTCGATTTCCACTTGATTGAAGTTCCAGCAGAACATTACCAATGCCAACTCAAGGAGTAAGAATCATGTATTCCAATGGAGAAGACAATTGATGAATACTGCCAGATAAATCCTCTTTTTCATCAGTTTGCTAAAATCCCTTTCTCTAGCATCTTATAGTATCTGGTAGAATGAAATAATTGTCAAGAGTTAGTAATTTTACAGGGCTGGTTTTTTAAAAAAAACAGCTTTGAGTTGGGGAAAGAACGAATATTTTTTTTAAAAAGGTGTCTAATATTGTTAACAACTCTTAGCCATTTCATATTTTTTGGGTGGGGAGAAATAGAAATTGTTCTTTTTTTTCTTGTCTAATTTTGCTAGCTTACTACTGGTATGTGTACAAAGTGATCCCCTTTTCACCTGGATTTCATTTCACCATCTTGTTTGTTTGTACAAATAAGGCATCATGGATAATGGAACATAGGTGAACCCAAAGCTTGTAAAAATCATTGGTGGCTTTTGACCAGGGTTGTCCACATAAAAGGTGGAATGTTGATCGCATTGTTGTGGCCACCATATTGCCTTTTTTTATCAGCCCCTGTGGACATCTCCGTTAATGTTTCTTCTGTATAGAAAAAAATGAGGGTGCCTTATATGGAGGGAGTCCGATTTGTGTGTCTCTCCATCCTTTGAGAGAGGAGTTTTTCCAGTTTCATTGAGACATCTGGACCCAAAAGGTTTTTTTTGCATAAAAGCACTATGACCTTCCAAATCTTATTAAATCTTGTTCTGGAGCATTCTATGTGCACTTTTGGAGCCCAATTCCACAGGACATTCTCTGGCACCATTCTTGACTAGACAAAGCACAACCCAGCAGAAGGTGTCTAAAAAAAATAAATCTAGTTCTGTAAAGTAGTGTGTCAAAGTGATGCCCTTCTCCACCCGGTTCTTGTAAGGAAGTCCACTTGCAGATTTTTCTAAATTCAGCTCATGATGTTTTGGATGTCTGCTTTTTGCCAGCATGGGACTTCAAAGAGGCAAGGAGGACGTTGAGCGTAGCATTCATGGTAGAATCAGTAAGATAGACTCAGCTTACCTGGAGAGATTCGCCATTTTAAAGGCCTCCTCAGGGCCGTCCTATCCATAGGTTTCTTTTGCTATGTGTGTGTGTGGAAGAAAACTGAGAGCTTTATCCTTTTAAAGTGGGCATCTGGTTCTACAGGTGACACTGAACCTCAGCTGCCCTTCTCCACCACCACCAGCATGCTGGTCAAGGCTGAGAGGCATCTTGGCTTTAAGGAGAGTGGGTTTTTCTCACGCCAGCAAAGGCAGGGGCGGGTTCCTCTTACCTTCTCCTACCGGTGCGCATCGCGATGTTGTGCACACATGCGCTCGCTACGCACACATACATGTGCGTCCTCTCGTGTGATTTCAGCTCTCTGCACATGCGCAGGACAATTTTACTTCCGCGCATGCGCAGAGAGCCAAAAACCGTGAAAAATCTCAAAAAAAAGATGGCGGCACGCAAGGACCGACAAAGAAAGCACTGAAGCCGCCGTGCCGACATTATGCAATTGGCGGGCCCCTACCGGAATGGTGCACTGGACCGCACCGGTAGGAACCCACCACTGAGCAAAGGTAACAACAATGTAAAGTGATTTGAAAGTGAGAAAGTCCAGATGGAAAGTTCATAACATCACCCAGGACAGAAAAGGCATTGCAACCTATTGATCTTTATCCAGACATCCAATTGATCAGGCATTGGCTATTAATGTGAGAGCCTGTCCATCCATTCATCCCAAAATAGTCACCAAATTATTAGCTGTGCCAGTACTAGCAGCAAAACTACAGCTCCTTCCTTTTTCTTTGTTGTTTTTAAAACGATTTTAAGAGCTGACATTTTTCTTTTCCCGGGAAAAAAAAGGCATTAGATTTCCCAATATTTTCTTCCTGCACGTTCTAGCTACGTAGCAGCTAAACAGCGCCTACGTTATAAGTTTATCAATGATTATGTATGTGTCATTCTTGTATTTATGTATAGTGTATGTATTGTAAATATACTCAGAGCTTTTTCTCTTCTTTACTGTAAAAGGGTGAATTTTATTTTTTGGTTTGTTTGTTTGTTTGTTTGCCCAATGGCCATCGTAATGGGGATTCCCTCTAAAGACAAAACCCATCAGCAGGCAATTAACTTCATGAACAAGTATTAACGTTTTTAATGGTGTCTCAGACCTAATTCTGTTGGTGCATTGCTCTTATGTATTCCACTTCCCTATGACTTGAGCTGTGAATTGAAATAGAATTTAAACTTTTAAATGTATGCATTGGTATAAATATCTGAATGGAGGCATGAAGGATAAATAAAAGCATTTTGTATGGAATGTTTCCCTCCTGAACCATCAATTATTCCATTGGATGGCTTGCAGTTTTTTATACAGCTGTATTTACAATACATAATAATCAAAATTGGGTATATCTAGTTTAATGAAAATAAGGATCAGGGGAGACATGATAGCAGTGTCCCAATATCTCAGGGGTTTCCACAAAGAAGAGGGAGTCAAACTATTATCCAAAACACCTGAGGGTAGAACAAGAAGCAATGGGTGGAAACTAAACAAGGAGAGAAGCAACCTGGAACTAAGGATAAATTTCCTGACAATTAGAACAATTAATCAGTGGAACAACTTGCCTCCAGAAGTTGTGAATGCTCCAACACTGGACGTTTTTAAGAAGATGTTGGATAACCATTTGTCTGAAGTAGTGTAGGGTTTCCTGCCTAAGCAGGGGGTTGGACTAGAAGACCTCCAAGGTCCCTTCCAACTCTGTTGTTGTTATTATTATTATTAAAAAAGCATTTGACAAACACTTGTTTTAACTACCGTATTTTTCGGAGTATAAGACGCACCGGAGTATAAGACGCACCTTAGTTTTTGGGGAGGAAAATAGGGGAAAACAATCTGCCTACCAGGTATTCATCTGGCTAGCATCCTTAGTCTGGTCAGCTTCAGCACATTATTTTATCCCCTGGTTAGGACTTAAAAAAACCTTCTTCTGAGAGAGTAACAATGAAAGAACCTGCAAGCCAGTAAGAGCTGGGAAGATAGTAAGCACCTTGTTAGGGCTAGAAAAAAACTTATTCGGAGCAGCTTCAGCCCATTATTTTATCTCCTGGTTAGGACTAAAAAAAACCTTCTTCTGAGAGAGTAACAATGAAAGAGCCTGCAAGCCGGTAAGAGCTGGGAAGATAGATAGCACCTGGTTAGGGCTAGAAAAAAACTTACTCAGAGCAAGTAGAGCAATGAAAAAAAATTCTGCAAAGACTTAGGGCTGGAAAAACATTCTTTGGAGAGAGTAACAATGAAAAAGCCTGCAAGGTAAGAGCTGGGAAGATCTGTTAGCACCTAGTTAGGGCTGGAAAAAAAAAAGCTACATTCGAAGTATAAGACGCACCCAAATTTTCAGCCACTTTTAGGGAGGAAAAAGGTGCGTCTTATACTCCGAAAAATACGGCACCTTCTCCTCTTGTACCCTCCAAATGAAATTACACGGTGGAACTTCACCTCCAATTTCATTCTTGTTAAGCACAGAAATTATATGCAAATGGTCACAAGTTTTACTGATGAAGAAGGATATTTGTTCTTCTGAGGGGTCCTGAGGGGTCCTTGGTGCTCTCTGAGCTTGCTTGTTTTCTTGCAGATATTTCATGACCCAAACTAGGTAACATCATCAGAGCTAGTGCTGATGAGGTTACCTAGTTTGAGTAATGAAACATCTGCAAGAAAACAAGCAAGCTCAGAGAGCACCAAGGACCCCTCAGGAGGTCAAAGTTTTGATTAGACCCAATTGACCAACTTGGTCAATGCCTAGAAGCCAGGCAAACTCCAAAAACAACACTCAGATTCCTGGAGAGACATTTATTGCTAGCAAGGCCATATAATAGAATGTTGAAAACTTACCAAAGTAATCCTGCTAATCAACTTCTACCAAATGTAATTAAGATGGTGGTACTCTGAGTTTCCTCCTAATGGTTCCTCCCTTCCCTGGGCTCCAGCATCTCTTCTGTGTTTTGAATTCCTGTAAATGTAGCCCCTCTGATGATTATGAAGAAATCGCAAACATAATGCTGTATAGCTGTTCCTCTGCAATTGATCTAAAAAGTTATTCCTTTAATTTTTTTATCTGGACTGGAGCAACAGTATTGTTTGTATCCAAATATAAAGAGAAATGTTTAAAACCTAGAACTAAGGAGAAATTTCCTGACAGTTAGAACAATTAATCAGCGGAATGACTTGCCTCCAGAAGTTGTGGGTTGCTCCAACACTGGAGGTTTTTAAGAAGAGATTGGACAACCACTTGTCTGAAATGGTATAGAGCAGTGATGGCGAACCTATGGCACGGGTGCCACAGGTGGCACGCGGAGCCATATCTGCTGGCACGCGAGCCGTTGCCCTAGCTCAGCTCCAGCACGCATGTGCATGCCCGCCAGCTGATTTTTGGCTTTCACAGAGGCTCTGGGGGGGCAATTTTGGCCTCCAGAGGGCCTCCAGGGTGGCAGGGTGGAGCGTTTCTGCACTTCCCAAGCTCCAAGAAAGCCTCTGGAGCCTGGGAAGGGCAAAAAATGGGCCTACTGGGCCCACTGGAAGTCAGGAAATGGGGGAGTGGGGGTCATGCATGCATGCACAGGGGGGTGGGGCAAGTGGGGGGCTTTGAATTATGGGTGTGGGCATGCACGTGCGTGTGATAGCGCACGCGAGCACTATTTTGCCACCCGAGGGAAAAAAGGTTCGCCATCACTGATGTAGAGCTTCCTTCTTGAGCAAGGGATTGGATTAGAACAGGGGAGTCAAAGTCGATTTCATTGAGGGCCGCATCAGCGTTGTGTTTGACCTCCGGGGGGGCTGGCTAGGGGGGCGTGGCCAGCTTGACATCATTCGTGTTGGGGGCATCTGTGATGGACTGAGCACTCTGCCAGCGAAAACAGGCTCACAAGCTCCATTTTCGGCAGCAACATCCTCCTGCTACCATCTGCCAGTGAAAACGGAGCTCCCCCCCGGGCTCCATTTTTGGCTGCAACTGCCTCCCACCACCCTCTGCCAGTAAAAACAGAGCTCAGGGGGGCTGTGTGCTCTGTTTTCACTGACAAAGGCACCACGGGCCGCCCTTCACTGTTTCCAGGGCAGCCCTGTGGGCCAGACCTAAGCACCCCGCGGGCCGCATCTGGCCTACGGGCCTTGAGTTTCACATCCCTGGATTAGAAGATTTCCAAGAACCCTTCCAACTCTGTTATTCTACTAAAATCATTAATGTCAACAACCAGCTCTTTTCCCACAGCACATCATTGCTGAGAACCAGAATAATATCTAAAATCCCAATATTGAGATATTGTCATGCCACTGTGTATTCGATGACAGATAGCAAATTGTGTTCTTCTGACAACTAGTTCAGAGGTGGGTTCCTACCAGTTTGGACCAATTCTATAGAACCATTAGTAACTTGGCAGCCTCAGTCGCTGGAACCAGCAGCGACCCAGGCCTGTCACGCCCCTGAGCTGGTTCTATGGCGCCACCATCTTGGTTTTTTTTGTACTGTGCATGCGCGCCTGTGCAAAGCACGTCCCTGCCCGCACTGCGCATCCCTGAGTGAACTGGCAGTAGAAGAATCCAGAACCCACCCCTGAACCAGTTGACATGAAATTATTCCTATTTGCTTTCTTAACAACATTTTCACACTTAGATGCCATTGAAAACACACTTGTCATTTTGCTGAAGCATATCAACGCTTTAAGAATATTATTGGGTCAACACCGGTCGTCACACCGCTGTGGATACCAGGGCCTTGATCAAAAAGTTCTGCTTTTTCAAGAGAAATCAAATTTATTTAATGGGATGCAAGGTCTGAAGCTTTAGGTTTCCACCCAGTTCTTCAATCTAGACCATTTTTTATTTATTGGCTACAGAAATAGAGCAGAAACACTGCTTAGCTCATTTCCCAGAGGGAAATAAGTCTAACAAGTGAAGGTCTCTTTCAAAGATAAACTGGGCTCCCACTTTACAAAAGGAGAACCTATTCATTCTCCATAGTAGGTGGAGCCATCCTCCAAGAATGGGTTAAATCTGCCCCCTAGCCAATCAGGACCGAGTTATATCAAAGTATAAAAGAAGTTTTAAATATGTTTAAGAACTTTAAAATAATTGGAATAAACAGCAAAAGGATGATTAGAACTTTGATTTTTGAAAGTTACAAACAGACTGAGGGTCCAAGTATCAGGTGTGAAATCCAGCAGGTCCTGACAGGTTCTGGAGAACCAATAGTGGAAATTTTGAGTCGTTCGGAGAACCAGTAGCAGAAATTTTGAGTAGGTCAGAGAACCGGCAAATACTTGTGACAGTGAAAGAAGTCATTTCTTTATACATTTATTTCACGTTTCTTTACTATACTTTTTTCCTTTTCTATTTTTTCTTTTCTGCACTTTCTTTTTTAATTCTTTTATTTTTTGTTTGCATTAGTTTTTATCTTTTTAATTGCAATTTTTAATAAAAACAACTACAGGATAATGCTCATAATACATTATTGTGCTGCCTAATTATATGAGTATTCTCTTTTGATTTTTTTTTAACCTACGATGGCTGTTTCTTTCATGTAAGACATAACTACTCCCAGAGTTAATTAAATTAGAGATTTTTTTCCCTCTGTCCTTTTTTCTTCTAAGGATCACATAACTAGCTGACACACAAGTCCTCGTGTTTTTTTCAATTCAGTGCCCTGCAGGACTAGCTAAAGCTCCTTAGTGCCAACAATAGCTCTGTTACTGTGGATTTACTGTAACTGAAAACTGACAACAGCTTTTAAAACACAAGATGGCATTCAAAACTCCAAAGGAAAGCTGTCTTTTCCAACTTCCAGATGTAAGGTCTTCAAATCCCAGAATTCCCTAATCCATGTGGCCTTTGTTGAGAATTCTGGAGTTGTCCAGTTCAGAAGCATGAACATTCCATGACTTCAAATAGGAGCAGAGGTGGGTTCCTCCCAGTTCACACCAGTTCACCCGAACCAGTAGCAAACTGCTGGTGACGTCACGGAGCTGGTTCTGTTGGTGCCAGTCTGTGGACGCCACCATCTTTTTAAAAAAAAATGCTGATTTTTTTTCTTCTGCGCATGCGCAGAAGCCGAGTTCCCAGCACTCTGCATGCCCCGCCATCTTGCTTTCAGCTTTTGGGGGGGGGTGAATTTTTGGCACTGCACATGCGTGCGCACCTGTGCAAAATGCACCCACGCCCGCACAGCACAGCCACGCAGCGTGGGAGGAAGCTAACCGGCGGCGAGGTAAGTTAGAACCCACCCTGAGTAGGAGTAAAAGAGTCTGGTAGTATCAGAAGGACCCCATTCAGAGGAGGATCCAGTGAGCATTCAAGGAAATCTAGAACAGTTTCAAGAGTTTCCAAAATTTAAGGATTGCCACATCAAGTGACAACTGATATGTGCCATCTTTCATCCTGGGTTCATCCCTGTTGAGCCTTCATTTCCAAAAGAGTAGGCTCAGTCAGTTGCTAGTTACAATGTACTGAATAATTATTATGTTGAGAAATGTAATTGTGTGTATATGTGTGTGAGCTATGTGAGAACCAGACCATCACTGATGAATCTGCTAAAGTGCAAATAATGGTATATCTGTGCATAACTTCATGATGAATTGCTTTTAAAAGCTAAACTGTGGGTTTAAAGGTACTAAACTAAACTAAACTAAACTAAACTAAACAAGCTAAAATAACTTAAGCTAAACTTATCTAAGCTAAACTAAACTGAGCTGAGCTAAACTAAGCTAAAGTAAGCTAAACTTATCTAAACAAAAGAAAAGAAAAGAAACAAACAAACCAAACCAAACCAAACCAAACCAAACCAAACCAAACCAAACCAAACCAAACCAAACCAAACCAAACCAAACAAAACAAAACAAAACAAACATAAGGTAAGGTAAACTAATTTAATCTAAACTAAACTAAACTAATCTAAATTAAACTAAACTAAGCTAAACTAAGCTAAACTAAACTAAAATAATCTAAAATAATCTAAACTAAATTAATCTAATCTAAAATAAACTAAACCAAACCAAACCAAACCAAACCAAACCAAACCTAACTAAACTATATAATAAAGTAAAATAAAACAGCTATAGTTATGATCTGAACCAATCATCTCCCTGCTGCTTATGGCCTAACCCTGCCTATAAAATGATTGTTTTTCAGCAGACACAAAAAAGAGAAATGCAATCATATTCTGTCCTTTTCTGGGTGGTTATTAGGAGAACTTTAGGCCAAGATATAGCCTTTAGTCCAACACTGATTGGCCTTTGGGATTTAACCAAAGGAAAAGCCACCCACATAGTATGGGGGAGATGGAGGTGGAAGGATGGTCAAAACTTTAACCCTACTTTGACTTTGACACAGAGCCCAAAGTTTTGAGCAGAGAATCGGCAAAATCCAATTGTCGATGTGGGCTTCTCCATCTGTTTGTTCGCGTTTGAGATTGTGATTTCTCTAATAAGGACCAGAACAATAGCATTAAAGAACTCACAGCATTTGGCTTTTATCAAAATCCTTTCTTAAAAGACAGTCATATGGAGATTGTAAGGAGACTTTCACAGACTGAGCTACTAATTTGTGGGAAAGCTGAGTAGTCCCTGAGTCCCCTTATGGAGTGGACGTGTGTGAATGCTTTCCTGGCAAATACATTAATTGTTCCACCTGAGGGTCTCTTCTGGAATTATTATCTTTCTTTTCCCAACAGGACGTTAACTCCAAACTGCATCTCTTCCCATTTGGTCCAAGCTGTCCACTGAACACCCACACAAGACCCTGCCTGGGAAAGTTCTCTCTTTCTCTCTCTCTCTCACTCCAATGTTACATCTGCCATTTGATTAAACAAAACCAGAAAAAAATGTTTTCCCTCTGGGTTCTACACAACTTGAATAGCCCACAGCAGTTAGCATGCGATGGTATGTATTTCTGTTGTTATATGAAACAAAGCTGAAGCTGAATTTAACCATCTCTCTAAGGTAGCAGTTGGCAACTGAATCCCAGTCTCCAAAATGTTGGCCCATGAAGTTGGGGGGAAAGCTGCTCCAGTCATCAGCTGCAGATGAATCGGTGAACTTCGGCCTCCAGGTTCTTGCACAGAAGCGGCCTCCTGCTTAGCATTATCATGGATGGACTTCTACTGCTGGGGTGGCTTTGGCCACACACTTGCTCATTAAGGTCTTCAGTTCAGAGGCTGTACCATTCAAGGCTCAAATGTTTTGAACAAGCAGGGAATAGAAATGGGAAGCTGGCTTTGGGCTACCATGAAAGAGCAAAAGTTCACACAACCAATTTGCTTCTCTTTCTGGAATACCAGCATACTTTCCTATCATAAAATCAAACTTGTCCCCTTCCTTCCTTCCTTCCTTCCTTCCTTCCTTCCTTCCTTCCTTCCTTCCTTCCTTCCTTCCTTCCTTCCTTCCTTCCTTCCTTCCTTCTTTCCTTCCTTCCTTCCTTCCTTCCTTCCTTCCTTCCTTCCTTCCTTCCTTCCTTCCTTCCTTCCTCTTTCCCTCCCTCTCTTCCACCCTCCCACCCACCCTCCTTTCCTTCCTTCCTTCCTCCCTTCCTTCCCTTCAGAGGTGGGTTCCTGCCTGTTCCTGCCAGTACGGTTAATAGCTGTTGTTCGGCGCAGAGCCGAAGACGCTGCTGCCGTTTGTGGCACGGGAGCTTTCCCCGGGCCCTTTCCCCGCCCGCATGGACGCCGCCTATTGCGTTCTTTTGCCCTCTGCGCATGCAGAACGCTTTACGCATGCACAGAGGGCAAAAGAACGCAATTGGCGGCGTCCATGCAGGCAACAGCTATTAACCGTACCGGCAGGAACCCACTACTGCTTCCCTTCCTTAATTCCTTCTCTCCTGCCCTCCCCCTTCTTTCCCCCTCCCCCCTCCCTTCCTTCCTTCCTTCTTTTCTTTTGAACAACTGCTGAGCACAGCCCACAAGCCCTGTTTTCCACCTGCCAGGTGTTTGATAACCTGCCTTTCCTTCCAGGCAGGTATCAAATCCAGGTGGGGTTTTTTTACTCTAATGGTTTGGACCTTGACTTAGTCAGCCACGAGGTGTGCGTGTGTGTATTCGTGCGTGCGTGCATGTGTGCATGTATCAGGCATGCATGCAAGTGTTGAGGAAGAGATACAGGCCTAATTGTCCTGAAAGCTGTACTTTAAGCCTTTATTGTTTGTCTTTTGAGGTCATATAGCATTTCATTAAATGCCTTTTGTAAAACCTCTCAGATAAATCTTTTTTCTTCCCCGAAGTGCTTTTCCCCCCACAAAAGTTGGTTTCTGCACGAGCCCAGAATATTAACAAAGAGAAACCCATAATAAAGTTGAGTTTTTGCAAATGTCAATAGTGAAACCTGCCATTTGATAAGCCCTATAAATCGCTCCATACAGGTTGTTGTTTAATCTTTATATACAGGTGCGTCTCAAGGTTATCTCCCTTGAGGGGGCTTTTGTGACTTGTTATCCGCTCTGCCTTTTATCAGCAAAAGCACTTCCCCTTGTAACTTTTATGGCTCTTTCTTTTCCATTTCTTGTGAAGGTTTGGTTACCACAGGAGTCCACTTTAGTTTGCCTGTCGGGAGCCATGATGTCTCCCTGTAGCCTTGTTGAGACCAGTGTGGAGTTTTATTAAGTGCCCCATCACCCTCTTGTATACCTCATATAGTTTCTTGTATAGTTTGATGAAAAGAAGGACTAAGGGTTGACATGATAGCGGTGTTCCAATATCTCAGGGGCTGCCACAAAGAAGAGGGAGTCAGGCTGTTCTCCAAAGCACCTGAGGGCAGGACAAGAAGCAATGGGTGGAATCTAATCAAGGAGAGAAGCAACTTAGAACGAAGGAGAAATTTCCTCACAGTTAGAACAATTAATCCGTGGAACAGCTTGCCTCCAGAAGTTGTGAATGCTCCAACACTGGAAGTTTTTAAGAAGAGATTGGATAACCATTTGTCTGAAATGCTATAGGGTTTTCTGCCTAAGCAAGGGGTTGGACTAAAAGAACTCTTATGCCGCCTTCGGTATGACCTAAGCATAGTTCATAAAATTATCTGCTACAATGTCCTACCTGTCAATGACGGCTTCAGCTTCAACCGCAACAATACATAAGCACTATCTAATATGTGCTTGACTGACTGAATGAATGAATGAATGAATGAATGAATGAATGAATGAACGAACGAACGAACGAACGAACGAACAAACAAACAAACAAACAAACAAACAAACAAACAAACAAACAAACAAACAAACAAACAAACAAACAAACTCCAAGGTCCCTTGCAACTCTGTCATTCTATTCTATGCTATGCTATGCTATGCTATGCTATGCTATGCTAAGCTACGCTACGCTACTCTACTCTACTCTACTCTACTCTACTCTACTCTACCCTACCCTATCCTCCCCTACCCTACCGCTACGCTACGCTACGCTGTTCTATTCTATTCTATTCTATGCTATTCTATGCTATGCTATGCTATGCTATGCTACGCTACGCTACGCTACGCTACGCTACGCTACGCTACTCTACTCTACTCTACTCTACTCTACTCTACTCTACTCTACTCTACCCTACCCTACCCTACCGCTATGCTACGCTACGCTGTACTATTCTATTCTATGCTATGCTATGCTATGCTACGCTACGCTACGCTACTCTACTCTACTCTACTCTACCCTACCCTACCCTACCCTACCCTACCCTACCCTACCCTACCCTACCCTACCCTACCCTACCCTACCCTACTCTACTCTATTCTATTCTATTCTATTCTATTCTATTCTATTCTATTCTATTCTATTCTATTCTATTTTATTCTATTCATTCTATTCTATCCTGAATCCAGAATATTTTCCACATCAATAAGAAACCAACTCTGCCCATCTTCTTCCATGGAAGTCTCACCTGGCATTTTACATTGGCAGATGAACAATTCAACATATCATCTCAACAGCTGAGCAGACAAATCAAACTATGTGCAGAATGGGTGGTGGGTATTTTCTCCCTTGCTGCCAAGAAGTGGCAAACCATGGATAGAGGATATGGAATGGATGTGGGTCAAGGAGGCAGCTGAAATTCATTGGAAGAGCTGCACTTTATTGAACTTCTCATCAAGATGAGAGAAGATTGTCCATACCATCACCAGAGCCAAACCTGAGTTGATGGCACTTAACTCATTCTTCCTTATTCCCCTACTGAAATGAAAGGGGTTTGGATTTGGATGAAGAGGTTCAGATATGAAGACTGTTTGGATCAGTTTTCATTCATTTCGAGGGCTAATCTATAGAAAGATCTCCCAAGTCAATCACGTACCGCCATTTCTCTTGGTATTCATTCCTGAAAATGTTATTTGTAGTAGGAGTCTTCCTGCCCGTGTCCTTGAGTCCATGTTTTTATAGGTCCAATCTCATCTCGAATGCTGTGTTCTGTTTGAATATGTGTAAACGGAGCTTTCCTTGATTACACAAAGAGTATTGTGAAAGCAAACATAATAAAAGAGAGGG
The DNA here is from genome assembly GCA_023053685.1 of Diadophis punctatus similis. Lineage (NCBI taxonomy): Eukaryota > Metazoa > Chordata > Lepidosauria > Squamata > Dipsadidae > Diadophis > Diadophis punctatus. Next base: position 4,600,062 of record JALIGW010000021.1, read on the forward strand.
TTGCCTGATTTTACACAACCACCCACGGAAATGGGTCGGGATCCCTCCTGCAAGACATAGAAATTTCCACCGTTGAGAAGCTACCTCTAGAAACATGGGATACCTGAATCTGCAGGGCTCCAAACCCAGTTGGTTTCAATAGAAAAGTGGCGTTATCATGGCAATATGCAGGTAACTCCATAAACGACTGAAATTGCTAAGACAGGAAAGGAATGGGATCAAATCATAGATAGGGCAACGTCACACACAACGGACATCTTACAATTCTGAATCAGCTCTTCCCATTCCAAATAAGTTGCCCTACAGGCCAGGGATGGTTTTCACTTACCTACCCTACCGGTTCGCAAATGTGAGCACACACGCGTGCAAGCTCACTTCACTTGCACGCGCCGTCTCCGCACGTGCGCACGGCTACCCGCGTGTGCGCTTTACTCATGCGCGAGCCTTCCATGCATGCGCCCGGCCTCAAAAATGTGCACAAATAGGATAACATAGAGCCGGGGTGGGTGGGTGGGCAGGCCCACCCCCACCCATGATTTCCGCTACCAGTTCGGGCAAACCGGTCCGAACTGGCTGAATACCACCTCTGCTACAGGCATAATAACCTGAAATGCTGTTGTTCATTCATATTGCAGCCTCCTTGCAGCCGTTCCCACCTGCCATGGCATCTGCCCCTCAAGCCAGTGTCTGATTTAACCTGCAGTTTGATCTCCAAAGGAAAATGTTTCTCTTCACTGCAGATGAACCAGACACCTGAGCTTAGGAGGGTTATCCTGAAGGCTACAGAGCCTTCAGGATAATGCCAACAGTCCATGCCAGGTATGGTCTAGACCAGGGGTGTCAAACTTGATTTCGTTGAGGGCCACATCAGGGTTGTGTTTGACCTTGGGGGCCAGGGTGGGCATGACCAAGGTGGGGATGGCCAGCTCAATGTCACTCATGTCGGGGGCACCTGTGGTGGCCGAGTGCTAAGGCAGGACTTCCCTCAGACCCTCCCTCATTCTCATTATAATCTCCTTCCTTCCCTCCTTCCTTCCTTCCTTTCTTCTCTTTTTCCTTCCCTTTTCATTCTTTCTTCTTCCTTCCCCTTTCCTTATTTTTCCTTTTTTGCTCTCTTCCCATCTTCCCATCTTTTTCTTTGTCTTTCCTCTTTCCCTTTCTCCTTTCCTGTCCCTTCTTGCATGCTCAAATGCAAAAGGGGAAACATTTCTCCTTTTGTTTTGTTTTTAGTTTGTTTTGATAGCCCTCTGCCAGTGAAAATGGAGGTTGGGACAGCCATGCACTCCCCTCCTGGGCCCCGTTTTTGGCCATGACAGCCTCCTGCAGCCCTCTGCCAGTGAAAACGGAGCTTGGGTGGGGGCATGTGGCCCTCCTATGCTCCTTTTTCGCTGTCAGAGGCACCGCGGCAGGGGTAGATTCTACTTACCTTCCCCACCGGTTCGCATCATGACGGAAGTGCACATTTTGCATGCGCATGCGCGCATCACTCGCACGTGCATGTTCCTTCCCAGAAATGACCCTCTGCACATGTGCAGTACTTAAAAAAAGCTTCTGTGCATGCGCAGAAGCAATTAACAAGATGAGAGAACCGGCTCAGGGGCGTGGCAGGCCAGGTTTGCTGCCGGTTCCAGTGACCCAGGCTGCCAAGTTACTACCGGTTCCATAGAACCGGTCCGAACCGGCAGGAACCCACATCTGCACCACGGGCCAGTCCTTTCCTGTTTCCAGGGCTTCCCTGCAGGCCAGATCTAAGCACCCCATGGGCCAGATCTGGCCTGCGGCCCTTGAGTTTGACACCCTTGGTCTAGACTGTCTTGTGGCTGCCCAGGCATTATCAGTCTCCCAGAGCTTTTATGTGCCCCTCTGATTTCGGACAGTGAAAAAAGAAAAACACATTTGAAAAAGCTCAGCGCTGGCTTTCAAAATCACCAAAAAGGCTTCTGAAGGACCCCAAGGCATGGGGTCAACATGATTGCTTCATCGCTGGCAACGCCAACCTTCCCCAAAAAGAACTGGCACAATTTTTTTGGCCTATCCAGAATTTAGAGTCAGCAGCTTCTGAACTAAAAATCAAACTTTTTTTAAAAAAAAAAGTAGGGAAAAATGTGGGAAGGGGAGAGTTTTCAAATGCTCCTGCCCTGGGGACCCATTCATTGTGCTGGTGAATAAACTGAGTTGCTATTTTTTCCACCTGCGCTGTGAATTTCTTCTCGTATGAGAAATTTACATTAAACTCCACTCTCGGACCTCCCGAGTAGCAATGTAAAGTCTAATGCTTGAACTTGGGAGGCTTTAAACTAGTTGGAAGATACTTAGAAGAGTCTTCAGGGGGCTGTGGAAAAGTTTGTTTACCCTGATTTTCGATGGCTGCATCCAAGAAAACATATTACATTCAATGACTCCTCAGTTCATATTCTCTTGTCTGAATGCAAGTTATTTTGACCTCTACTTGTGAAGTCTTCTTTTGTTGTCTACAGACTCCACACACATTTTTTCCCACTTGAACCAACTGTGCTAACAAACACAGCCAGGGGATTGGAACCTCACATAAGCCCCATCCTCAAGGTCAGGGGAGATGAGAGAGGGTGATTTAATCTACCTGGAAGCTTCAGAAATACAGAACTCTTCATCAAAGAGAGCATCTCCCAAGCTCGGACAGCATCTCATAAGTGATCTTAATAATAGAATAACAGAATTGGAAGGGACCTTATAGGTCATCTAGTCCAACCCCTGCTCAAGCAGGAGATCCTATACCATTTCTGACAGATGGCAGTCCGGTCTCTTCTTGAAAGCCTCCAGTGATGAAGCTCCCACAACTTCTGAAGGCAACTTCTGTTCCATTGGTTGATTGTTCTCACTGTCAGAAAATTTCTCCTTATTTCCAGGTTGAATCTCTCCTGGATCAGTTTCCATCCATTATTCCTTGTCTGGCCTTCGGATGCTTTGGAAAATAGGTTGACGCCGTCCTCTCTGTGGCAGCCCCTCAAATATTGGAACACTGCTATCATGTCTCTCCTGGTCCTTCTCTTCACTAGACTAGCCATGCCCAGTACCTGCAACTGTTCCTCGTATGTTTTAGCCTCCAGTCCCCTAATCATCTTTGTTGCTCTTGTCTGCACTCTTTCTAGAGTCTCAACATCTTTTTTTTTAGTGTGGTGAACAAACTGGATGCAGTATTCTAGGTGTCATTTTGCTAAGGCTTTATAGAGTGGTATTATACCTTACGTGATCTTGATTGAATCCCTCTGTTGATGCAACTTAGGATTGCATTGGCTTTTTTGGCTGCTTGAACAATTAAGTTGGGTCTGCCCTGGAGAATCCTTGGAGGGGAGAACTGCAGGAAATCACAAAGCTGCAGGATAAATTGAGAGGTTGTAAAAACATCCCAGAAGAAAGCCACCCCATCCTGTTGCCAAGAGAGCTTCACAAACATGTCTATACAGTCACCAGGAGTTTGCCCCAAACAAGATGGCCTTTTTTGCAAAACATTCACAGCAGCTAAGCCTGCAGATCCCAGAAAGAAATACTTTCAGTCACTCCCAAAGAAATTGCTCTGCTTAGCACAGGGCCTTATTGAGGGCCCCTCATCCTACCTATTGGTGGAAGGGGACTGTGCAATTTAGATATCAAGAACTAAGACTCTTTGCTCCTGGTTTTCTAGAACCAAGACTCTCCGCTCCTGGTTTTCTAGAACCAAGACTCTCCGCTCCTGGTTTTCTAGAACCAAGACTCTCCGCTCCTGGTTTTCTAGAATAAAGACCCCCTCCTGGCTTTCTGGAACAAAGACGCCCCCTCCTGGCTTTCTAGATCCAAGATTCACTGCTCCTGGTTTTCTAGATCCAAGACTCTCTGCCCTTGGTTTTCTAGAACTAAGACTCTGTTCCTGGTTTTCTAGATCCATGACTCTCTGCTCTTGGTTTTCTAGAACCAAGACTTTCTGCACCTGATTTTCTAGAAAAAGACACACACCCCGCTCCTGGCTTTCTAGAACAAAGACCCCCCTCCTGGTGTTTTAGATCCAAGACTCTCTGCTCTTGGTTTTCTAGAACCAAGACTCTGTTCCTGTTTTTCTAGAGCCAGGACTCTCTGCTCCTGGTTTTCTAGAAACAAGACTCTCTGTCCCTGGTTTTCTAGAACCAAGACTCTACGCTCCTGGTTTTCTAGAACAAAGACCCCCCACTCCTGGTTTTCTAGAATAAAGACCCCCTCCTGGTTTTCTGGATCCAAGACTCACCACTCCTGGTTTTCTAGATCCAAGACACTCTGCTCCTGGTTTTCTAGAACCAAGACTCTGTTCCTGGTTTTCTAGATCCGAAGCTCTCTGGCTCCTGGTTCTCTAGAACTCTGTTCCTGGTTTTCTAGATCCAAGACTCTCTGCTCCTGGTTCTCTAGAACTAAGACTTTCTGTTCCTGGTTTTATACTTCAGTGAGCAAAATGTCTCACCCAAACTGTTGAAATGTAAGAAAAGGGTGAATTCTAGTGGAAAGGACCTCCATGATCAAATGTTTGTAGGACACAACAAAAGCGCTCTGACATAATGCAAGAATTCACCAAGCTGTCTGGAAAGGCTGGGACCACCAGCCTAGCAACCTGACTTTGAAAGGAAGGGCTGCAGCTGGTGTCTTACGGAGACCCTTCCCCAGCCAAGAAGGATGACTCTGTCCATTTTTCAATATGGAATGGAGACCCTGTCCAAGGATTATCTCTTAATTGCCTTTTCAGTCTTCAACCTGAAACAATTGCTTGGAGTCAGCACACGGCATAAGGACCTTGTTCTTGGTCCCTGGCTGATGAATGTACTTAATGATAATAATAAAAGCTGACTGTGACAAAATAAAGAGACTGTTGCTATAAATGAGCACTTTGTGAAGAGGCAAACTGGTATGTAACTCATGCATTGGACAACTAGAACACTGCTATGACCTAATTCTCCGGGGCGGCGGGGGGGGAGAACCTTTTGATATTACTATGGAATGTATGATTTCACTCCTCTGCCTTCACCTGTTCCTAGGCTACAAAAAAGATGCTCCAGGTTCATCCAATGCCATTCATGTTCTGCCATCTCTAGCATCACCTCCCCGATCCTTCTTGACCCTTGAAAACAGCTTAATTTGGGTCAAAGACTCAAATGGGCCTAGCCAATTGTCCCATTAATTGTCCTAGGTTCCAATTCTGACTGACAGTTGTGCTTCTGAAGAAATTGGGGAACAACAGAGTTGGAAGGGACCTTGCAGGTCTTCTAGTCCAGCCCCTTGCACAATCAGGAGACCCTGTACTATTTCAGACAAATGGTTGCCCAGTCTCTTCTTGAAAACCTCCAGTGATGGAGTATCCACAATTTCTGGAGGCAAGCTGTTCCATTGGTTGATTGCTCTCACTGTTAAGAAGTTTCTCCTTAGTTCTAGGTTGCTTCTCTCCTTTATTAGTTTCCATTCATCGCTTCTTGTCCTGCCTTCAGGTCATGGTGGGTTCCTACCAGTGTGGTCGACTCTACCACACCGGTAGCAGCCAAAAGATGGCGCTATTTGCGCGCGACAGCTCCGGTGCCGTCTTCACTGGTCTGTCGCCTGGTGCCATCTTTTTTGGGAGAATTTTGGGGCTGATTTTGCTTCCTGCGCATGCGCAATCACGTGAGGGGGTACGTGCGTAGCAAGCGTGCGCATGCCAAAACATGGTGATGCGCGCGCAGCGCACCAGTAGTGCGAAGAACAAGCAACCCTCTCCTGCTTCAGGTGCTTTGGAAACTAGGGTGACCCCCTCTTCTTTGTGACAGCACCTCAAATATTGGAACATGTCAGAGGCAGGAGGCTTTTTTTGCTGGTGAATTAGGCCAACTGTGCTTACGGGACAATATGCAAAAAAGTGTTCCTCTTAAGTGCATCTATTTCCCTTCTAAAAGGAAAATGGGAAAACACTGTGACTAATGATTTCAGTATAGAACCATCACCTTCAGTATCTATTATGAGGAGATCAGATATTAAATTAGCCAAAAGACTGAGAACAGGTTGCTAAATAGAGTTGTGACTCATTCAAATTAATCATAATATACCATTTTTACAAAAGGACTCATCATAGCTAGAATTATTTTTGGGTGGAGTGTTTACTTTGCTGATTACAAATTGCACCACAGGACTGATAATTAATCTTTTAACTTTTTTTTTATTGCTATAGCTGTGGCCTTAAATAAATACAAATGTCACAGTTTAATCCAAATCCTCTCTTGTGACTTAAGATACTGTACCAGTGCAGGCAAAATAAAAGGGAAAGAATGCTCTTTAGTTCATTTTGACAACCAAAACTGGCACGCCCCAAATGGGAGAATAACTTGACCCATTTCAAGAAGAGAACAATGAAGTCGTATCAACCCATCTGCCATCTATCTCTGAAGTTCTAAACAAAACCACTGTACGTTACAAAGAATCAATAAATGACAGGTAAAGTTGGAAGGTACCATTAGCAATAATTCGATTGCACCATCCCATAGAACTGTTGTACAACAAACAACACACACCAGAGATTTTAATACCAAATAAGGGAAGGGTGATGCCATGACAGCAATAACACAAGTGCCCAAGAATTAAGAACCAATCTAGATGATGATATTTTAACCTATTTGGGAGGGGAGCTGTTCAATTATAGCAATAGCAATTAGAGTTATATACTGCTTTACAGTGCTTTTACAGCCCTCTCTAAGCGGTTTACAGAGTCAGCATATTGCCCCCAACAATTTGGGTCCTCATTTGACCCACCTCGGAAGGATGGAAAGATGAGTCAACCTTGAGCCTGGTGAGATTCAAACTGCCAAATTGCTGGCAGCCGGCAGTCAGCAGAAGTAGCCTGCAGTACTGCACTCTAACCACTGCACCACCGTGACTATAGGTAGTTCTTGAGTTACAACCATTTGTTTAATGACCCTTTGAAGTCACAACAACCTGAAAAAAGTGACTTGGACTTACAACCATCAGAGCATTCCTGTAGTCACTTGATAAAAAATTGAGTGCTCGGAATATTTGAGAACCTGAGTGAGGACTATTAACCAGTGGAACAAATTGACTTTAGAAGTTGTGGGTGCTCCATCACTGGAGGATTTTAAAAAGAGACCAGACAGCCATTTATCCTAAATGGTACAGGCTCTCCTGCTTATGTACGTGGTTGGACTAGAAGACCTCCAAGATCCCTTCCAATTCTGTTCTGTTATTCTGTTATACATTTACAATGATTACAGCCAGGGGTAGGTTCATCCCGGTTCAGACTGGTTCGGGTGAACTGGTAGCGAACCGCTGGTGATGTCACAATGACGTCACGGAACCGGATCGGTCAGTGCCAGTCCGTGGGCACCACCATCTCTTTTTTTAAAAAAAATATGAATTTTTTTCTTCTGCGCATGCGCAGAAGCTGAGTTTCCGACACTGTGCATGCGGTCGCCATCTTGTTTTTGGCGTTTTTATTTTTATTTTATTTTTTTCGGGTTTTTTGCACTGCACATGCGTGCATGTGGCAATGAGGTGCGGCCACGCGGCGTGGGAGGAAGCGAACTGGCAGCGAGGTAAGTTGGAACTCAGTTTACAGCTTCACTGGGTCACCTGATTACCATTTGGGACCTTCCAACAGCCAGCTTCCAACAAACAAAGTCAATGGAGGAAACCAGATTCACTTAATAATGGCACGATTCACTTAACAGTTACAGTGATTCGTTTAACAACCTTTGCAAAAAAAAGGTTGTAAAAGCGTGGCAGGACCCACTGAACAACTTCCTAGCTTAGCAACAGAAATTCTGGCCCCAGTTGTGGCCGTAAATGGAAGGTTACATGGATATCATTCTGCATATTTAATGCAAATGAGATATATTTTTTTTTGTTCCAGCCATCTGTCTATGGAGATTTTCAGTCATCCGGGTCATGGTTGTCCCAAAAGTGCTTTTTCAGGAGGCAACTGGACTTTCTGGTTTTTCTTTGAAGATGTTTCCCTTCTCATCCAAGAAGCTTCTTCAGCTCTGATGGTGGGGAAATGCAAATGACCAGCTGTCTGCAAGGAATATAAATCCTTCCATTCCCCACTATCCACTCAGAGCTGAAGAAGACGTTTTTTCACACTTATGACCGTTGCGGCACCCCCATGGTCACACGATTTACATTTAGATGCTTGGCAACTGGTTCATAGTTATGACGGTTACCATGTCCCGGACTCACGTGATCCCCTTTTGCGACCTTCTGACAAGCAAAATCCATGGGCGAACCAGAATCAGTGAACAACCGTGTTACTGACTTAACATTAACAGCATTTGATGTGCTTAACAAATGTGGCAAGATAGGTCGTAAAATGGAGCAAACCTCACTTAACAAATGCCTCGCTTAGCAACGGAAATGTTGTGGCTCAACTGGGGTCGTAAGTCCAAGGCTATCTGTATTTGCAAACAGTAAAGAAAGTGAACAATCTTTTTTTAAAAGTTTCTTATTTTTTTTTTAAAATACAAATACAAAATAAGCATTCCATTCATCCATCAGCAGTCTGTCGTCTGGTTACAAATCTGTGTGTGACATCCTCTTTCTTTTTCCATCTCCTTTTCATTTATATTGTTTCACTAAATTCTCAATATTCAAACATTTTAACATTTTAAAATTCTTCATTTTTATACTATCTTATCTTCATTATACCTTATTCACATTCTACATTTTTATTCTTATTTCTCATAATCTATCAATTATTTTATTTATTCTTTATCTTAATACCCGTGTTTCCCCGAAAATAAGACCCTGTCTTATATTTTTTTTGAACCCTGAAATAAGCGCTTGGCCTTATTGCCATGCACTCAAAAGCCCGATTGGGCTTATTATCAGGAGATGTCTTATTTTGGGGAAAACCAGGTATATATTTTTCTATTTTTAACCTTCAATTCCAAAACCCTTTTTTATTCTCCAACCATTTATAAAATACCTCCCAAATCTCATAATATTCAGTTTGTCGTTTCTCTTTGACCTCCAAAGTCAATCTATTCATTTATTTATTTTATTTATTTTGGTTTTCTTATATGCCGCCCAACTCCCGAGGGACTCAGGGCGGCGCACAGCAAAAATACAAGAACCAACAAATAAACATTGATTAAAAGCAAATACAAAAATTAAAAATTCATTATTAAAAAACATCCGTCGGCCAAACATACCCGGGGGAGAGCTCAGATGGATTAGTCTCTACCCCCTGCCTGCAGGAAAAGCCATGTCTTGACGGTTTTTCGGAAGGCCAGCAGGGTGGGGATGGTTCGGGTCTCTGGGGGAAGTTGGTTACAGAGCGCGGGGCCCGCCACAGAGAAGGCCCTCCCCCTAGGGCCCGCCAGCCGGCATTGCTTGGCTGACGGGACCTGGAGGAGGCCAACTCTGTGGGCCCTAACCGGTCGAAGGGAAGTATGAGGCAGAATGCGGTCCCGGAGATAGCCTTTCTGCACATTCTAATATTTTCCTGATCACATTCGCCTCACTAGGAATCTCTCCAAAGAAAGTGAACAATCTGATGGGCTTCCGATCTTCTCAGCTCCTATTAATGTCACAGAGGGTAGTTAATACCTCCAAGCTCCCTTATAAAACAATGGAGTCAATTCAGCATTTTCCACCTTTGGAGGTTGCCAGCTTTAATATTTCTCGTTTTATTGCTCCACTGTTTATAATTATTTTTGCCTTTAATTGCCTGGAGTCCTTTGGCAGGAAAGGAAAACCCTTGAAAACACTTTTTTCCTTAATTATTATTATAATTGCAGATTTAATCGCACCAGCACTCTGAACTGGTTTTGCCCAACACTGTGGGTGTGCATTTGTTTTAATCAACCATCTCTTTTGTGAAATGGCTCGATTTTTTTTCCTTGGAATCGCTTATCACATAGAGAGGGATATATGGGAAGACTAGCCTTTAATCTGTCTAGTAGGCACATTACAAAATGTCCTTTGCAAATGCCCTTTGTAACTTTGCGCGGTTTTAGTCTGTAGAAAGTTAGCAACCACCCCTCTCCTAGAAGAATGAAATATTTTGAGAATTTTTTTTAAAAAAGGCAGAATATTATATTTCCCAAAGGGAGAAATGGAGAAACATGTGTTTTTTAAAGCAACCCAGGGGTGAAATGCTGCCGATTTGGCCCGGTTCGGGTGTACCAGTAGCAGCGGCCACCGGTGGTTCGGAGAACCGGTAGTGGTGACCGCGCGAGGCTCCACACATCCACCCAGGC
>JALIGW010000021.1:4615272-4692772 GCA_023053685.1 Diadophis punctatus similis
TCCAAGTGTGGTCTTATCAAGGCATTATAAAGTGGTATTAACACTTTGTATGATCTTGATTCTATCCCTCTGTTAATGCTATCCACAATAATATCATACTTAAAAAAAAAACAATGGCAAAATTGACAAGAATCAGCCAAATAGATTGGAGAGTAGGCTCTGTCACTCCTTCAGGGATATTCAGAACTTTGTAGCAATGTCTAAATAGAATTAGTGGGCCACATGCTTTCCCCCCACTCTGCTTCGAAACATATTTAACGCTTTTCTTCCTTTTCAGTTCCACAACTTATTTCATTTTTCACCCAGCTTTCAGATTCCAGCAGGGACCAAGTGAGAAGAAGCCTATCCACTTCTCAGCTGAAAACCAGACTGCCCCCTTCCTTCCTGACAGTCTGCTTTTCAGACAAAACATGTGGCTAAACTGGTTTGAAGAAATGCACCAGGCTTGCTTCTAGAATGATAATCCTCAAAAACGTGAAGTCTTCTCCAGACAATTTATTTATTTATTTATTTATTTTGTTGGATTTCTATGCCGCCCAATCCCTAGGGACTCAGGGCGGCTCACAGCATGTAGATCCAATACAAAATAAAAAATTCATTAAAAAATATAACAATACACAATGTAATAATTAAATACAGAAAATACAAAAGTTAAAAAGTTAAAAAGAGTATCTCATTCACCCCGCCTGCCGGAAGAGCCAGGTCTTTATTGCTTTCCGGAAGGCCAGTAGGGTGGGGATGGTCCTGATCTCTGGAGGAAGTTGGTTCCACAGGGAGGGAGCTCCCACAGAGAAGGCCCTCCCCCTAGGTCCCGCCAGCCGACATTGTTTGGTCGACGGGACCTGGAGGAGGCCGACTCTGTGGGCCCTAACCGGTCGTAGGGAGGTATGCGGCAGGATGCGGTCCCGAAGATAACCTGGCCCTGACAATTGGAGGGTATGTGGTAATTTGAGAACAACCATTATTATTTTTTGTGAAGGCTCGGGATAATGGAGAAGTATCTACAGCAGGGGTGAAATGCTCCTGGTTCGGGCGGGCCAGTCGGTTGTCGTAGAGCCGATAGCGATCGCAGCGTGAGGAGTCCCCCACCCACTGGGATGCCGCCATTTGGGTTCTTTTACTCTCTGCACATGTGCAAAGCGTTCTGCGCATGCGCAAAGGGTAAAAGAACTGGGAGCATTTCACCACTGATTTCTACAGCCAGGAGAAGAAGGGGACTCTGCAGCAGAGGACATGTTAAGTTCTGGTACTGAAGAGGCAGGAGACTGGCTTAGTGACTTCAGCTCTTTATTGGTTGAGCAAACATCAGCAACAACCTGAAGTGTGTCTGGGGTTTAAATAGAGAGCCCTACTGGCAAGGAGCCAATCAGATTTTACCTGCTCCATTTCCCAGACGGACTGGAGTGAAAACTTCCCAGCTTCTTAAGACACAACAGGACAGATGTGACATTATGAAGTCCCTCCTCCCTCATCTGAGAAAGAGCCTCGCTGGAAGATCCAGCAGGCGAGAGCTGAGGTAGCAGACATTTCTGAGTAATATGGGCCAAAGACCTGTTTTCCTTTAACCGTCCGAAAATGAGACTTAAACTTTAAAAAAAAAAACCTCTTCTATTTTAGGACAAAGCCCAAAAGATAAGGTTTTCTTCAATGCAATCAATCTGGCTTCATGGACACAACCAGATTGTTTTGTTTGCAAGGAAATCACTCCTGTATTCTTGCATTCTTACAGGTTTGGGCTGTTGATGTTTGTCCCTCCAACTTACCAGATAGTTCCTGGTTATCTCCCCTACACTTACTTAGTAAAGCTACCTGAATTGAAAAAGCTTCCTAGATGAGAAGCGAAATGTCTTCAAGGAAAAACAAAGTCCAGTTGCCTTTTGAAAAAGTTCCTTTGGGACAACCATGACCTGGACGACTGAGAATCTCCATAGACATTAGGCAACCTGAACTGTTTGGCTTTCCAAGATCAGCCAAGTTAAGATAAGGCATCACAAAGAAGAAGCAGCCATGTTCAAACAACGGTTAGAATCAGGTTCTACAGGTTAACTTCAGAGGTGAGTTCCACTTACCTTCCCTACCGGTTCGCAGCACGCGCAAAACACCCGGACATGACCCGCTGCACATGCGCAGAAGCCTTTGCGCATGCACAGAAGGGTTTTTTGCAAGCCGCGGCAACCGGAGGACTGGTTCGGGAGCGTGGACCACCGGTCATCGCTGCCGGTTCAGCGAGGGGCGGTAAATTTTCGCTACTGGTTCTAAAGAACCGGTCCAAACTGGCAGCAACCTGCCACTGGTTAACTTCTAATGCTGTGTCATCTCAGCAACGTTGCTTGAAAGCTTCCAAAAAGCAAACATTCAGGGAATAATTTGTTGCAGAAAGATGATGAAGAAGCGTTCATGGATTATGTCTGCCTGGCCTCATCCTATCCCTACTGAGGTTTGTGATTGGAACCTCTTCTCTAATTTTCTTTCTGATCCTCGCAAATGACAACCAAGGGGCTGGACCTCTGTCTGGATGAAAGTCCCACCACATATCAGGACATTTTCCTGGAGTTGCAACCCTACTTTCAGAACGGATCTTCTAACAGGTGGCCATTTGAAACAACCTTTAATGAAGGAGAACCTTCAAGAGAAGACAAGCTCACCTATTTCCCTTCTGCTCTTCTTCCCTTACTTGCCGGGGGCGCTGGAAAAGCCTTTTAGCTCAGAGCTTGTTGGTTTCCAGAATTAATTATACATTTCTGCAAATGTGCTTTCTGAGGTTTTCCAATGCCCTACTCCACCTCATTTGAACTCTGCCCCTTGTGCACATCTGGGCCCGAAGCTGTGGTTTTTACCATCAAGCGGTTTTGTTGGATTTTTCTTGGTATTTTTCTCCTGAATGTGGGGAAAACATTTTGTAGTTGTTGTTTTCTTCAGTTACATGGACTGCATGTTAGTTTCCTTCCATGTTCCTAGCCCCACAATAGCCCAAAGGTTAATAAATTCCTCTTTTGCCCTTGTGCAATCTTGGGGGTTGAATCCAACCCTTCTAGAAATGTAATTGAATTTTACCAGAAATTGGATTTTTGGGGGGGGGGGGTAAAGTATCCCCTGCAGAACCGTTTGATTACGACTTTTCCATCTTGTAGCTGCACGTCCAAAGTAGGATGCCGTTTCATTTGTTTATAGGCAAGCTTTAATGTTTTGTATCACAACAGTACATGCAGTGATTTTCCAGGAGTATACAAACAGCTCCCAGTGCAAAGGGCACCGATAGGAAACACATAAAAGAGCCAGAAGTCCATTAAAAAATAAGTCTTTTCTCCCAGAGCGAAATCAGCGGCTGATGAAGATGTGAGTGGAATTTCATCACAAGAATGCGTGGATTAGAGGCAAGATCCAGCCCAAATTAAGTATTTTGGAGAAGATACGTCTTTTGAAAGCCTCAAATTGACTGAGTTGGCAAGATAAGGTGTGAAGCTGGTATAAGCATTTCGCTCCCTGAAGTAGAGCAATAAATTGCATCTCCTACCCACACCCCAAAAGTCAACATCCATGATCCTCTAGGCTTCTCCAGACAAAAAGAAGACCTAAGAACTGCTTGCTCTCTCTGCTGGCCAGGAAAGACACCATCACAATCAAGCCATCATCCTTCATCTCTTGGCTCATTCTTGACCTTTGCCTTGTCTTTTCAGGTGGGACACCATGAAAAAGCCATGCAGGTGTGGTAGGCATGGAGTGGTCTTGGAATTACGTGGAAGTGGTGGCAACTTTTCTGCAGCCTGGAGCCATTTTATAATTATAATTATAATTATAGCCTTTATTGTCATTGTACATCATGTATACAATGAAATTGGTTTTATTCCAGTCTCCCAGGAAGGACCAGGGGAGACATGATAACAGTGTTCAAATATTTGAGGGGCTGCCACAGGGAGGAGGGGGTCAAGCTATTTTCCAAGGCACCTGAAGGCCAGACAAGGAATAATGCATGGAAACTGATCAAGGAGAGATTCAATCTAGAAATAAGGATAAATTTTCTGGCAGCGAGAGCAATCAAGTCATGGAACAGAAGTTGCCTTCGGAAGTTGTGGGAGCTTCATCACTGGAGGCTTTCAAGAAGAGATTGGTGTCAAACTCGTGTCATCATGGTGGCATCACATGACGTATCGGGACTTTTTTCCACTTTGCTAAACCGGGTGGGGCCAGCATGTGATGCATCCAGCCTGTGGACCATGAGTTTGACACCCCTGGTGTAGGGTCTCCTGCTTGGCAGAGAGTTGGACTAGATCAGAGGTCACCAACCGGTGGTCCGCAGACCACCGGCAGTCCGTGAGAAAATTTTGGTGGTCCGCGGCGCACCAGGGTGGAGGAGCTGCTCTGGGATGGCCAATGGGCCAGTCCTGTGACTAGAGCTCTGGAATATGGGACCGGCCAGGCAGCTCATGGTGGGGCTGGAAATCTCTGCCATAGAGGGAGATATGTGCAACTTGCAACTTTGCAGGTGGTGAACATGCAAGGAGTAGGGCAGCCCTCGCCGGCCAGAATGAAGTAATGGTGCTGTTGCGGCAATGAAGGGGGGTGGCAGCGCAGGCGGTCCGAAGCAATGGGTGGCTCTTTCATCCCCCTGCTGTGGCTTCCTGTTGGATGATCCCACTACTAGCTGTCCACACCTCTCGCCCTCCCTCGCCTCGCGGTAGTGCTGCCGTTTGTGCATGCAACGGCACAACAAGCCTTGCAGAGTCCTGCTCCATGAGGCAGCGGCGGTGGTGTGACGAGACTCACAGAATCTCATTTCTGGCAGGTGGGAAGTGTTGGGCCACGAGACGCGCACCCTACCTGACACTTGTAGCTCTGTCGCGTTCCTCGGCATTCTGTCCAGAGAAGCCCATTGTAAAAGAAAACTTCTCGCAAGTTCAATCAAACTTCTCGAACTCGCGAGAAGTTTTCTTTTACAATGGACACAACACCGAGGAACGCGATGGAACTACAAGTGTCAGGTAGGACGCACATCTCACGGTGGGGTGCAATTTGGGGGTGGCAGGTCAGGTGGGGCAGGGCTGGGTGGAGTGGGCTGCAAGACGCCCTATTCAGGCCATCCTATTTAGCCATGTTTTCGAGGCTGGGTGCATGCGCAGAAGGCATGTGAGTAAAGCACATGCACCAGATGCTGTGCGCATGTGCAGAGGTGACACATGCGAGCGAAGCGAACTGGTAGGGAAGGTAAGTGAATACCACCCCTGGCGTAACTGCAGTTTAGTCAAGGGTTCTGCTTGGCTCATGTAGATCAAATACGTTTCTTCTCTTTCATTAATATTAATTGCATGAATAAGGATGTGAGGATTATAGTTGCAATTAGACTCAGGCCGGGAGACCAATATATATAGCATATTTAATTCCTAATAAAACTATGTGAAGTGCACATACTTTGACATGCCAAAAAAAGATCTTCCATTTCTATTATCACCATGGGGCGGGGGGATATCAAACAGCAGAGCTGAGGAAATTCTGTTCAGAGTATTAAGGGACTGAAAGTGGGCAAAACTGAACTACCGTATTTTTCTGAGTATAAGACGCACCGGAGTATAAGATGCACCTTAGTTTTTGGGAGGAAAACAGGGAAAAAATAATCTGCCTACCAGGTATTCATCTGGCTAGTCCTTAGTCTGGTCAGCTTCAGCACATTAGTTTGCTGGTTTTGAGTGCACGTGCTTGCTTTTTATCCCCTGGTTGGGGATAAAAAAACAGTTTCTAAAATACTTCACTTCTCTCTCTCTCTCTTCAGAGAGAGAAACAATGAGAAAAGCAGGCAAAGGGAAGATCGCTTCGCTAGCAAAGCACGGAAGATCGCTTCACTAGCGTTAGGGCTGAAAAAAGGCTTCTAAAGCCCAGAAGCCCAGCTGATTGTTGGAGGGAGCAGCAGTGAAAAAAGCAGGCAAAGGGACTTCCGGTTTGGAGCGCTTCATCGCGGACGTCCCTCGTTGGACGCCTTTCCGATCTTTGTTAAAAGCCGCCAGAACAGCTGTCTGGCGGCTTTGAAATCTCTTCCCCGGGCAAAGGGGAGAGATGAGAGCCTGACAGGTGGGGTAGAGCCCCCCCAGCGCCCTAGGAGCCATCTGGTAGGGCACGAAGGGAGAGCTCCCCATGCAGCCTGTCTCCAGCTCCGAAGATCAGGAAACCTCTGCTTTTGCAGAGCTAGATGTCGTGACCAGCCGCTGCTTCAAGAATGGGATTTATAATTATATTTAAACTACAGAAGCAGACAGAGAGAAACAGGCGTGAGATGGGCAAGTACTGAAACCTCTTTTTTCCTTTTTTTTTTCAACTCCTGGGCAAGCTTTCACTTCGGCAAGGGAACAAAGGAAACAGAGTAACAATATGGCGATTGAGAAGTGAAAGTGACTTTCGTTTTCCCAGAGGCTTTTTTTTTTCCTCTCTCTCTCTTATGGAAACTTTTAACTTGGAAAAATGGTTTTTTCTCTCTCTGTCTCCTAACTCTGGATTAAAGTTATAATAGAAATATTTCCAATAATAAAAGACTATCTGATTTTTAAACTGGAAAGAACTTTAATCAGGCATCTGGCTTTCTTTCTTTTTTGTACTCTTTTGAAACACCAATGGCTTCAAAGTCTGGAAAGATTGTTTTGACTAAAAGAAATGACTATTCATCTGGATATATTTCTAAAATGCAACTTAACACTGAGCTAACACCTCCACAGCTTTTGACACCTGAAAATTTATTAAATAATTTAAAGATTATGAAACATGAACTTACTTTGGAATTTAACCAGAAAATAAGTGAGATAGACAAAAAAATGCAGGCTGCTTTGAAGAATATGAATCAACAACTAAGATTTGATGTGTTAGAGGTTTGCAAAGGCTTAGCAACAAATATTGAAGTTTTGGCAGAACGTATTGAAACAAATAAACAAGCTTTGGCAACTTCGGTGAATTACATAGATAAAATCCAAAATGACATTGCAAATTTTGAAAAAGAGGTCTTAATGACTCAGTTCAGATCCATGGAAGTTGCTATAAGGATTAGAGGTTTGAAAGAAGGATTATATGAAAATTTAAAAGGCAGGATGGTTGACATATTGGATCAGGTGTCTGGAATTTCTAAAGCGGAATTGGCTACACAAATCGACAAAATATACAGAATCAATTCGTGGTACGCTAAACAAAAGCATTTACCAAGGGATATTGTCATATATTTTACCACAAGAGCTCTACGGAACAGAATTATACAAGCAACGTTTAACAATAATCTTATGGTGAATGGTCAGGAACTAAAGATTTGGAAAGAAATCCCCTCTAAAATGCTTAAAGCCAGAAAAAGCTATACTTTTTTGATTGATGAATTTAAGAGATTAAATTTACAATATAAATGGGAAGCGCCAGTTGGAGTAGCAGTCAAATTTTCTGGAAAAAGATACCGGCTCAACACGATAAAAAAAGCTACTGAATTTTATGTCAATGTTCTAAAGGCTGATATATCCAAGATTCCAGAGGAAGGATGTATGAAAATAAAAGAGGAGGAGGAGGGGAAGCCACCTTTGATGGATCAAAAGGAAATAGATTCAAAAATCCAAAAGGAGTGCCTGAATCAGATAGCTGGGGAAAAGGAGATGGAGGTTTGGGATTAGACGGGAGACGACTCGACAAATTTGAATTTATTGAACTATTAAAAGATGAACTATCAAGATACAAAACGATGTGATGTTGAAATATATTGGACGGATAGAGACTAATATGATTGTATTTTATCTTTTCCCTATCTAATGATTACTTATGCAATATTTAGTTAAGTTTTATATAATTTTGAGGTTATTTTTAATGTTGATAATATTAGATATATATAGTTTGTTGAAGATTTGTTTATTCTTCTTTCATTTTCTTTTTTTGTTTATTGAAGTTAGTGAATTAATCTAGAATAATATTATCTTATTAATATCATGATGAAATTTAATATTTGATGATCACTTATGTAACATTTAGTTAAGTTTTATCTTAGAGGTTATTTTTAATGTCAATAATATTAGTTTAAGATTTGTGTATTTTATATTTAGTTATTACTTATGTAATATTTACCTTGTATAAGATAGAGGACTGAAGGGAGGAGGGAGGAGGTTTGTTTGTTTGTATTGTTAAAGAGTTTTCTCTTTCTTTCTTTCTTTTTTTTTCTCTTTTTTGTATCTTTACTATTGTATACAAATATATATTAGCAGTGTATAATTTGGAGTTGAAGTTTTTTAAAAATAGTGTTCTTTTTTTCCTTTTTTCTTTCTCTTTTTATTAACAATTTAAATTTATTATTATGCCCTGTATTATCTCTGGGAAGTCCGGGGGGGAGGTGGGGAGGGAAGGGGGTGGGTTTGGGGGGGGGAGAAAAAAACAAAAATGTTTGTACTTTATATTTAATATTTTGCTACTACTTATGTAAGTTTGTACTAATAAAACTTTTTTGAATTAAAAAAAAAAGCAGGCAAAGGGAACATCGCTTAGCTAGCAAAGCACTCGCTTCACTCATTAGCACCTCGTTAGGGCTGAAAAAGAGCTTAGTAAAAGCTACATTCGGAGTATAAGACGCACCCAACTTTTCAGCCTCTTTTAGGGGGGGGGAAAGGTGCATCTTATACTCTGAAAAATACGGTAACTCAATATGATCACTAGGTTCAGCCGAAGAATGGGAAAAACAAATGTTGTGAAATATTCTTTGTCAAAAAAAATTGAGAGGGTGTCCACCAGAGTGCAAATGAAGCGCCCTCATTTTTGTGTGTGTTCAGCTTTCCATCTTGACTTATTTTGCCATCTCCTTTGGACAGTCCAGCTTATCAGTATCCACCAGGCCAGGGGCCTCCAAACTCAGCAACTTTAAGACTTCAAGTCCCAGAATTCTTCAGCCAGCCATGTTAATTGAAGTCCACAGGTCTTAAAATTGCCAATTTTGGAAGCCCCCGTTCCAGATTAACCATCTTGCTGGTTTTCTGTGAAAGAAGATGTTGAGACTCTGGAAAGTGCAGAAAAGAGCAACA
This sequence comes from Diadophis punctatus similis, assembly GCA_023053685.1. Classification (NCBI taxonomy): domain Eukaryota; kingdom Metazoa; phylum Chordata; class Lepidosauria; order Squamata; family Dipsadidae; genus Diadophis; species Diadophis punctatus. The sequence continues at coordinate 4,624,287 of JALIGW010000021.1, forward strand.
AAGATGATAGAGGGCTGGAGGCTAAGACATTTGAAGCATTGTTATAGGAATTGGGTACGTCTAGTCTAGTGAAAAGAAGGCCTGGGGGTGACATGATAGCACTGTTCCAATAGTGGAGGAGCTGTCACGGGGAAGAGGGAATCGACCCATTTTCCAAAGCACCAGAAGACAAGACAAGAAACAATGGATGAAAACTAATCAAGGAGAGAAGCAATCTAGAAATGTCCTAACAGTGAGAACAATTAACCAGTGGAATGGCTTGCCTCTAGAAGTTGTGGGTACTCTACCACTGGAGATTTTTTAAGAAGAGACTAGACAGCCACTTGTCCAGAATGGTATAGGGCCGTGATGGCAAACCTATGGCATGTGTGCCACAGGTGGCACGCAGAGCCATATCTGAGGGCACGTGAGGCTTTGCCCTATGTTATTCCAGCACGCATGTGTGTCACGTAGTGAATATTGTCAGTTGTATGTCTATGCAGGGTGATGCATCCCTATCCTAATATTATGGTACATTCCAATACAAGCAGGACACGTGATGTGATCTTCTGCGCATGTGTGCATTCCTGATTCTCCATTATACACTTCTGCCTTTGACTCTGGCCGGAGCAGTCACAATTTATTAGCAAGATGTAACTATTCATGATTTATTGTTTTTGTACCGAAACAAATATTTTCTATTAGACTTTAATCTCTGCTTTATTTCTAAATGTCTGAATTCCAAGAAAAGATCCACATCGCCTCTATGAGATTTATTCTCACTTTTAACAATGTGCATGCTGGCCAGCCTTCCGGAAGGTGGGGGAGGCTGTTTTCACCCTCCCCAGGCTTCAGGAAAGCCTCCAGAGCCTGTGGATGGTGAAAAACGGACCCAACAGGCCAACCGGAAGTTCGGTAACAAACCACCAGTTGGGCCGTTTTTCACCCTTCCCAGGCTTCAGGAGGCTTTCCTGAAGCCTGGGGAGGGCAAAAAACGGCCCAATTGGCCTACTGGAAGTCCGGAGGCTTCAGTGAGGCATGCACGCATGCATGGGGAAAGCGTGGGGGTTGTGCGCGTATGCGTGGGGGAGGGCATTATGGGTGGGCGTGCACGCTATTGTGCACATGAGCACCCTTTTGGCACCCAAGCAAAAACAGGTTTGCCATCACTGGTATAGGGTCTCCTGTTTGAGCAAGGGGATGGATTAGAAGACTTCCAAGGTCCTTCCAACTCTGTTATTCTGGTAAGAACTGGTAAGGACAAGAACCTTATAAAGGACCATGAGCTTCTGGGAGAAAGAGTGGGAGCGAAATAGGTATGAGAAACCAATGTCCAAGGGGCAGCTTCAGCTATCTTCTCAATCCAATGGGACCAGAAGGGACCCATGAATTTAGAGTCAATCTACAGCTAAATTGGAACTTTGGGTATTCGGAACCAAACATTAAATAGTTTCAATATGTATGAGCAAAACCAAGAGAAGGGAGGAGGGAAGGGAAGGACATTTCATGTATCTATGTACATCTGTATTTTTTTCTCTCTCGTTTACAGCTATGAATGTAGTATTTGGCTGCAATTTACATCTTGGCAAAAGAATCCATTTTTGTTAGTTACTCTTTTTGCTTTGAACTTCTTTCCCATGGCAGTTGATATTGCTGGAGAAAACAGATGTCTTAGTATAATACCTGGAGGGGATTCTTTAAGAGAGTTGAATGTTATTTGTTTAAAGAATCCTCTAAAGATATCTGGTAGTTTGTTTTGACATCGTTTACAAAAAAAAGTTATTTATGAAGATTTAAATAAACCAACTTTTCTACTCCAGATCGTTCAGAAGGGCTGCGTGAAATATGTTGAGACCTGCTCAGGGTTCACAACCACCAGGAAGATTAATTTTTTCCCATTTGTGGGTGTTGGTGTGTCTCCGAACAAAGTTAAGGTCAAAGGGAGTAACCCTGCATTAGCAGCTTGGTGAGAATCATGGTCTGTTGTAGGATTTGCTTGTATTGTAGCAAGAAAGGACCCTCAACTGATGTTTTCTGAGTCTCCTAATCAGGGGTGGTCTGCTTTGGGTTTGGCCGATCCTCTAGCAAAGATTTTGCATAGTTTGGCGAACCCCTAACCCCACTCGTGTCTGTCCCTGTCCACCCCACCCCGCCCCTCCCAGGAGTCTCTACACGGCCCTTTTTGGATGCTAGGTAAGTCCAGGGCCCGTACGGAGGCTCAGGGAGGGCGAAAAACTGGCCTCCCAGAGGCTCCGGAAGGCCTGAAATGGGCCCATTTCTGGCTTCCGGAGGGCCTTCAGAGCCCGGGGAGGCCATTTTCACCTTCCTGGAGGCATGAGGAAAGCCTCCGGAGCCAGAGGAGGGAGAAAAATGGGCCTCCTAGAAGTTCCAGAAGGCTGGAAATGGTCCATTTCTGGCTTCTGAAGGGCCTCCGGAGCCTGGGGAGGGTGAAAACGCCCCCCACCAGGCTGTAGGAGCTGACCACGCCCACCTAGCAACTGGGCAGGGAACCTGTTGCTAAAATTTTTGAAGCCCACCCCTGCTCCTAACCAGTGGCAGCTATTTTGTATTAGCTCCATTCATGAATTTTTTTGTGCAAAAAAGCTCTAGACCAGGGGATCCTCAACCCCTGGGCCAAGGCCCGATAACGGGCTGGGTCCCATTCAGAGCCAGGCTCCACAAGCAATAGGCAATCAAGGAAGCATGCGCAGCCATCCCCTCTCTCCGCTCCTCCACTGCCACCGCCGTCACCAATCCACAAAGCCACAATGGTTGGGGACTGCTGCTCTAGATCAGGGGTGTCAAATTCGATTTCATTGAGGGCTGCATCAGGGTTGTGTTTGACCTCAGAGGGCTGGGTGGGCATGGGCATAGTGGGCGTGGGCATGGTGGGCATGGCCAGCTCGACGTCACTCATATCGGGGGCACCTATGTTGAACCGGCCAGGGCTGGGGGATCCACTTTTGCTAGTAGTTTGTTTTGCTAGCACTCTGCCAGCAAAAATGGAGCTGGGGGGGGCGCACAGCTGTGACAGCCTCCTGCAGCTCTCTGCCAGTAAAAAGTGCCACCACACACTCTGTTTTCACTGGCAGAGGCACCGCGGGCCGGTCCTTCACTGCTTCCAGGCCAGCCCTGCGGGCCTGATCTAAGCACCCCATGGGCTGGATCAGGGGCGGGTTACCTGTTCTTCGCGCTACCGGTGCGCTGCACGCGCATCACCATGTTTCAGCGTGCAGGTGCTCGCTACGCGTGTGTGCCGTCTTGTCAATTTTGCTTCCTGCACATGCGCGGAAGCAAAATCTCGCGAGGGCACGTGCGCGCGCACGCGATTTCAGCACTTTTTTTGCTTCCGCACATGCACAGAAACAAAAAATTGCTGAAATCTCACGCTCGTCCCCTCGCAAGATTTTGCTTCCGCACATGCGCAGGAAGCAAAATCAGCCCAAAAATTCCCCCAAAAAAGATGGTGCCGCGCGACAGACTGGGGAAGACGGCACCGGAGCTGTCGTGCACAAATAGTGCCATCTGCTGGCCGCTACCGGAACGACAGAGTGGACCGCACCGGTAGGAACCCACCACTGGGCTGAATCCAGCCCATGGGCCTTGAGTTTGACATGCCTTCTCTAGATGATCCAAAAACACAGGACGTTGATAGAATTCAATAGATCTCATCTACCTTCCACCCCACCTGCTTACCTAAATTTGGTGTGAAGCACAATTCATTTTTTTGTTTTATTTTAAGGCCTCTTCTTCTTACACTGACAGTTCTTAGATAGTGAAGCCAGTACCCAGAGCTATTAGCAAATATCATTTAATGACTACCTGATATTTTTGCTAAAATATAGAAAGTCTCAGAAACCACGCCAGATCACCAGATAAGGCTTGTCTTTCCTCAGTTAAGTTGATTGCTAACTTGAATATGCATTGGCCCACAACCAAGTTTGCTCAATTATAATAGTTTCCTCTTTTCAGTTAAATTCCAAATTATTGCAGAATGAAGTAATAACGTGGATGGGTTTGTGAGTTTCAGTCACCTCAGCTGAAACAGCAAACCAAATATGCACGTGTGTGCTGGCTCTATTTATGAAACCTCTTTAAAAGCTACCCAAAAAATGCATTAAAATAAATCTGGAATGTGGAAAGATAAAGGAAACCAAGTGTTCTCTCCTTGATTACACAAGAGGATGCGTGCCATATTTTTCACATTCTTTGTTACTGATATAGTTGCTTCTGAGGCAATGTAATCGCAAAGATTGGCAATGTAGTTTTGGATGGAAAAACTCTTAATGTCGGTATTGTGCATTCATCATTTTGCTAGATCCTACAAAGAAGGACAACTAAGTGCATCGTTCAGGACTAACCTATGGTTAGGGGAAAATAAACCAGGATTATATTGTTGGAGGACAAGCTTATATTTGCCATCACAATCTGTGAAATAGTTTGGATCCTTTGAGCGCAGAAGAGAATTATATTCAGTCATCGAGACTTGAAATAATATAACATATTTTTCGGAGTATAAGACGCACCTTTTTCCTCCCTAAAAGAGGTTGAAAATTTGGGTGCGTCTTATACTCCAAATGTAGCTTTTCCAAAGCTTTTTTTCCCAGCCCTAAGGAGGTGCTAATGATCTTCCCGGCTTCCTACTCCATCTTTCCAGGCTTGTTTTCATTCCTACTCCTCTGAAAAAGGTCTTTTCAGCCCTAACCAGGTGCTAACGATCTTACTGGCTTGCAGCATTTTTTTATTCCTAATCCTTGGAAGTAGTTTTTTACCAGCCCTAAGTCTTTGCAGGCTTGTTTTCATTCCTACTCCCTCTGCAAAAGGTTTTTTCAGCCCTAACCAGGGGATAAAATAATGTGCTGAAGCTGAACAGACTAAGGACGCTAGCCACAGGAATACCTGGTAGGTAGATTTTTTCCCCCTATTTTCCTCCCCCAAAACTAAGGTGCGTCTTATACTCTGGTGTGTCTTATACTCCGAAAAATACGGTACCTTAATTCAGGGGTGTCAAACTCGATTTCATTGAGGGCCGCATCAGGGTTGTGTTTGACCTCGGGGGGCTGGGGTGGGTGTGGCCAGGGTGGGCGTGGCCAGCTTGACATCACTCATGTTGGGGGCGCCTGTGGTGGCTCGAGGGCTCTGCCAGCAAAAACAGGCTCCCAAGCACATTTTCAACTGCAACGGCCTCCTGCAAACCTCTGCCAGTGAAAATGGAGCTCGGAAGGGCAGCCTACCCGAGCTCTGTTTTTGCTGGCAGAGGCACCATGTGCCAGTCCTTTGCTGTTTCCAGGGTGGCCCAGCGGGCTGGATCTAAGTACCCCGTGGGTGGAACCATCCCCCAGGCCTTGAGTTTGACACCCCTGCCTTAAATAATACTATGCCTTTCTATTCATAAAATGAAGAGTCACTGTTAGAACTCTGTTCAAATGATTGGATTGCTAATATATGAACAAGCCACAAATCAATGTTATGTGTATATTGCTTTAAGAACATTGTAGGCTGATTACTATATAAGAAAGCAAGAGAGCATGCTCAGTATGTGATTGTGATCGTGATTGTGATTGACTCTGTGTTCCGTGTGTTCCGGACTGCTGAATCTCTCTGCTACTTCACTGTTGAGTAATTGACTTAGTGTCTGTGTAGAATTACTTGAAGAGTTGCTGTGTAAAGACTAAGTATCTGTGATAGTGTAGAATTGAATGTTAGCTGTAATCTTTGTTTGTTAGTTAAACAAAGATAGGCAAGAAGAAGAAACTTTGCATTGACTGAACTAACTGTGTATGACTTGGACTTCCTATTGAACTTTGCTATTACTAGAAGTAAACTATTTTGTAAATACTAAACGTATTCTGTTTATTGACTGAATAGCATTCACATCAAACTGCAACACCAAAACCACAATTACTATTCCGCTGTGTATGTGCTCAACAGCACGATAACTCCTTAACAGTCACCATCTTCCTCTCAAGCAGAGAAAGGTTCTTGAGAAGATGCTGCAAGCCTTCAATCTGGGAATCTTGACATAGACGTAGAATAATAGAGTTGGAAGAGACCTTGGAGGTCTTCTAGTCCAATCCACTGCTTGAGCAGGAGACTCTATAATACTTCAGATAAATGATTAATTCAGTCTCTTTTTAAAAGCCTCCAGTATTGGAGCATCCACAACTTCTGACAAATGTATCTTTTCTTTTATGTACACTGAGAGCATATGCACCAAAGACAAATTCCTTGTGTGTCCAATCACACTTGGCCAATAAAGAATTCTATTCTATTCTATTCTATTCTATTCTATTCTATTCTATTCTATTCTATTCTATTCTATTCTATTCTATTCTATTCTGAAGGCAAGTTGTCCCATTGGTTGATTGCTCTCACCGTTAGAAAATTTCTCCTTAATTCTAGGTTGCTTCTCTCCTTGATTAGTTTCCCTTCATTGTTTCTCGTCTGACCTTCTGGTGCTTTGGAAAAGAGGTTGACCACTTCATCTTTGGAAGATAAAGGCAAAGGTTCCCCCGCACATGCGTGCTAGTCGTTTCTGGCTCTAGGAGTGGTGCTCATTTCCATTTCTAAGCCGAAGAGCCAGCAATGTCCGAAGACGTCTCCATGGTCATGTGGCCGGCATGACTAAACACCAAAGGCTCATGGAGAGCTGTTACCTTCCCACCAAAGTGGTCCCTATTTTTCTACTTGTATTTTTTACGTGCTTTCAAACTGCTAGGTTGGCAGAAGCTGGGACAAGTAATGGGAGCTCACTCCATTACGCAGCGCTAGGGATTCGAACCGCTGAACTGCCGACCTCCTGATCGACAAGCTCAGCATCTTAGCCACTGAGCCACCACATCCCTCATATTTGTAGGAGCCCCTGAAATATTGGAATGCTTCTATCATGTCTCCCCTAGCCTTGACAATCTTCTAGAAAAGTTGAACTCCACATTTCTTGCCCTGGACAGACGGGTCAGACTAGATAACCTGCAAGATCCCAAGCCACTTTACAATTCTGCCAATAGATGTGCGTGGGAGGCGTACTTGAGCACACAGTGCATTAACATCACTCGAACCACCCTTGTAGCTGTCAGTTGGAATAGGAAATGTTCTTGAATGGATTTGAACGGCAGCTCTTCTTTAATAAGTGCATTAGGCATTCTAAAGCTTTAATAGCGTAATGATTGCCGTTTGTTTTTTAAGCACAAGTGCTTAAGGAGCCATCAATGACAGGCTATTTTGGAGAATAGGAAAGCAACCTTTGGCAGGGAGAGAAAAAAGAGCTTTTTCACAACCCTGGGCAATTTAGAAGAACGATGCTCCAGCAGTGATTCTTCACCTGACCATCATGGTGCTGAGGAACATGGAGGAAAAGAGAGGCTTTTAAATATTTTACTCAGGCATCCAGGAAATATCATTCCATAGCATCGGGCTGGCTCCGGAAATGCATAGTGATGATATAAAGACGATCAGATTACATGATTCCCCCATAATTTCAACATTTCAGGCAAGCAAGACTTTCGATCGGCTCAAAGAAAGTGTATATAAGAGGATGAGCAGGCGTTTCTATTTTCCAAACAAATAAAAGAGTTTATTAGGATGGCTTTCTACTTAATGGATCATAATGGGGGCCACTGTTTATTCCTTGTGCTCATAATTCCCCTCATCGTTTCCTTTTCCTTTTCTGAATTCATGGTCTGGATCTGCTTCTTTCCTTCCACTTTTTGAAAATTCGTTCCTCGGGTTTGTAAAACCCTCTGGAAAAGGAGGATGGGAGGGAAGAAGTAGAATGGGGGAAGGAAGGAAGGAAGGAAGGAAGGAAGGAAGGAAGGAAGGAAGGAAGGAAGGAAGGAAGGAAGGAAGGAAGGAAGAAGGGGGAGGGAGGGAAGAGAGGAGCAGTAGGAGGGAGGGAGGGAAGGAGGGAGGGAGGGAGGGAGGAAGGAAGGAAGGAAGGAAAGAGAGGAGCAGTAGAAGGGAGGGGGAGGGAAGGAGGGAGGGAGAAAGGAGAGAGAAGGGAAGGAAGGAAGGGAGGGAGGGAGGGAAGGAGGGAGGGAGGGAGAGAGGAAGGGAAGAGAGGAGCAGTAGAAGGGGGAAGGAAGGAGGGAGAAAGGAAGGAGGAAGGGAGAAGGGAAGGGAGGGAGGGAGGGAAGGAGGGAGGGAGGAAGGAAGGAAGAGAAGAAGGGAAGAGAGGAGCAGTAGAAGGGGGAAGGAAGGAGGGAGAAAGGAAGGAGGAAGGGAGAAGGGAAGGGAGGGAGGGAGGGAAGGAGGGAGGGAGGGAGGGAGGGAAGGAGGGAGGAAGGAAGGAAGGAAGGAAAGAGAGGAGCAGTAGAAGGGGGGAGGGAAGGAAGGAGGGAGAAAGGAGAGAGGGAGGGAAGGAGGAAGAGGGAGGGAGGGAGAAGGGAAGGAAGGAAGGGAGGGAGGGAAGGAGGGAGGGAGGAAGGAAGGGAGAGAGGAAGGGAAGAGAGGAGCAGTAGAAGGGGGAAGGAAGGAGGGAGAAAGGAAGGAGGAAGGGAGAAGGGAAGGGAGGGAGGGAGGGAGGAAGGGAGAGAGGAAGGGAAGAGAGCAGTAGAAGGGAGGGGGAGGGAAGGGAGAGAGGAAGAAAGAAGGGAGGGAGGGAGGGAGGGAGGAAGGAAGGAAGGAAGGAAGGAAGGAAGGAAGGAAGGAAGGAAGGAAGGAAGGAAGGAAGGAAGGAAGGAAGGGGCATAAAATATATTCTAGCGACACACTAGAATATATTTTACTATGAAAGTAAAGAGCTCTTTACAGATGTGTCTTTTCATCATCCTTGATATCACTTTAAAAATATTAGCAGCTTTTTTTTAGATCATTGTATGTTCCTAACTACCAAAGAAAACATTGCCAAGGGCTACCCTCACCCACTGCCAACAGGAAGGATGGCCAAGTATCATGTTTATGAGCAGCAGAAGAGTTTGAACAGCTGTCAACTGCTTTCCTAAATGTGAAGGTATCCTCTTTGACACCCCCAAATCTAGGGGTGAAATCCAACAGGTTCTGACAGGTTCTGGGGAACCGGTAGCGGAAATGTTGAGTAGTTCGGAGAACCGGCAAATACCACCTCTGGCTGGCCCCAGAGTGGGGTGAGAATGGGGATTTTGCAGTATCCTTTCCCTGCCACGCCCACCAAGCCACACCCACCAAGCCACACCATGCCCACCAAGCCACGCCCACAGAACTAGTAGTTTAAAAAAATGGATTTCACCACTGCGCCAAATCCATACTAAGAAGAAAGGGAGAGCTGAAGGGACCTTGACGTTTTCCAACAACATCAACATCTGGAGAGAAAATGGGAAAGTAAACAGCTCAATAGCAATAGCAATAGCACTTAGACTTATATACCGCTTCATAGTGCTTTACAGCCCTCTCTAAGCGGTTTACAGAGTTCAGCATATTGCCCCCAACAATCTGGGTCCTCATTTTACCCACCTCAGAAGGATGGAAGGCTGAGTCAACCTTGAGCCGGTGAGATTTGAACTGCTGAACTGCAGTGCTGCACTTTAACCACTGCGCCACCTTGGCGCTCACCTGATCACCATCCTCTAGTCCTGCAGGGAGGCACACTGCATTCCTTTTTCAGTCAGAATAGAGCTGGAAGGGACCTTGAGGTCCTCTAGTCCAACCCCATGCTCAAGGAGAAGACCCTATACCAGTGATGGCGAACCTTTTTTGGTTCGCGTGCCAAAAGGGGGGGGGAATTCAGGGGATCACGTGTGTGCGTGCCCACACTCATAATTCCATGCATCCCCGCACATGCACGCATGACCCCCCTGCTCCCAGCATGCAATGGCACGCCCATTTTTCGCTCTCCCCAGGCTCCAGAGCCTTTCTAGGAGCCTGGGGAGGGCGAAAACGGCCTTCCCCACCCCCTCTGGAGGCTGGAAACAGCCTGTTTCCCAACTCCCAGTGGGCCCAGAAGGCCCGAAAATCAGCCGGCTGGTACACACATGCACGCCGGACCTGAGCTCGCGTGCCCACCGATATGGCTCCACGTGCCACTTGTGGCACCCGTGCCATAGGTTCGCCATCACGGCCCTATACCATTTCAGACAAGTGATTGTCCAGTCTCTTCTTTAAAACCTCCAGTGATGGAGCACCGAGAACTTCTGAAGGCAAGCTGTTCCACTGATTAATTGCCCTCACTTATAGGAAGTTTCTCCTTAATTCCAGGTTGCTTCTCTCCTTTATTAGTTTCCATCCATTGTTTCTTGTTCTCTCCTCTGGTGCTTTGGAAAATAAGTTGAGCCCCTCTTCTTTGTGGCAGCCCCTCAGATACTGGAATACTGCTCTCATGTCCCCGCTAGTCCTTCTTTTCTCTAGACTAGCCAAACCCAAATCCTGCAACCGTTCTTCATGTGCTTTTGTCCCCTGGCCTTTAATCATCTTAGTTGCTCTTCTCTGCATTTTTTTCCCAGAGTCTCAACATCTTTTTTTTTGTGATGTGGTGACCAAAACTGGATGCAGTATTCCAGGTGTGGTCTTACTAAGGATTTACACAGTGATACCAATACTTCACGTGATTTTGATTCTATGCCTCTGTTTATACAACCAAGGATTGTGTTAGCTTTTTGGACTGCTGCCGCACACACCAATCAACCAATGGAACAGCTTTAGAAGTTTGGGAGCTTCATCACTGGAAGCTTTCAAGAAGAGACTGGACTGCCACTTGTCAGAAATGGTGTAGCGTCTCCTGCTTGGGCGGGGGGGTTGGACTAGATGACCTACAAGGTCCCTTCCAACTCTGTTAATCTGTAACCTGTAATTTTTATTTTTTCCATTTGCATCTGTGCATCTAAAATAAGATCATCAAAATGTTGCTGATACAATTGGTGAATGCCCTTTGGAGCTGAGGCGGGTTCCTAATTTTTTTACTGCCACTCTGTGGGTGTGGCTTATTTTGTGGGTGTGGCTTGCCAGCCATGTGACTGGGTGGGTGTGGGCCTCGGGAGCTTGGCAGCGGACGGAGAAGCAGGGGGGCATTGCCCACCCGCAACCCAGCCCCCCGCAGCAGGATCAGCAAGACCGTAGCAGCAGTTCTTTTAGGAGGCTCCGTCCGGCCTGAATGCTTCTCCCCATTCGATGATCCTAGGCTCCTGCCGCCCGTTCCCCCTCCCCTCAGCAGCTTGAGAAGCCTCGAATGTGCGAAAATGCCTGGGATCATCACCGCACGTTCGTGGCTTCTTGGACTGCTGAAGGGAGGGGAATGGAGATAGCTCCTGCCGCCCGTTCTTTCAGCGTCTCACATGCTCCCTCAGCCACCCTCCCCTGCTTGGACTCACTGTGGGGTAGGAAAGCAGAGCATGCACAGTGCCGGAAACTTGGCTTCTGGGCATGCGCAGAAGAAAAATGTAAAAAAAATTTTTTTTTAAATTTTTTTTTAAATGGCGGCGCCCAGGCACGGCAACCGACCGCACCGGTACTGTGACATCACCAGCGGGCCACTACCAGTGCTATAGAGTGGACCACACCGGTAGGAACCCACCACTGCTTTGGAGTGGTGTACAAATGGTTTGCCTATCATCCAAGTGACCAGGATTGTCTAAATAAACACAGCCATCTATCCTCTCTGGAAAGTTCTTCATTTTGCCCCTTTCTACTTAATCTAATTTGGGAATAGAGGGATGGAAATCTGTTTTCCCAACACTTTCTGCCTACCAGACAAACTGCTTCCCAAGGAGAAGTAAATCTGCTTCTGAGGTTCTTTTTTTTAAACTACAGTATTGCCTTCACTTTTCTTTGAAGAAAATTAGGCAGCATTTGAATTAATAGCTAAGCTGTTAGCTCCGCACATAACATATTAACACCGCTGGGTGGACCACTTAATCCCATTAACAAAGGGGGAGGGAGTGCTACCCTTTGCCAGCTGGTATTTCTTTGGCAGTGTAATTAAGTCCATCAAACAGATTCCCAAAGAGATGGAGGTGCCATAAAACTGAAGAGATCTGTTCAGCGCTCCCAAAACCTTTTTATTTTTTATTTATTTATTTATTTTTGTCAAGTACGTGTTGGTAATATACATAGATATAACATTGTTTGTATACATAAGATGGGTACTGATAAGAGGGAACATTAGGACAGGGACGGTGGGCACGCTGGTGCACTTATGCACGCCCCTTACTGACCTCTTAGGAATCGGGTGAGGTCAATAGTGATCAGTCTAAGGGTAAAGTTTTGGGGGTTTGTGATGAAACCACAATGTCAGGTAGTGAGTTCCAGGCATTTACCTCTCTGTTGCTAAAGTCGTATTTTCTACAGTCAAGTTTGGAGCGGTTCACTTTGAGTTTGTATCTGTTGTGTGCTCGTGTATTGTTGTGGTTGAAGCTGAAGTAGTCGTTGACAGGAAGGACGTTGTAGCAGATAATTTTATGAGCTATGCTTAGGTCGTGCCGAAGGCGACGTAGTTCTAAGCTTTCTAAGCCCAGGATTTTAAGTCTGGTTGCGTAAGGTATTCTGTTGCGAGTAGAGGAATGGAGGGCTCTTCTTGTAAAGTATCTCTGGACACTTTCTAATGTATTTATGTCCAATATTCAGTGTGGGTTCCAGACGGATGAGCTATATTCAAGGATTGGTCTGGCGAATGTTTTGTATGCTCTGGTTAGTAGTGTGATATTACCGGAGAAGAAGCTACGTAACCTTGCAAGAAGATTTTGGATTTTTGTAAGCCTCCTGTCGGTGTCTAGAAAGAGATCCAAGACCCATCTGCATGTCCTGCTCAAAGAGTCAGGGATTGCATTTAAGGGGAATCACATATAACATTTAAATGTCAAATGGAATCTTGCCTAAATGATCAAAGTCTCCAGTCATGAGGCCCTAATAAGGGCTGGAATTTATTAGAGGCACTCTTGCATTCTATTTTTTTAAAAAAAGGATGCAAAACCCAGAAATATCTCTCGTGATCACAAATGTACAGGGTGCATATTGTGTGCAAGCAGGTGGGTTGCGTGTTCCTTTAGGGGTGAAAAGATAACTTATTCAGAGACTGAGGCCATCGGACAGAAGTAAATCAGCTAAAAAGGGATTTTTTTTTTCTTGGCAATTCCGGCACTGGTTTCTTGTACAGCCCTTTGACTCAAACTGACACTTTTGTCACATGGAACTGAGTGGAGATGAATCTTTCTGCTCAGAAATGGGACTTGGGCACAAAATGAGCCGAGGTGGCGCAGCGGTTAGAGGCAGGTACTGCAGGCCACTTTAGCTGATACTGATCCGCAGGTCAGCGGTTCAAATCTCACCGGCTCAAGGTTGACTCAGCCTTCCATCCTTCCGAGGTAGGTAAAATGAGAACCCAGATTGTTGGGGGCAAGATATAAATATATACATTGCTTACTGGTGTAAACTGCTTAGAGAGTGCTTGCACTGTGAGGCGGTATATAAATCTCACAAAATAAATAAATAAGTAAATAATAAAATTAGAGATTTATTTATTTATTTATGTATTTATTTATGTATTTATTTATTTATTTAGTTAGTTAGTTAGTTAGTTAGTTAGTTAGTTAGTTTGTCAAGCATGTATGAGAAAACAATTATAAGTATGAACATAACATATATACATATAAGTATAAACAGGTAAAATACATGCATAAGAAATGAGTACCAATGAATGGGAACAGTAGGACAGGGACAGTAGGCATGGTGATGCGCTTATGCACGCCCCCTTACAGACCTCTTAGGAATGGGGTGACAGTTTTAGGTTAAAGTTTTGGGGGTTTGAGGATGTAACAACAGAGTCAGGTAGTGTATTCCAGGCATTGACCACTCTGTTGCTGAAGTCGTATTTTCTGCAATCGAGTTTGGAGCGGTTTACTTTGAGTTTGTATCTATTGGTTGCCTGTGTATTATTGCAGTTGAAGCTGAAATAGTCATTGACAGATAGGATGTTGTAGCAGACGATTTTATGTACTAAGCTTAGGTCAGACCATAGGCGGCATAGTTCTAGGTTGTCCAGGTCCAAAATTTCAAGCCTGGTGGCATAAGGTATTCTATTGCGAGCAGAGGAGTGGAGTACTCTTCTCGTGAAATACTTCTGAACTCATTCAATTGTATTAATGTCCATTATCTGTGGTGGGTTGCTCCCGGTTCGGACCGGTTCTTAGAACTATTGACCCATCTACAGGAAGTAGCTGATTAGAATTATTAGAAATATTAGAACTGGTCTTATGTGGTCTTGCTTCCAATGAAAGCCTAAATGGAATGCAAATAGCACCCTTTCCCCTCTCTGAACTGAACATGGGCCGATGCAACAAATCTCATCAAATGTCATTTTGGAGCGTTTTCCTTTCAGCCCTCTGGGCATCTGTAGCCTTAAACGAAGGTTACCAAGTATGCACAGAGATAACTCCTCACCTGATACAATCTGCTGTACATTCCTGATCTCCAAAACTGCCGGGGGATGGGTGACATGAGGGCAACCTGACTTTGTCAGCAGTTTGGCTAACCTGAAAGGAGCCCTTCAAGGAATTCACTTCACCTAGAATGTTGCCCTCAGGGTCACCCAAAGGAGGACACAAGGAAGTGCTTCAATGCTCTTGTCTCTCCTATGGCATGTTAAGTGATTGATGCTGACGTGCAGTAGATCAGACCAATGCCTTACCAGGCTGCGGACAGCTGGATCCTCCAGCTAGGCTTTTGACAGAAGAAAAAACCCAGACCCCCCAACAGCCCAAAGAAAGGTCTTGGCTTGGTACCTGATCTGTACTCAGAGGTTTGTAGGTTTCAATTCCCAAACTTCCATTTAAAGGAATCAGTGGGTGTGGTATGAAGGGGAAGGAAGGAAGGAAGGAAGGAAGGAAGGAAGGAAGGAAGGAAGGAAGGAAGGAAGGAAGGAAGGAGGGAGGGAGGGAGGGAGGGAGGGAGGGAGGGAAGGTACAGAAGGAAGTGTCACGGTGTGAATATTGTCAGTTGTATGTCTATGCCGGGTGATGCACCCCTATTCTAATATTATGGTATATTCCAATACAAGCAGAACCCGTGATGTGATCTTGTACGCATGTCCACATTCCTGATCCACCATTAATCACTTTTTGACTTGGCTCTTGACCGGAACGGTCGCGTTTTCTTAGCAAAGATGTAATTATTCAGGATTTATTGTTTTTGTACTGAAATAAATATTTCTACTAGACTTTTAATCTTGGCTTTATTTCTAACTGTCTGAATTCCAAGTAAAGATCCAAATCGCCTCTATGAGATTTATTCTTATCTCTCACCAGGAAGGAAGGGAGGGAGGGAATTAAGGAAGGAGGGAGGGAGGGAGGAAGGAAGGAAGGGAGGGAGGAAGGAAGGAAGGAGGGAGGGAGGGAGGAAAGGAGGGAAAGAGAGAGGGAGGGAGAAAGGAAAGAAGGAAAGAAGGAAAGAAGGAAAGAAGGAAAGAAGGAAAATATAAGAGGGCCAATTGATCAAAAATTTGATCTGGTCTAAGGCGAGCAACCTGGTGAGCATCATAGAATTGTTTATGTCCTTATGTTCCTATGGTGACTTGGTAGATGATTCTCGAACTGATATGCCCAAATTTCTAGAGTAAGACCATCCCTGTGTTCCATTGGGCCATTCTAGATAGCTCATGGTCTGTAACTGGGTTGGAAGCAAGATGGGAAAAAAATACAGATGCAGAAAAAGTCATTATAAATCCCATTTCAAGTTGCAGCTGGTGTAATGCCTGGGTGATTCCTGTCTGGAGTAGGAGAGAAAGCATGGTTGGCCCTGACGAGGACTTGGATGGGAGACCTCCATGGTGTTCCAGGCTGTGGGCTAGTTTGGAAAACTGGAAAATTGTCCTGGAAAAAGGCAATGGCACACTGCCTTCCATTGTGGCCAAGAGGTCAGCATGATTCATAAAACCAAACCATCTGGAGCCAAACTCTACTCAAGGTTGCCTTTATTTTAAATTTATTTGATGCTGCACAAAGAAAGCCTACACAAGTCTGAGCTTGTAAGCTTCTAACCCACCTACATTGCTGCTTTAAGAATTCCATTGGTTAGCATTAGCTAAATAAACATTTGTTATGCAAATGTTATCAAGGATCACTGTTTGCAATCAAAAAGTATTTATGCAATTGACTGTGGTCCCTGTGAAATTCACCTACACCCTGCCACTAATCAGCACCGTGGCTAGAATAGGGTTGGGTAACGTTATGACCCATCTCTCCACCACCACCACCCCCACAATCCCAAAGGCCAAAAAAGGGTGGACCATTCAGACCCTACCAACGTGCCCAGAACGTATCCTCCCACTCAACCCTTGCATATCCCTTCTCAGGAGGTTAAACAAGGACATCATGGCAGATGTCCAACCGGTCTCCAAGGTTCCCAGACATGCAAATCAGGGGTGGGTTCCTCCCGGTTCGGACCAGATTGCCCGAACCATTAGCGACCCACTGGTGATGTAATTTTGGCATTACAGATCCGGTTCTGTCTGTGCTGGTCCGTGCTCACCGCCATCTTTTTTTCTGAATTTCCGGCCGATTTTCCTGTGTTTGGATGGCTTCACAGCATTCTGTGCTTTGAAAAAAGCCATCCCGCCTGCCCCCAGGTTAATACTGACCTTTATTTCTTTGCCCGAAGCACAGATGATGAGCTCCTCAGCTGTGTTTTGGGCTGAATCCACCTTCTGAGCATGCGCGGAAGTGGATGCGCACACGTGCGAACAGAGCAAGCACTCATGCATGAAATGTTGCGATGCAAACCGGTGGCGAAGGTAAGAGAAACCCACCCCTGATGCAAATGGTCTCGTGCGCAGAGCTGCCAACCTCTGAACTGTGTGTGTAGATACCTCTGTGGGACAATGGTGCATTTCTCCTGTCAGGAGCACCATGGCTGTAAGGAAAGGTTTGTGGGGAAGGATTCTGCTCTAAATCCTGCTATCCGGTCTAGATCAGAATTGCATGCTTTCTGGAGAAGATCAAAAGCTGCCTAGGAAACTAGAGATGATCCACCAATTGACCCTTTAACAAATTCGTATAAGGCTGCATGTTTGCTCTTTTCATTCTGGTTCCATCCAGTTGGACCACATGAGCTGAGAAAGATGGGAGTCCAACTCTATTCAATAGCTGTTCACTCAGTGGGAGGAATAGATCCTTCTACTCCTCCAACTGGCCACTGCTCAGCATTTGAGGAAGGTCACACCAGTGGTGGGTTGCTACCAGTTCGGACCGGTTCATATGAGCTGGTGGTGGAAATTTGGCCCTGTTTGCCAAACTGGTAGTGATGGCCGGCTTGCCACGCCCCCGAACCAGTTCCCCAGTCGCTGCTGCTTGAAAGCGGCTGGCAACGAACCCTCTGCGCATGTGCAAAGGCTTATGCGCATGTGCAGAGGGTCAGTACACGGATTCCAATGCGACACGCGCACTTCGAACCGGTAGTGAAGGTAAGAGAAACCCACCCCTGGGTCACACCCTGAGTTTCCCTGCCGTAGAAGTCCCAGGCCATATCTGGAGATACTGCACACTTCCCAAACCCCGAAGAACACAGGTCTAGCAGAATGGATCCCTTTACTTCTCCAACTAGCCACTACTCAGCATTTGAGGAAGGTCACAGCCTGAGTTTCCCTGCCATAGAAGCCCTAGGCCAGTGATGGCGAACCTTTTTTTCCTCGGGTGCCGAAAGTGCGTGCACGTCCGCTATTGCATGCGTGCACGTGCCCACACACATAATTCAATCCCCCATGCCCCACCCCCTGCACATGTGCATGTGACCCCCCTGCACTGCCCCACCCTCCGTTCATGCGCACACGATCCCCCTGCTCCCTGTTTCCCGACTTCCCGTGGGCCCAGTAGGCCCATTTTTCACCCTCCCCAGGCTCCGAAGGCTTCCCTGGAGCCTGGGGAGGGCGAAAACGCCCTCCCTGCCCCCCAGAGGCCCTCCAGAGGCTGAAAATGCCCTCCCAGAGCCTCCGCGCGAGCCAAAAATCAGCTGGCCAGCACACACATGCGTGCTGGAGCTGAGCTAGAGCAATGGCTCGCATGCCAGCAGATATGGCTCCGCATGCCACCTGTGGCACGAATGCCATAGGTTCGCCATCACGGCCCTAGGCCCTAACTGGAGATACTGCATGCTTCCCAAACCCCAAGGAACACAGCAAGCTAGCAGAAAGGCTTAAGTGTGTGTTGTGCTCATTCATACCAAAGAATGGAATTTGTTTCTTTTCCATTCAGAGTTTGAGATTATTACAGGGAAGCCCAAACTAGTCTGAATCAGCAACTCCACTTTTGTGTCTGCCAAATTAGGCAGCTGTCCTTGAGGCTCTGACCCTGGGAGTCCGTTCGACTGACCCCAGAGGGACTCCGTCTCAAGTCCGATTGCCTAGGATTGTCCTGCAGTGTCCTTCTTCCTTTTCTAAAACTCTCTCATGGTACATTGCAACAGCTGCCACGTGACCCACGGTGTGTCATTTCCCTCTTTTTCATCTGGGAACATCTTGTGTCAACACCTGTACAGACAAGATTAGTTAGACAGGAATTTACTCCAGGGAAGGGAGGAGCCCCCTTTTTTTTCTGGAGATCCTCCCTTTGTCAAGAATGGGTCACGTGACCTTACAAGTCCGATCCCACAAGCCTTGCAGGAGAGAAGAGTGAGATTCCAGCACGTAAAGAACATTAATTGTCCTACGCGGTAGAAGAGGGAAAAGCAAACAAACCCACAAGCACCGCTGGGCGCAGTTGCAGAGCTTAAAGTATTGTGTGGGAGGAAGAACCTTCTAGAATGGCTGAGATGAGAAGGAGAGATACCTGAGGAAGTGGGAAACTGGGGAGAAAAAAATGTGATTTCTTTCCCAGCCAGATAATTAATCATTTCTACATAAGATCTTGAATTACCTGTGTAAAACAAACATGTTATCCAGTCCATACTTGCTCTTTCTATTAAGGTAACTGACTTGAATTTTGAGGGAAGATTTCTCCAAACTGGCATTCTACAGAGGCACCGGAATTGGAATCCCTAAAAGTCCCAGCATGGTGATGATGATGATGATGATGATGGTGGTGGTGATGATGATGATGATGATGATGATGATGATGACGACGGTGATTTCTCACCCATCAAATTATCAAACAATCTCTCATTTCTTATTTCAAACCATCCTTTACTTCGATGGATATCTCACATACCGTATTTTTCGGAGTATAAGACGCACCTTTTTCCTCCCTAAAAGTGGCTGAAAATTTGGGTGCGTCTTATACTTCGAATGTAGCTTTTTTCCAGCCCTAACTAGGTGCTAACAGATCTTCCCAGCTCTTACCTTGCAGGCTTTTTCATTGTTACTCTCTCCAAAGAATGTTTTTCCAGCCCTAAGTCTTTGCAGTTTTTTTTTTTCATTGCTCTACTTGCTCTGAATAAGTTTTTTTTCTAGCCCTAACCAGGTGCTAATGATCTTCCCAGTTCTTACTGGCTTGCAGGCTCTTTCATTGTTACTCTCTCTGAAGAAGGTTTTTTTAAGTCCTAACTAGGGGATAAAATAATGTGCTGAAGTTGACCAGACTAAGGACGCTGGCCAGATGAATACCTGGTAGACAGATTTTTCCCCCTATTTTCCTCCCCAAAAACTAAGGTGCATCTTATACTCCGGTGCGTCTCATACTCTGAAAAATACAGTACTTTTGCTGCTTATTCAAGGTTGCACATGAAAAAGACACATACCATCAGGAGGGCCTATAAGGTGCTAAAAAGTCAAGATGGTACTGTGTCTGCCTGATGGAAGACCTATCTCTCTTTGTGTGCATCATGTGTGCACCATACATGCAGAAAAGGGATGGGGCCAGTGTTGGGATTCAATTTTTTAAACTACCGGTTCTGTGGGTGTGGCTTGGTGGGCGTGGTGTGGCTTGGTGGGCGTGGCTTATTGGGCGTGGCAGGGGAAGGTTACTGCAAAATCCCCATTTCCTCCTGATCAGCTGGGACTTGGAAGGCAGAGAATAGATTCGGGCGGGGCCAGTCAGAGGTGGTATTTACCGGTTCTCCGAACTACTCAAAAGTTTTGCTACCGGTTCTCCAGAACTGGTCCGAACTGGCAGGAACCCACCTCTGGGAAGGATACTGCAAAATCCTCATTTCCTCCCAATCAGCTGGGACTCAGGAGGCAGAGAACAGATGGGGCCGGGGCCAGCCAGAGGTGGTATTTACCTGTTCTCTGAACTGCTCAAAATTTCCACTACCGGTTCTCCAGAACTGGTCAGAACCTGCTGAATTTCACCCCTGCCCCCTAGTACTTCTTTCCTCTTTGTTCATACCCCATCCCTGCAACCTTTCTTCATACGTTTTAGCCTCCAACCTTCTAATGATCTTTGTTGACTTCAACTATGCATTTGGGTCCACCTTCTTGACTTTTTGACTGACATCCCATGGAGGCCCCCATCTGTCAGGTGCAAGAAGTCAGGAAGCCAGGAGAGAGCTCAAAAGTACTATAGGTTTATTTCATGCTACCTATACACAATCTGAGCTACTAACAGTCAAGACGAATTGGCCCCAGATAAGGGCCAATGGACTTCAAGGGCAGCTGGTCTTAGAGTCTCTTACAGGTGCATAGAGATTCCAAACTGATGATGCATTTGATCATGTCCTCAGGCTCAGCTTGGGCATCTCCTACATCATCTGGCCCTTCACAGAGACTAGAGCTGGGAAGAAGAGACCTCTCTGCCTTCATCCAAGATCTTGCTGTGCTACAATTTGAGGGCAGCTTCGGCCAAAGTACAGCATCTCTTTCACTTTAGAATTTCTGGGTTTTCATTTGTTTTGACAAAAGGCATCTGAGCAAACAAAGCCACTTAAATAATTGTTCAATCCTATGTAGAGGCAGATGTAGAGTCTCCTGCTTGGGCAGGGGGTTGGACTAGATGACCTGCAAGGTCCCTTCCAACTCTGTTAATCTGTTAAATCTGTTAAATCTGTTAAATTAGTTTATATGACAAGTGGTAGAGGAAACAAAATGTTTATGGGTGATCAAGCAGCCCAGAGGTGGACCACCCAATCTTTTCGCTACACATCCAGTGGACTTTGGGCAAGAGAGGTGTTTTTTTAAATGTCCATGTTCTAGTTCCAAAATAAATTATGAATCTTTCTTCTTCCTAATTATGGAAAGCACAATCACTCTACTACAAATTTGTCAACTTGACTTTCTCTGTGAAAATGCCTCCAGTTCTTTCCTAATCTCTACACTTTAAATTAAAAGACCGTCTCTTGTTGCGAAAGGAGCCGTGTGATAATTTTTTTTTCAGCAGGCATGTTCTACATTTCTCTTCACCATCTCAAAACAGATTGCTGAACTTCTAAAGTTACAACCAGGAGGAGATACAGTGCAGACCTCGAATCTTCTAGTCAGAGGCTCACTCCCCCCCAGGCTGTGTTTCCAAGAATCTGAAATGCTGTGTCTCTTCTCCAGAGCTTAGACAAACTATCTCCGGCAATGCATGTTGTTATTATTGAGTGTCCATTCTGTAGTGCTTCCTGTATTCAAAAGACTTGACCTATTGTGCAAGCCTGAGAATCTGCACTGTATATCGGACATTAATACAATTGAGCGAGTCCAGAGGTACTTCACGAGAAGAGTACTCCACTCCTCTGCTCGCAATATTTATTTATTTATTTATTTATTTATTTATTTATTTATTTCTTGGTTCTTATATGCCGCTCTACTCCCGAGGGACTCAGGGCGGCGTACAGCAAATATACAAGAACACCAGTAAATAAACATTAATTAAAACCAAGTACAAAAATTAAAATTAATATTCAAAAACATCCATCAACCAGACATACCCAGGGGAGAGTACAGGTGGATTAGTCTCTACCCCCTGCCTGCAGGAAGAGCCATGTCTTGACGGCTTTTCAGAAGGCCAGCAGGGTGGGGGTGGTTCGGATCTCTGGGGGAAGTTGGTTCCAGAGCACGGGGGCCCCCACAGAGAAGGCCCTCCCCCTAGGGCCCGCCAGCCGGCATTGCTTGGCTGATGGGACCTGGAGGAGGCCGACTCTGTGGGCCCTAACCGGTCGGAGGGAAGTATGTGGCAGAATGCGGTCCCGGAGATAGAATACCTTATGCCACCAGGCTTGAAATTTGGGGCTTGGACAACCTACAACTCCACCACCTATGGTCTGACCTAAGCATAGTACATAAAATTACCTGCTACAATGTCCTACCTTTCAACAACTACTTCAGCTTCAACTGCAACAACATACGAGCACACAATAGATACAAACTCGAGATAAACCGCTCCAAACTCTATTGCAGAAAATACAACTTCAGCAATAGAGTGGTCAATGCCTAGAATGCTCTACCTGACTCCATTGTTACTTCATCAAACCCTCTTAGCTTCAACCTTCAACTGTCTACTGTGGACCTCACCCCATTCCTAAGAGGTCTGTAAGGGGCGTGCATAAGCGCACCAGCGTGCCTACTGTCCCTGTCCTACTGTCCCCATTCATTCGTAACCATCTCCTATGTTCATATTCATGTTTATACTTATACCTGTTATCTCGTACATGTGTGACAAAAAATAAATAAATAAAATAAAATAAATGGACTTCAGATAGCTGCAAACATCTGGCTATTCACCCAGGCCTTCGATTAGGGAGAGGGAGACTCCTTGGTTCATCATCCTGATCTTTTATTGATTATACAGTATTACAATGTTTGATTCTTGTGATCTAGCAGTCATATTATCCTTCTCCTGTTATAACCAGGGCAGGTGAGATGGAGAGAAAATGGGAACTGAAAGTGGCCGAAGCAAGAGAGAGGATATGTTGCCTAATCCAGAGTACTCCTCACCTTGGAGATTAGGAACTGTCTCATTTGTTCTCTCAATTTTGGCATCTTCAAGATGGATGGACTTAAAACTCCTACAATTAAAAATACGCCTTTTTGTGATATCTTACTCCATCACCTTCTTCTGATTTATGGTGCCAGTTTGGTGCCACGTCTTCCAAGTTGCTCTAGAGATCACAATTCATATCAAACAGGGACAGGGCTTCACTGTTGTGGTTGCCATCTTGATTATTTTAACCGCCCCTGTGGATCTCCCTAAAGAGCAGTCCAGGTTCTACTTGCTACCTTGGCAATTGCTCACTGATGGCAAGATAGTACATACAGTATACATCTACATATTCATGTGTGTGTTACAGTTTGTAAGCGGATATCAATCGGTTTGGTTTGGTCTGGAGCTGGATTGCAGCATCTTTTGCTTCAGTTAGTCTTTGGGAATAGCGCGGCATTCAAGTTTAATGAATTATGGTTACTGTTATTACTCTGTCCCAATTTGGCACCTTCCAGAGGGGCTGGAATATACTTTCCTGAATCCTTAATTGGCACTTGATTGGAAATCATAGGATTTTTTCATCTACTGCATTGCAGAGCAGTAGAAATTGAAAACTGCTTTTAAGACACATCTGAATTTTAGACAAAACTTAGAAACATTAGCCCAACAGAGTTAGAAGGGACTTTGGAGGTCTTCTAGTCCAACTCCCTGCTTGATCAGGAGACCGTATACTATTCTGGATCAATGGCTGTCCAGTCTCTTCTTGAAAACCTCCAGTGATGGAGCATCCACAACTTCTGGAGGCAAGCCATTACAACTAATTACTTGTTCTCACTGTCAGGAAATTTCTCCTTAATTCTAGGTTGGCTCTGTCTGTAATGATCTTCCATCCATTACTTCTTGTCCTGCCCTTGAGTGCGCTGGAGAATAAGGCTTAATATTGGAAATTGAATTTTGATACTGTTATCATTCTTGCTTAGGAACAGAGGTGGGTTCCTGCCAGTATGGTTAATAGCTGTTGTTCGGCTCAGAGCCGAAGACGCTGCTGCCGTTCGCGGCGCGGGGGCTTTCCCTGGGCGCTGCCGCCGCCCGCATGGACGCCGCCAATTGTGTTCTTTTGCCCTCTGCGCATGCGCAAAGCGTTCTGCATGCGCAGAGGGCAAAAGAATGCAATTGGCGGCGTCCATGCGGGTGGGGAAAGCGCCCGGGGAAAGCTCCCGTGCCGCAAACGGCAGCAGCGTCTTCGGCTCTGCGCCAAACAACAGCTATTAACCATACCGGCAGGAACAGGCAGGAACCCACCTCTGCTTAGGAAGTATCCTATTTGTGCACAACCTGTGAAGTTGGATTAGGCTCATTTCCCTTCAACAGCTCTGGGACTTCCCAATTCTTCTACAGCAGTTCTGATTTGCAATCACCTTCACACCTGCTGACTTCAGAATGCTAATAACAGGTAGAGAACATCATCTCACCATCAGGATTCCCTCCATCTGGCCAAAAGGAAAGTGCAGAGAACCTCATTCAGTCCCTAATCTCAAATTTAGGATACCTCGTAAAGTTTCAAAACTCCCCTCCATTCAGCTCCACACAAAAAGAAAACGAAATATATTTACCTAGGTGTTTTGTGTAGTTATTTACCTATAATGTTTTGTGCATTGGCAAACAAGAAAATCTCTGTGTGTTGGCAAACAAGAAAAAAAGCTGGGCAGTTGCTATGCGAGGAAGCTTTTCAGGCGCAAAGCCATCTTTGGTCATGTGTTCAAAAGCCTCTTGATGAGGATTTGCACTGGCAAGTTTGAGATTTGCTTGTTGGTTTTAAATAACTGTCACCCTGCTTGCATTTTTAGGAGCAAGGTTTGAAAGCCGGAGATACCGTTAAGTTTCCAGAGAACTGCAAGAGACTGTGCAAAGAAGCTATCGTGTTCCTTTTTCTTTTTTCAAACATTTTTAAATTAGGTTATAAAGAAAGACACAACAAGACAGACACAGACTTCAGAGGATAATCAGAACTGCAGAAAAAAAACGATTGCTACCAACCTGCCTTCCATTGAGGACCTGTATGCTGCACGAGTCAAAAAGAGGGCTGTGAAAATATTTACTGACCCCTCGCATCTTGGACATAAACTGTTTCAACTCCTACCCTAAAAACAACACTATAGAGCACTGCACACCAGAACAACTAGACACAAGAACAGTTTTTCCCGAACGCTATTGTTAAGGGGAGAATATCCCCATAGAGGCGACATTTGGATCTTTTACTTGGAATTCAATGGTTAGAAATAAAACCGAGGTTAAAATGTCTAATAGAAAATATTTATTTCAGTACAAAACAATATAAAAACAATAAATCCTGAATAAACTACATCTTTGCTAAGTAACATGACCGTTCAGGTCAGAAGGCATAACAGAAGTGATTAATGGTGGATAGGAATGTGGACATGCGCAGAACATCATATCACGTGTTCTGCTTGTATTGGGAAGTACCATCATATTTAGAACAGGGGTGCATCACCCTGCATAGACTCACAACTGACAATATTCACATCGTGACAGCAATCACTCTGCTAAACAAATAATTCCCTCAACACTGTCAAACTATTTACTAAGTCTGCACTACTATTAATCTTCTCATCATTTCCATCACCCATCTCCTCCCACTAATGACTGTATGACTGTAACTTTGTTGCTTGTATCCTTACAATTTATATTAACTGGTTCCTAATATGATTTGATTGTTTATTCGTACCCGGACTATCATTAAGTGTTGTACCTTATGATTCTTGACGAACGTATCTTTTCTTTTATGTACACTGAGAGTGTATGCACCAAGACAAATTCCTTGTGTGTCCAATCACACTTGGCCAATAAGAAATTCTATTCTATTCCATTCATCATAAAATGCAAAATGCAAAAAGTAAATAAAAGAGCAGTGAAAGGGGAGGTGCAGGGGGAGAGAGAAGTGAGGAAAGGTAGGGAAAAGAAAAGAAAAAGAAGCATTGACTTCCGACTCTCCCTGTTGCAGCAGAATTAACGGGGTGTGATGCTAATTCGCTTCCTCGTGGTGCACCCTGAATAGCACGGTAGTGTGAACCAAACGACTAGTGGCAGCCAAACTACATTGAATAATTGGCAGTTAATGACAGTTGGCAGCCAGACATCTTTGTAGAACTCCTGGCTCTCTACGAATAAACAACTATAAGTCCATGTATTTGCCATACGATAGATAGATAGATAGATAGATAGATAGATAGATAGATAGATAGATAGAGAGAGAGAGAGAGAGAGAGAGAGAGAGAGAGAGAGAGAGAGAGAGAGAGAGAGATGATAGAGAGAGAGAGAGAGAGAGAGAGAGAGAGAGAGAGAGAGAGAGAGAGAGAGAGAGATAATAAATAAATAAATAAATAAATAAATAAATAAATAAATAAATAAATAAATAAATAAATAGATAAATAGATAAATAAATAAATAAATAAATAAATAAATAAATAAATAAATAAATAAAGGCATTAGCATCAAATCACAGCTTTTTGTTTTTCCATAATATTATGAACAAGTCATTTCTATAAAGATCTACCAATCTAATCTGTAAAACCCAAAGTCAAAGTGACATTCTTTTCCACATCAGGCATGAAATTCAGAAGCGTTTTCCATGTGGAAACAAAAGAATGTATGTTTTTTTTCTTTAATCAGAGTAATCAGTTTTGCCTTTTCAGCCAACACCATCAACTTCTGCATCCATTCTTCCATGGTAGGTATCGACGCATCCTTCCAATTTTGCCCATATAATAGTCTTGCTGCTGTCAACATGTAGAGTAGCAAAGTTCCATTTTTTTTCTCCAGTTCTTTTTCCATTAGTCCCCAAAGGGAAAAATCCTAGTTTCATTTCTATCTCCATTTTCAGGATCTTCTGTATTAGAGTGTGAATCATTCCCCAAATTTTTTTGGCTTTATCAAATTATAAAATATATAGCCGAGGTGGTGCAGTGGTTAGAGTGCAATACTGCAGGCCACATTAGCTGACTGTGATCCGCAGGTCAGTGGTTCAAATCTCACCGGCTCAAGGTTGACTCAGCCTTCCATCCTTCCGAGGTAGGTAAAATGAGGACCCAGATTGTTGGGGGCAATATATATACACATTGCTTACTGGTGTAGAGAGTGCTTGCACTGTGAGGCGGTATATAAATCTCACTAATAAATAATAAATAAATAAATAAATGTCCAGTGCCAGGGGTGAAATGCTACTAGTTCGGCCTGGTTCTGGCATACCAGTAGTGGCGGCCGCCAGTGGTTCAGAGACTGGTAGCGGCGGTAGCACGAGGCTCCGCCCACCTTCCCGGACATTGCCATTTTCTTTTTTTTAACCCTCTGCGCATGCGCAAAGCCTGCTGCACAGGCGCAAAGCCTGCTGCGCAGGCGCAGAGGGTAAAAAAGTGTGTGCGACGGTGGCACACATGCGGGCGAAGTGCGTGCTTCCGAACCGGTAGGGAAGGTAAGTAGATTTCACCGCTGATGTCCACCATAGATGGTAAAAAGTTCCTTCTTTATTCTTAGAAGCTATCGTGTTCCTGAGTGGGACAGTGCTGATCTTAGAGGTTTTCCTGCATGGCGGGGACAGGCACAATAGGATCTGTGAGGCAAGGTGTTTTGATGCTCCTAGTATCCTTTCTCCAGTGCTATTTCAGTCAATAGCACTGAAGGTAGGAAAAAAAAGCCGACTCAGTTCTTAAAAACCAATTGGACTTTCTAATTTCTGAAAACCTGAAGAACCTGATTGTTTCTAGAACCTTAACTTCACAACTACTTTGCAGGATTTATCGGTTGTGGCAACCTTGAAGATGGACCAACAACAGGAAAGTTCTCTCGTACAGAAATCTGTCGTTCGCATGGCTTAAAATGCCCAGAAGCGGTGATCCTGGCCTGAACGCAACACACCAAATATAACTAAAGGGGATGAACATCAGCAGTGAAGAATTTATAAACAAATCTCCTACACTGAGCAATGTACCCCCTCTCCCCCATTATAATTCCTGAGTGATAATTGCCTGGGAATTTGGAGGAATTTCTCAAGTGCAGTGCTTTGGTTTTGTGGTTGGTTTAATTAAATTTCAGATCTGGAAAACATTTTAGACTCTGTCATTCATTTAACGTTAATAACCTTTCCAACTTTGAGGGTCTCCATGCTCTCTGTCCAGGTCTAAGCTGACTGGATATCAAGGAAAACAAAAAGTTCAAGAAGATCCAGAAGGACCAGTGGTGGGTTCCTACCAGTGTGATCCATAGCACCGGTAGCGGCCCACTGGTGACGTCACAGTACCGGTGCGGTTGGTTGCCAGTGCCTGGGCACCGCCATTAAAAAATTTTTTTTTTTACATTTTTTTTAAAAATGTCTTCTGCGCATGCCCAGAAGCCAAGCTTCCCGCACTGCACATGCGCTGCCTTCCTACCCCACCGTGAGTCCAAGCAGGGGAGTATTGCTGAGGGAGCCCGTGAGACGCTGAAGGAACGGGCGGCAGGAGCTATCTCCATTCCCCTCCCTTCAGCAGTCCGAGAAGCCATGTGTGGTGATGATCCCAGGCATTTTCGCACGTTCGAGGCTTCTCGAGCTGCTGAGGGGAGGGGGAATGGGCGGCAGGAGCCTAGGATCATCGAATGGGGAGAAGCATTCAGGCCGGACGGAGCCTCCTAGAAGAACCGCTGCTGTGGTCTTGCTGCTCCCGCTGCGGGGGACTGCGTTGCGGGTGGGCAATGCCCCCCCGCTTCTCCGGCCGCTGTCAAGCTCCCGAGGCCCACGCCCACCCAGTCACATGGCTGGCAAGCCACACCCACAAAATAAGCCACGCCCACAGAGTGGTAGTAAAAAAATTAGGAACCCGCCCCTGAAAAGGACCCTGTTCTGGACCCTGAATTAATCTGATATCATTTACCAAGACATTCATCTGAAATTCAACTACAGCATTTACCACCTCCACTGGCCTCAGGCACTGATGCCATGATTAGCTGCGCAAGAAGCTACCTGCTGGCTTCAAGTTCTGTGAAGGGAAGTGACCTCAGGGGATCTCTCCAAGCTTCTCACAGACAAGAAAGCATCCCCTTCCCCTCAAGACTTTCGCTTCAAATATAATGCTTGCTCCATCCAAGTTCTCCAACTCAGGTTGCTATTGCACAAGCTGTCATTCGACATTGTTTCTCGTCTTCTTATCAAAGTCTGCAGACAGTTCTGCATGACCTGTTCCCCAAACCGCCCCTAAGACTGGAAGAGTCTCTGTGGAGTGGGCGGCATACAAATGCGACCAATAATAAGACCCAAGGCACTTCACAACTAATCAAGAAGAGAAAGTAATCCAAGAGAGAAGCAACCTGGAATTAAGGAGAAACTTCCTAACAGTGATAACAGTTAACCAGTAGAATAGCTTGCTTTCTGAAGTTGTGGGTGCTCCAGCATTGGAGATTTTTAAGAAGAGATTGGACAACTATTTGTCTGAAATGGTACTATAGAGTTTCCTGCTTAAGCAGGGGGATTGAACTAGAAGACCTCCAAGGTCCCTTCCAACTCTGTTATTCCATTACAATTGTTGGAAGAAATGTCCATCTGGGTTCAGTTCCAAGTGGGGAGAAAGACACTGGAAACATGGTGGCTGATTGGAAAGATGGTTTTTAATGGTGGAGGTCCTGGGCAAAAAAATCACATGGGTGAGAAAGAGAGAGAGAGAGAGATTTATACCCTCCATTGGGCTTTGAATTTGAGGTATTCTGATTGGTTGTCATATTCCCATGGGGCCATGCAGGGGTAACTTTGTAAGTTGTCTTTTGAGTCCCAAGCTTGGTTGAGCCTTGCTGGGTGATGAAATCTTCCCAGGTGCCATGAGTTCTGTTGCTAGATGGGTAGAGGGCTAATCCTACCTTTGTTGGATCTTGGGTGAGGGCATTTGCCTCTGAATAGACCGAGCTATCTCTTTATCTCTTAAGTGCTGACATCTGTTGTGGGCTATTGAGGAGGGTGGGGGCTATTAAAAGTGAGTCTGGTTCCTGCCTAAAAAACATGTTTCTCCATTTCTCATCCAGGGAAATATAATATTCTGCCTTTTTAATATTGCCTAGAATATTTCATTTTTCTAGGGGAGGGGTGGGTGCTAACTTCCTACACAAGGGGCTTCCAAAAATCTATGATATGTGTCCTTCTCACTCCCCCTCATAGCCCTAAATGAAGCAACTTAAACAGTAGGATCACATTCCAACTTAGACCCCTAACTTTAAATGGGAACATGATTGTCCACAAGCTGCCCTTAAGAATGTAGCATTACACAATTCAACATGTATTCAAAAGCTTCCCACCTTCCTTCAGTCTTGGAATTTTCATCAGTTTGGCCCATAAAAATTCCTTGCTCAGCTTATACTGGGTATGAAAGATTGAGTAAAAAACCTGGACCATTTGAGTTTATCACAGCACTGTGTTGCCTCTGGGAAATGTGCATGTTCACTTTTGAATTCTGAGAATGGTACTTTTAAAAAGCAAGTTTCTAGCCTTTCTGGATACACAACTAGACTTTTAAAAGACGGGCAATACCATGGTGTAGAAGGGGAAGCTGGAAGATGCAGAGCTTCTGAAAACCGTGGAGGAAGAATCCATAAGCTGAAATATTCAGAGAAATATGGATAGCAGCATACTGGGATTATTTCAATATCCTGGGATCCAATCCCAATTAGTTTCCCCGTTGACTCTGTTAGGCAGAAGACAGCTTGGAAAGTCACCAATGGCGACCATCTGACCTCAGGATCTTGCAACCATTGAAAATGTGAACCATTTACCAAATTATAATCACAGGGATTTTACAATGGTCATAAATGTGGGGGTTGATAATAAATAGTGGTAAGCCAAGGACTAGCTTTGGCATGGAAAAGCTTTCAAGGCTAGTGTGTCCAAGGTTATCTTTTGAATGAAGAGTTGCTTTTGTACAGGGAAGACAATGTTGGCCTAATTTTGAATTGACATAGGGTTGTTTTCTCCATAAATCATACTAGTTGTCTACAAGTTAGATGTTAAGGGTTCCTGAATATTAAATGAATGAGTAACCCATTAAAGAGCACACCAAATCTAGGAAAAATAGGCTATCATCCTTTTTAGTTACGGTCTAAACTACAGGGGCAGGGATCTTCTTCTTCTTCTTCTTCTTCTTCTTCTTCTTCTTCTTCTTCTTCTTCTTCTTCTTCTTCTTCTTCTTCTTCTTCTTCTTCTTCTTCTTCTTCTTCTTCTTCTTCTTCTTCCCCTCCTCCTTCTCCTCCTCCTCCTCCTCCTTCTCCTCCTCCTTCTCCTCCTCCTCCTCATCATCATCATCCTTCTCCTCCTCCTTCTCCTCTTTCTCCTCCTCCTTCTTCTTCTCCTTCTCCTTCTCCTCCTCCTTCTTCCTCCTCCTTTTCTTCCTCCTCTTCTTCTTCTTCCTCCTTCTCTTCCTCTTCCTCTTCTTCCTCCCTTTGTAAAATTTCACATAGTCTGATAACACTGTAATTTTTTATAAAGCACATGTCCCTCACTTGGCATCTCAACATGTATTTTGCATAACTGACTGATGGAGAACGTTCAAAAATTACTGCAGCTGAAGGGGGATAATGTTCCTCCTGCAGAGCAGGATCTGTGACGGTCAACTCACCTAAAAAAAATGGGTGCTGTCATCCAGGAGCAAACCAGTCTGTGTCATCATTGTTCTTCCCTTCATTGCTCGGGTGTAATCGAATCCTCACTTGAAGGCATCTGTGAACAGCTGTCCCACTGTCTGAGTATTAACTCGCCTGGCATTTAACAGTTACCAAAATAGGTTTATGAATATAGTGTATGTTTACAAACGTATAATTTTAATGTAGGGCAGAGGGATTGTTCTGAAAAATGCCTGAGATTTTCACTGCAGGATTTTCAGACGCAAATTAATTTGCCCTGCGTTCCATTCGAATGTAATAATAATAATAATAATAATAATAATAATAATAATAATAATAATAATAATAATAATAATAATAATAATAAGAATAAGAATAAGAATAAGAATAAGAATAAGAAGAAGAAGAAGAAGAAGAAGAAGAAGAAGAAGAAGAAGAAGAAGAAGAAGAAGAAGAAGAAGAAGAAGAAGAATATGAATAATAATAATAATCCTATCATTGCATTATCTTTAAAGAGGAGATTATTAGCACCACAGCTCTCTAACAGATTGAAACAGAAGTTGTGAAAAATCACTTGGGGATACTGAATTTATTCTTACTAAGAGCTAGTCTGGATTCAAGGGATGGACTAGAATCAACATGAATCCTGTTCACATGGTCAGCTTGTCCCTCCCTTTCTCAGCTTGGCCTTACAACATTGTGGCAGAGATAAAAAGGAGTAGACAGACGACTTTAAACCATCTAAAGGTCTTTGGAGGAAGTGTGGTAGAGCCCACAACATACGAGGGTGATTCAAAAAGTAATGCCATTTTCTTTAGGACAGGTATAATTACCAATACAGGAACATGTAGCATACATCAAAATGAAGCTGGCCCTCTGTGGATCACATCCCTACTTCTCAACATAGTCACCGTTTCTCTCAATAGCAATGTTCCACCTTTGAATGAGAGCATGTATCCCTGCCTCGTAAAATTTTGTTGAATGTTCTTTGAGCCACTTCTTCACTGCAGTTTTCACTTCCTCGTCACTGGAATAATAATCCTCCATACTCACCAGATTTAGCGTCTTCAGACTATCATCTCTTTGGCCCCATGAAAGAGGGTTTGAGAGGCAAACATTATTCCAGTGACGAATGGCACAAATTGAAATATTTTTTATTTATTTTAAATAATTAAATAGAATTGTTAAATTGTCCTGCAGTGAGTTGTGCCATGGCGAGTTGTCCAGTCGAGAGTTGGCCATGGCAAGTTGGCCATGGTGAGTTGGCTGTGGCAAGTTGTCCCATTCCATAGATAGGCTCAAGATACAGAAGGATCTTGACAGACTTGAACATTGGGCACTATCAAACAAAATGAAATTCAAGGGTGAAAAAAGTAAGGTTCTACATTTAGGCAAGAAAAACAACATGCACAGGTACAGTATATGTGGTACCTTGCTCAACAGTAGTAACTGTTAGAGGGATCTTGGAGTCCTAGTGGACAACCATTTAAATATGAGCCAGCAGTGTGCAGCAGCTGCCAAAAAAGCCAACACAGTTCTAGGCTGAATTAACAGAGGGATAGAATCAAGATCACGCGAAGTGTTAATACTACTTTATAATGCCTTGGTAAGGCCACACTTGGAATACTGCATTCAGTTTTGGTCGCCACGATGTAAAAAGGATGTTGAGACTCTGGAAAGAGTGCAGAGAAGAGCAAAAAAAAAATGATTAGGGGACTGGAGGCTAAAACATATGAAGAATGGTTGCAGGAACTGGGTATGTCTAGTTTAATGAAAAGTAGGACCAGGGGAGACATGATAGCAGTGTTCCAATATCTCAGGGGTTGCCACAAAGAAGAGGGAGTCAAACTATTCTCCAAAACACCTGAGGATAGAACAAGAAGCAATGGGTGGAAACTAAACAAGGAGAGAAGTAACTTAGAACTAAGGAGAAATTTCCTGACAATTAGAACAATTAATCAGTGGAACAACTTGCCTCCAGAAGTTGTGAATGCTCCAACACTGGACGTTTTTAAGAAGATGTTGGATAACTATCTGTCTGAAGTAGTGTAGGGTTTCCTGCCTAAGCAGGGGGTTGGACTAGAAGACCTCCAAGGTCCCTTCCAACTCTGTGGTGGTGGTGGTGATGATGATGATGATGATGATGATGATGATGATGATGATGATGATGATGATGATGATGATGAAGAAGAAGAAGGAGGAGGAGGAGGAGGAGGAGGAGGAGGAGGAGGAGGAGGAGGAGGAGGAGGAGGAGGAGGAGGAGGAGAAGGAGAAGGAGAAGAAGAAGAAGAAAGGCCTGGAGATTAAAAACAAAGGAAGAACGGTTGCAGGATTTCAGTTTGGCTAGTCTAGAGAAAAGAAGGACTAGGGGAGACATGAGAGCAATATTCCAGGATTTGAGGGACTGCCCCAAAG
This sequence comes from Diadophis punctatus similis, assembly GCA_023053685.1. Taxonomy (NCBI): domain Eukaryota; kingdom Metazoa; phylum Chordata; class Lepidosauria; order Squamata; family Dipsadidae; genus Diadophis; species Diadophis punctatus. Next base: position 4,658,057 of record JALIGW010000021.1, read on the forward strand.
AAGAGGGGGTCAATTTATTATCCAAAGCACCAAAACGCAAGACAAGAAACAATGGATGGAAACTAATCAAGGAGAGAAGCAACCTGGAATTAAGGAGAAACTTCCTAACACGAGGACAATTAACCAATGGAACTAGAAGTTGTAGGTGCTCCATCACTGGAGGATTTCAAGAATAGACTGGACAGCCACTTATCTAAAATAGTTTAGGGTCTCCTGTTCGAGCAGGGGGTTGGACTAGAAGACCTCTGAGGTCCCTTCCATATTGGTCCATATAGAGAGGGCCTAAGGTCAAGAAAGGTAACCGAGGCTAACTTCATCTTCTGTATTGGTTGTTCAACATAGTCACTAACCTTTGGTAATCACCTCCAACTCTTGTGACTTTACAGGAATGCTGCTCTGTCTAGGGGAAAAAATTGATGGTAGAAATTTCACAACCAAAGGGACATGCTGAAAGGAACTCAAGGCACTTTTTTGAGCAAGACAAAAGAAAAATGTTGACGTGTGACTTCAATGGACACAATTCATTTTTATGGGATGTATATAGAAATCTAGGGGATGCGATGGCTCAGTGGCTAAGACGCTGAGCTTGTCAATCAGAAGGTTGGCAGTTCAGCGGTTCGAATCCCTACTGCCGCGTAACGGGGTGAGCTCCCATTACTTGTCCCAGCTTCTGCCAACCTAGCAGTTCGAAAGCACCTTAAAAAATGCAAGTAGAAAAATAGGGACCACCTTTGGTGGGAAGGTAACAGCGCTCCTTGCGCCTTCGGCATTGAGTCATGCAGGCCACATGACCACGAAGATGTCTTCGGACAGTGCTGACTCCTTGGCTTAGAAACGGAGATGAGCAGCGCCCCCTAGAGCCAGAAATGACTAGCACGCATGTGCGGGGGAACCTTTACCTTTACCTTTATATAGAAATCTATGCATATATACTGAGCAACATGTCTGAAAGGAACTACAAGTAGTCCTTGACTTATAACAGTTCGTTCAGTGACCGTTTTGAAATTGTAACAGGTCGTATGCCCTAGTCCTTTGTAGTTAAAAAAGATAATGGTGGGAAAACATATAAGGTCAGCTAAGGTGAAACAGGATGTCGTGACATTTGAGTTATGGTGCTAGGTGGCTTTTGAGGGAACAGCTGGTCCCTGGGACAATGTCTTATGCAACCCAATCCCGTTAACTGTCTCTTGCAATGACAACAGAGGAAGGGGGATTAACAGTGTCATCCTGCCCATTGGCTTTCTTTAAAAGGTCTTCTGCAATTGCCTTCATAACAGTCACCACATTAGAAGATCACTCGGTGCTGGAATGTTCTTCAAAAAATCAGTAGATCTATGTAGCACCCTGCCGATGTTAGACGTGAAAGACCAGATCCACCTGTGATATATTGCTAAAAGCTTGTGCACATGAATCTTCTCAGCTAATAATCAGCACCTGCTTGGAGTTAGATAAGGGTCAACACAATTCAAGGGGTGGTTGGACCTAGTCGGCTTGTGGTTATGTAGCGATTCTAGGCTGATTCCTCTTTTAACTCCATCCTCAAATTCTGTTGCTCCTACACCAAAGTTCCTATCACTTTTATCTTCTGACTTCAGCAGTCTTTAAATGTAAGAGGTATGTTCCTAGTTTATGACCTTGTGACGAAGATACTGGTTAGAAAGTAGGAGGTTATGTACTTGCCAAATCCAATTGCCAGTGTCCACCCTGGAGAAGACCTAAAGCTGTGTTGAGGTTTTGTAAACTCTTCCACAATGGTTGAGCAAGCCATAGCAAGCCAGAAAAGGATCTGGGTATAGACCAGGGGTGAAATCCTCCCGGTTCGCCCGGGCCAGTCCTTCGGCGTATAGCCAATGGAACTGGCGGTGGTCGCGGCGCGGAGCTTCTCCCGCCCGCTTTCCCGGCTCGGCTGAACGCCGCCATTCGGGTTATTTTTCCCTCTGTGCATGCGCGCGCATGCACAGAGGGAAAAATAACCCGAATGATTGTGTTCAGCCGGGCCGGGAAAGCGGTGATTGTGTTCAGCCGGGCCGGGAAAGCAGGCGGGAGAAGCTCCGCGCCGCGACCACCACCAGTTCCATCGGCTATACGCCGAAGGACTGGCCCGGGCGAACCGGGAGGATTTCACCCCTGGTATAGACGTTCCTACACACTTCTACAGTTTTCTCACAATGGCCTTAAATACTCTCTCATTTCCTGCCTTCACAGGAAAGTTTTCATGGCACACTCTGTCTGCCTCAGGGGAAAATATCGCTGGGCAAGATGGTTTCCACCAACATTTATGCCTTAACTCCCAGATGCACCAGGAAGGCTCTTCAAGAGTAGGTCTTCTCTCTTGGCTGATGAAGTGCCTAAACCAGCTCTCTATACCACTCCAGGCTCAGGAGTGAACCACTCTAGCTTTTACTCCATGGGTTTACTACAATGAGTGAGTGAAGGGATGTTGAGCTTTTATGCAAATATCGACTCAGCTTCATTCCTCCAGCTGAAGAACAAGCTGTGGGAGAAGATGCCAACAAGTTTTGTGTTCTCAGCTACAACGCTAACAAAACTCAAAATCTGGTCCAACCACTCCAACGGAAGTTGAAACATTTTTTGACTCATGTTCCTGAACATAGCCTTAGGCAGACCCTTGAAACCTGTCCTGCCTCAGGAACTAAACCTGTAATTTGGAGATAATTCACACCTTGAAAGGCGGTATGAGCCATTGGCAATGTACCTTTGCGAGGGTAGAAAGCACTCCGTAAATAGAGCCCTTATTATTATAAAGGGTTTGGCTGTTTAGATTAGATGCAGAGTATGAGAAATGTGTTTTCCACCCCCCCTTCTGGAACAGTCAGCTAACAATACTGCTCTCTTGAAGTTAGGATCAATGAACCCTCTTCCAAGAGATGATGTTTCACGGGTATACCAAGATGGAACTGCATTTTAGATTCAAATATCGAAAGGTGTAAAGTAATACTCATTTCAATTTAGTCTGTTCTTTGTACCACTCAGCCAACTGTACTCTATGCGCCTAGAGGTGCTTCCACTTTTATGGAGATCAGTACTAAACATAATGACAATCCACACCTAGGGAGTCCTGGAGCAACCCTCAATCCTGGGTGCAACCAGGGAAAGTCTCCTATTTTGCATGTAATTTAAATAGCCAGAATTTTCTGGCTCCCAACTTCATTGCTGAGTATTCACCTATGGCCTTGCCTCCATCCTGGCATTCGGGGGGGAAAGGCCAACTGCCTGTCCTGACAGGAAAAATGTGGCATGGCCTTGAAGATGCAGCCACCTTCCAAAAATGAAGTTGGTCTGCCTCTGCCTCACAGAGTTAGATGGTGATGGGAAAACCAGAAATAAATGAAGCTATGAAATAAATAAACCACAGAGAAAGTGTTTCTTTTTAAGGCATCATGGTACACACTCAAAATACAACCCATCCTTCTTTTCTCCTTGAACTGCACATTATTTGTAGAGAACTTGTATCTCCACCTTATGAGCAGCTTCACCAATGGACACTTAACAGAATAAAACAGTTGGAAGTTTGAGGTCTTCTAGTCCAACCCCTTGCTTGTCGATCGAAAGGTCGGCAGTTCAGTGGTTCGAATCCCTAGGGCCGCATAACGGGGTGAGCTCCCATTACTTGTCCCAGCTTCTGCCAACCTAGCAGTTCGAAAGCACATAAAAAAATGCAAGCAGAAAAATAGGGTGGGAAGGTAATAGCACTCTGTGCGCCTTTGGCATTTAGTCATGCCAGCCACATGACCACGGAGATGTCTTCGGACAGTGCTGGCTCTTCGGCTTTGAAACGGAGATGTGTGAGGGGAACCTTTACCTTTACCTTTACCTTGCTTGCAGAGGTGGGATCCTGCTGGTGCGGTTAATAGCTGTTGTTCGGCACAGAGCCGAAGACGCTGCTGCCGTTCACGGCGCGGGAGCTTTCCCCGGGCGCTTTCCCCGCCCGCATGGATGCCGCCAATTGCGTTCTTTTGCCCTCTGCGCATGCGCAAAGCGTTCTGCATGCGCAGAGGGCAAAAGAACGCAATTGGCGGCATCCATGCGGGCGGGGAAAGCGCCCGGGGAAAGCTCCCGCTCCGCGAACAGCAGCAGCGTCTTCGGCTCTGCGCCGAACAACAGCTATTAACCGCACCGGCAAAAACAGGCAGGAACCCACCTCTGCTTGCTTGGTGGTAAACATCTACTAGATGGTAAGCTACTGGCATGTGAGCAGCCATAGCAAATCACCTCACTTAAATTGTTTCCCAGGGTGCAAACTTGACTTAAATTTACAAACCTAAGCCTTGGATAAATTAGAGGCATCAACAGACTGCAAGAAACAACTTTTCCCAAACCTGGATATTATTGTTGTTGTTGTTGTTGTTGTTGTTGTTGTTGTTCGCACAGTCAACCAGACATTTAAATTGGATTTGTCATTTCTGTCCACCTATCATGTCCTTCTCAAGGACATGAAATAGGCAGATTGTCAGGGTTCCAAGTAATCTGTGTCAATATTGTTGTTTGATGGTGTTTAAAGGTATCGCTACAGAATGTAAGCTGTTCCAAGTAAAGCTGCCTTTTGCAATTGACTGATGGTGATTTTGTCTTTGTTTCCCATCTTTGTATATTTGTGACTGGTAAACAACTTTTCTTCCAGTAGTTCTGCAGCTGCTCTCCCCTGTTGTTCTGCCAACAGTCCTGTAGCCCATTTATCACCAGATGTCCAGGAACTTAAAACCTAGTGCTGTTGATCCAGGTAACAACCAATCCAATATGAGTTGAACCTCCGGCATTATTAGGTGTGGATTACAATGTAAGATGGGTGAAAACTTTATCATTCCAGTCCTAACCAAAAAATTATTAAGGTAGCATATAAACATATAAGTAGTTCCAAAGAAGGTGATTATTTTTTTTTGTAAAATTACGGAGTTCAGGTTTGATAAATTCAATATTTCTAAATATCAAGGAAGTCCTTTAGATAGCTCCCTAAGAATTATTATTTTTATTATTCACTCAGTTAGGGGATTTGCAGTCCAATGTATCTAGACTGCATAGATTAGGGGATGCTGAAATAAAATGTTTTGGAAGCAAAGGAGCTGTTGTTGTTTTTTGTGAGAAAAGAGAAAGGTGTCTGCTCTGACATGGATCATATGTTGGAAGTGAACCATTTCTGAGCCTTCACTTCTTTTCACCTGTATTACATTCCATTTGTTCATCTGTATATTTATTTTTATTTATTTATTTATTTGTCAAACATGTATAGGATAGTAGTAGTTTGTATAAACATAAGTAAAAAGTAATGATAAATGAGGACAATAGGACAGTAGGACAGGGACGGTAGGAACAATGGTGCGCTTATGCATGCCCCTTACAGACCTCTTAGAAACGGGGAGAGGTCTACTGTAGACAATCTAAGGTTAAAGTTTTTGGGGTTTGGGGAAGAAACCACAGAGTCAGGTAGTGCATTCCAGGCATTGATCACTCTTGCTGAAGTCGTATTTTCTGCAGTCAAGTTTGGAGCGCTTTACATTTAGTTTGAATCTATTACATGCTCGTGTGTTGCTGTGGTTGAAGCTGAAGTAGTCATTAACAGGAAGGATATTTTGGTATATGATTTTATGAACTACATTTAGATCAGATCGGAGGCGACGTAGTTGTAAATTGTCTAATCCCAGTAAGTCTGGTGGAATAAGGTTTTTTATTGCTAGTAGAGGAGTGAAGGACTCTTCTTGTGAAATATTTCTGGACTCTTTCGATTGTATTAATGTCTGATATGCAGTGCGGGTTCCAGACAGGTGAGCTGTATTCCAGAATTGGTCTAACAAATGTTTTGTATGCTCTGGTTAGCAATGTAATGTTGCCAGAGAAGAAGCTACACAAGATTAGATTAACAACTCTTAGTGCCTTTTTGGCAATGTTGTTACAGTGGGCTCTAGCACTTAGGTCGTTGGATATGAGTACTCCAAGGTCTTTGACAAAGTGAGGGTCATCTACAAGTTTGTTTCCTCCAAGTTTGTATTTTGTGTTCTGATTCTTTTTGCCAATGTTTTAAAAATTCTCTGCTTGATGTGAATTTGTCCTGTTTTTTTATTGGTAAAACCCTAAATTAGGCTACAGTGTGAGAAACTAGCACGATTCAGTGTCCCGCTACAACACTTTCCTACAGTGCTGCATTTCTTATATACAGGTGTATTTCATAGAAAACTGGATGGCAACGATCCTTCTGAGATGAGGGCTGTTTCAGGTCACTCTTCAGGAAGAGATTGCCAGAGATCTGATGGAGAATCACGGCCCAACCATTTCAATCTAATATGACTTAGAGTTTTTGCTATAACCACATTATGGTATTCTTCATCTTTCCTTGAGTGGTCTGAAAACCACAGGAAATCAACAGTCCAGGCAGTACAAATGAATACATAGGTTTAGTGTACACGAATGTTCTCTAAAAGAATCTGAGCTACTAACGGTCAAAGCAAATTGGCGGTAAGTAAGAGTCAATGGAATTTAAGATGGACTGGACTTAGATCTCTTGTAGGTGTAAAAGGACTCGTGATTGATGATGCATTTGACCCCTCCCTCAGGCTCAGCCTGGTCATCTCCTACAAAACCTCTTCCTGTGGCTGATGTGTCTCCTCCCTCTCTTGCCTCAGTTACTGCCAGTCCTCCAGCTCAGGGGTCCCCAACCCCCAGTCTGCAGCCCAGTGCTGGGCCATGGCCCATTGGAAACTGGGCAAGTGGCAGACAAGCGGGTGACTGTGCAAAAGTCCATTTGCACAAGCCGTAGGCACATATGCTTGTGTGTGAAGCAGTAGTGGGTTTCACTTACCTTTGCTACCAGTTCGGGAACGGGAGCGCAGGCACACGCAATGCTTCTCTGCATGCGCAGAGCATTTTTGATGACCTCTGGGTGGGTGGGTGAAGCCTCCCACCATCACCGCTGCTACCAGTTCGGCACTACTGGTTCCCTGGCGTAAAGCTCCATTTGTGCTGAATCATCCCCTCTCCCACCACCACCACCATCACCACTGCTGGTCTGCAAAGCGTCAGTGGTGGGTTCCTACCAGTGTGGTCCACTCTATAGCACGAGTAGCGGCCAGCTGGTGACGTCATAGTACCGGTGCGGTCGGTTGCCAGTGCCTGAGCACCGCCATTTAAAAAAAAATTCTTCTGCGCATGCCCAGAAGCCGAGCTTCCGGCACTGCGCATGCGCTGCCTTCCTACCCCACAGTGAGTCCAAGCAGGGGAGGATGGCTGAGGGAGCGCATGAGACGCTGAAAGAATGGGTGGCAGGAGCTATCTCCATTCCCCTCCCTTCAGCAGTCTGAGAAGCCACGAACGCACGGTGATGATCCTAGGCATTTTCACACATTCGAGGCTTCTCAAACTGCTGAGGGGAGGGGGAACGGGCGGCAGGAGCCTAGGATCATCGAATGGGGAGAAGCATTCAGGTCGGACTGAGCCTCCTAGAAGAACCGCTGCCACGGTCTTGCTGCTCCCACTGCGGGGGTTGCGTTGCGGGTGGGCAATGCCCCCCTGCTTCTCCAGCCGCTGCCAAGCTCCCGAGGCCCACGCCTACCTGGTCACATGGCTGGCAAGCCACACCCACAAAATAAGCCACGCCCACAGAGTGGTAGTAAAAAAATTAGGAACCCGCCCCTGGAAAAGCTGGATAGGTTGGGGACCAATGTTCCAGCTTCACTACAAGAATCAGTAACAGCACCCAACAGCTTTTGTACGACTGGCCTTGTATAGCGCTTTAACCACAGCATAGTCAAAGATGACTGAACCAGGTGCCACTCCTGAGCTGTGGATTGAACAAAAGCAAAAACAAGATGGCCAGATTCTGTTTGGGGCAGGCTGAAGTGCATGTGGGGACATAGCCTTAGAAGAGGTCTCCATCTTTGTTGCTAAATTTCACCTCAGCAGGGAAATGCTAAAACCCTGCAAGTACCCTACCCATGTTTTTCTAATCTGTACTACTAAACAAGGAGGAGATTTTTCCCAATCAGGTTAGAAGGCTAATAGCCACCGCATAGCTCTAAAGTACAAAGTATTCATTAAAAACATCAAAAATTAATGTTTTAAAGATGTCCACACACGTTACGGTAGTTGTTTACGTTAGCTCTCCACTTTGCATTCGGCTTCCAAAACAGCTATGAAAATCAAAGAAACCCCACAGGATGCCTCATGTTAAATATTTTTTGCATAAACAAAACAGACAATTTGATTATAAGCATAGTTTTCCAAGATATACAACTTTAGAATGGGAGATGATTTCCTCTTAGAATAGTTTCCATAGTTCTGTTTTATTAATGTTATTGGGTGGTGGAAGGGGGGGCGATTTCTGACCTGAACAATAAGATTTTGCTTTTCAACAAAATTGTACGTGTATTCATTTAAAAAAAACATTCAATGTCCATATATCGTATTTTAATATGCTTTTTTGAGGAAGGAAGGAAGGAAGGAAGGAAGGAAGGAAGGAAGGAAGGAAGGAAGGAAGGAAGGAAGGAAGGAAGGAAGGATAATTTAGAGGCTGAATAGACATTTCTAAAATAATACAATCTAAATTTCTGTTCACTTGTTCAGCATCTATGAATGTCCAAACAGTAATCTTTGTTGCTGAGTGGAAATCCAATATAGGAGGCAGAAGAACAAAACACAGATTTTATTTCAATGGTCTCTAAAAGTCTTCTAATCAAGCAAAATTGCTATTCCCATCACTTTTTTCTCCCTCACTGCTGCATATCAGTGCTTCTTGGATGGAAACATTAGGGGAACATTTTGTCTCTTGCAAATGTATGCCAGTGTTCCTCAACCTTAGCAACTTTAAGTCTTGTGTGGACTTCAACTCATGGCTGGAGAATTCTGGGAATTGAAGTCCACACAGTTTAAAGTTGCTGACATTGAGAAACACAATTATGCAATTATGTCAGTTGTTGATGGTTAGAAACTTTGCTGAGGCACGTAAAGAAAGCAACCAAAACTTTCAAAACATAATAATAAAGGCAAACTTCTCCGAGGCAACATCCTTGGGTTTGATCTGGACTAAGTTTAGTCATGACCAAACCATGGGCCAGTCCTTCCATTGCTGTGAGCTCAACTGACTCGGGAATCTACTCGGTGCACATAACAAGGATGGGAACTACGTAGAGGCCCCCAAGACTTTGCCAATTGCCAATTCCACACCCCTGGAGCTTGACTTTCAGGAGCTGCAGTGTGGCATTTGACAGAAAAAACTGTACCAAGAATCCTTCCTTGCCTGCTTGCCTTTCAACCCCAGAATGAATCAAGAACACTGAAAAGCAAAATAATAAGCATATTTCTTGAGCACTCCCTAAAAGTGACAGTATGTATAGATCACCAGAAGGTGCTTGACTAAGCCATTCTAAGCCTGTCTGTGCTATGAGATCCCCAAGACCACTTTCACAGGAGACCTCAAACTTTGCTCCTGCTGGGTTGACATCTCAAGGGGTTACATTTAAGCTTTGCTTTGCACAGAGGAGGTCTTGCTGGAGAAGACCTTTTCCATTTCCCCCCTTGTAGAAGGGGACATCTCTTCTAAAATGGCATCAACCTCAGGCAGTTTTCTTTAATAAATAAATAAATAAATAAATAAATATGCATCTGCTCTACAATTGGCGAGGCATTGTTTATATCTACAGCTTTGTAATTGTCAGTCTAATGGATTAATCGATTCCAAATGGAAAGATAGAACCTTTTTCCACTTCCTTCTGAGGAGCTGGGCAAAGAATGACGAAGATCTCCTCTCTCTTGTCCAACTCATGCACCAATCAGGGGTGGGTTGCAGATTCTGCTACTGCCGGTTTGCTCAGGGACGCGCCACTTGGGTGCATGTGCATGTGTAGTACTAAAAAAAAGCTTCTGCACATGCTTCTGCACAAGCAAAAAACGACGACGATGCGAGAACCGGCTCAGGGGTGTGGCAGGCCTGGGTCACTGCCGGTTCCAGCAACCCAGGCCGCCAAGTTACTAACGGTTCTATAGAACCAGTCCAAACCGGTAGGAACCCACCTCTGGCACCAATACAGCCCCATCTGGACTAACACCAAATGGTTCATTTCCTCTCTTCTTCCTTCTCTTTCTCCTTCCTCTTTTTCTTCCTGTTGATTTCTCCTCCAGATGGCAGCCCAAACAACAGTGCAAACACCAGCTAATATTTTAAAATGCCAGCCTGCTCCCATCAGGAGCATATCGAATCTTTAAAACTCCAAAGAGAACTTCCTCTGTCCGCTGAATGAATGTGCCTTGCTGTCAATCTCTCTAAAGATACCAGTTTCATCGTGATAGTCTTTCTTTGGTAACTTTCACAAACCCTTTTCTTTCCCCTAACGATCCTGATTGATCTTAAAGCTAGAAAGCTGATTTGTCGATAACAGCACGGGCAATAATAAAATATCGTGATTTTTTTTATTCAACTTTCAATGCATTCGATTATTAGAATAAAGAACCAGGGTGTTATAGTGCAGTCCTATACACCACATCTCAAGAAAATGGACCAGTCCTTGGGCAGGGAAAGGGAAGATCTCAGTTTATCTGTGTGGGCTGAATTTAAGAACACACATTTGCATTTCTAGGGTTCAATGGTTGACACTGGGTCTTAGACCGTTAAAGATCTACAGCTCAACAGTTTGAGACCCGAGTGCCATGAGACGGAGTGAGCTCCTGTCACTTGTCTCAGCTCCTGTCAAACTAGCAGTTTAAAAGCATGCAAATGGAAATAGATGAATAGGTGCTGCATCGAAGCATGTAGGAAGGTAACAGTGTTCCGTGTACACTTTGTGCTGTGGAATGATGTCATGCCAGCTGCAAGACTACAGAAATGACTCTGGACAATGCTGGCTCTTAGGGAACAGAGATGATTACTAAAGTCAGTCATGACTAGCGAGGTAAAACCCACATTTCATTTTACAAGTTTGTGTAGCAGGCACCTACAAATAGAGATAAATCAGGGGTGAAATGCTCCCGGTTCAGGTGGGCCGGTCAGTCATCATAGAGCCGATAGCGATCACAGCAGGAGGCTTTCCCCACCCACCTGGATGCCGCCATTTGGGTTCTTTTACCCTCTGCGCATGTGCATAATGCTTTGCGCATGTGCAGAGGGTCAAAGAACCCAAATGGCAGCGTCCAGGCGGGTGGGAGAAACCTCGCGCTGCGATCGCTATCGGCTCTACGACGACCGACTGGCCCGCCCGAACCAGGAGCATTTCACCCCTGAGATAAATCCTTATATGGTGCATTCCTTTAATAAAACCAACTCTGTTTTTCGTTCCTGCTAATCATGTACGAGAATCACAAAAGCCAAAGAGGCATGCTTGTCGCACTCCCGCCATGCGATTATATCTCCAATCACATTGACAGAAGGTCAACCGCCCAGACACACTGCAATACAATAAACTTTTCATACAACGTCTACTCTGCCATGTCCTTTCCTCTCTATTTTAAATCTTGCTTTTCTTTCTTTAGGAGGCACTTTGCCAGCTCTTGTTATCTTCAGTTCAAAGGCCAGTTTCCCTCATCTCTTGCTCAAACTGGCTTGTAGTTGCTGGATCCAATCCAAGATAGGGCTGGCCCCACAACCTGGATAGCAGAAAGGTAGAGAGCCTGATCTGAAGAGCTGACATCTTGCAGGCCAGATCTTCTTGGATGCCTCCCCCAAGCAGCTGAAGGATAGGATTCAGAACTAGGCTGTGCATCTCCTTCCTTGCACCTCAGATGTTGGTTTGAGTCTTATACAATTACATGGTTTTGTATGTATATGTACTTCCAAAGCAAATACAGAATTAAAAACAAATTTAGCATGATTAATTCCCCAGTGGTTTAACAATGACAGCACTAGCCTCTTTCAGGATTGGGGTCACACCTAGCTTCTCTTTGGATCAGGGGTGGGTTCTGGATCCTTTTGCTGCCGGTTCACTCAGGGTCACGCTGTGTGCGCGCAGCAATCAAAAAAATAGCTTCTGCACATGCGCAGAAGCAAAATCCAAGATGGCGGAGACACCATCACTGAGTTACTAACGGTTCTAAAGAACCTACCTCTGCTTTGGATGAGATACCATTAGGAAGCTTTAGGGCAGTGTTTCCCAACCTTGGCAACTTGAAGATGTCTGGACTTCAACTCCCAGAATTCCCCAGCCAGCATTCGCTGGCTGGGGAATTCTGGGAGTTGAAGTCCAGACATCTTCAAGTTGCCAAGGTTGGGAAACACTGCTTTAGGGCTAGCAACAAGCCTGAATCCTAGAAAATAACACTATCAAACAAGACAGCAGCAACCCTTTGCCAAGAAGCCAAAGATATATGGGCAGAGTGACCTGGAGTCGAGCTGGTCTGGAGGAGGTCTTTACTTTTATTGCATTCTGTTTCGAAGGTCACATCATTGGGATACATTTCTGCAAAGTAGGGTCTGTGCAATTTAAAAAGAAAAGAGTTCTCGCTCCTTGCTATCTTCAAGATTTTGCTCAGCTACTGCAGAACATTATCTTGGATCATTGACCAGACTGGCTGCAAAGAGGAGTGGTGAGTCCCCCAAAGCTGGAGAAAGGCATGTTCCTCACTTCAGCAAAAATGGAGCCATGGTTTGCATGCTTCTGAAGCTCCTGTGTTTCCCCTAAAATAAGACCCACCCCGAAAAGGTGCCCTTTCATGTTTTTGAATCCATGCGCTCAAATTAAGCCCTACCCCCAAAATTAGCCCTAATTAAGACCCCGCCCATCCTGGAGTGCAAGAGGTGGGGTGAGGTAAAAATTAAGCTAGGGTCAGGATTGGGGGGTTGGAGATGCCCTACTTACCAGGCCTTGCACACCCCGACACCTGCCTTGCCTTCTTATGCGGCCCACTTCTTCTGCGGCCACTTGCCACTGCTTGCACGTGTTGCCCCGCCCTCCATTTTGCTGTCAGAGCCTTCCAGAAAGCCCTCTGCAGCCAATAACAGAGCTCCGGATCGATCCGGAGCTCTTTTATCGCCTGCAGAGGGCTTTCCGAAAGAGATCTGAAGGCAAAACAGAAGCCAGGGGACGATGTGCGCATCAATCCGGAGCCTGTTTCTCAGCTGCAGAGGACTTTCCGGAAGGCTCTGATGGCAAAATGGAGGCCGGGGGCGACGCGTGCAAGCGGCGGCAAGTGGCCACAGAAAAAGTGGGCCGGCAGCGGGCTCCTGCTGGACGGGCTTGTTGGTGCTGCCGCCACGAGGTGAGTCAATAATTAGATCCACCGAAAAGAAGCCCTAGCCATTTTTTTCGGGGCTCAAAAGAAAATAAGACCTGGTCTTATTTTCGAGGAAACACGGTAACTGTCTGAGGTTATAGCCTGGGCTAGCTACCGCTTTGCTTTCTGGTTCCTCCTCTGTCTCTCTGCGGTTCTACCTGTGTCAAGAGCAGAGAGCTTGGAACAGGATCCCAGCTTTGTTTCTAGCTTCCACCTGATCTGGGCATCAGCTACTAGCGGTTTGCCCTGCTGAAAGGTTCATTGTGTGAAAAATCCTCACATTACAGCATGCCTTGATTTATAGCTAATTGTGCCTGGGCTGCCTCAGTTCAACCTTCATTCTAATCTTCACAGTTCTGGTGGCTTCCCAACATTGTGCAGAATGGTCAGCAGTGTTTGTAAAAAAAAGAACTGGCTTGCTTGAGAAACCATCTTACCAACACTCTTTTCTTTTCTTTTTTTTAATGCTGGAGAGCAACTTTGGGAGAGATGTCCAAGTGTTAAGACTTTGTTCTCAATCAAAATTTAAACAAATAGCTTTTCCCTCCATGCTCTCCCTCCCAAATTCCTCAGTAAAGAGCTCTAATAAAAATAAAAGTTCAAAGTAAGTTCAGACGTTGTTAAAACAACTACCTTACTGTTTGTGTATTCTCCAAGTAGATAATACTGAAGGGGAGGGGGGGAATTAAGGAGACTTATTTCAATAAAGAAAGCGCTGATAATATCCACAATCATCAATAACCCTTTTCTGCATGATGTGTAAAGTCATTACAGAAAGCTTGAAGATAGCTAAAGGCTGAAATATTGATTCTGAGAAATATCACCCTGTTGCTTTTTTTCGCAGTTCTCCAGATTTGATTTTGAAACATATAAACTCCAGCAGAATCAGGCAAAAAATGGTAGAACCTTCCCCAAAAACCATTGCAAGCATACAAAACATTCACCAGACCAATCCTTGAATACAGCTCATCTGTCTGGAACCCACACCGCATATCAGACATAAATACATTAGAAAGTGTCCAGAGATACTTTACAAGAAGAGTCCTCCACTCCTCTACTCGCAACAGAATACCTTACGCAACTAAACTTGAAATCCTGGGCTTAGAAAGCTTAGAACTATGTCGCCTTCGGCACGACCTAAGCATAGCTCATAAAATTATCTGCTATAACGTCCTTCCTGTCAACGACTACTTCAGCTTCAACCACAACAATACACGAGCACACAACAGATACAAACTCAAAGTGAACCACTCCAAACTTGACTGTAGAAAATATGACTTTAGCAACAGAATGGTAAATGCCTGGAACTCACTACCTGACTCTGTGGTCTCGTCACCAAACCCCCAAAACTTTACCCTTAGACTGTCCACTGTTGACCTCACCCGATTCCTAAGAGGTCAGTAAGGGGCGTGCATAAGTGCACCAGCGTGCCTACCGTCCCTGTCGTAATGTTCCCTCTTATCAGTACCCATCTTACGTATATAAACAATGTTATATCTATGTATATTACCAATACATACTTGACAAAATAAATAAAAATAAATAAATAAATAAATAAATATGCTGTGCTTCCCCCTCAGTGTACACTCCATGAAGTTGGAAAGCACAGAAGCAAAAGATGTGGAATGACTTCTACTCCTGATCCTACCATCATTTGTAGCAAACTGCCATGCGTGCTGGTCAGATTGTGGGTTTGTTGAGTGAAGTTCTACGTGGACAGAATCAGATATCAATCTATGCGGGATCTCCTTGGAAATCTGAAACCATCCTTACTATTGATGTCTTCTCAACTAAGCAGAACAATGACTGACATGTGTCTCTCTCTCCTACTTAGTGTTGTTCTTCTGTGGGCATCTCAACTCTGTGACAATTTAGGTCTTTGCTAGAATATCCACGGGGGGAAAAAATGAGAAATCAGGAGCCAAAATGCAGTCCAAAAATTCAAATCAAATCAAATCAAACCTTTATTGTCAGTGCACAACATGTGTACAATGGAATTGAATGAGCCTCTCTTGGTGCAGCCCAGTAGTGGGTTCTAAAAACCTTTACTACCGGGTCGCGTGCACACTTGCGCGCATGCACAACACTTCTGTGCATACGCAAAAGTGTCCCGGGTGGGTGGGTGGAGCCTCCCGCCACCGGCGCTACCAGTGCTTAGAACTGGGCCGAACCGGTAGCAACCCATCACTGGTGCAGCCCCCCCCCAGAACATAAAATACATCTCACCTCAATAAATAAAAGAAAAATAAATCCCTAAACCCAAATAAGTAATAACTAGCGCACATTCCCATAAACATATATGAATATAACATTGTATATAACATTCACACCAGTATGAACATGTTGCACGTTGTGCTGGCCCTGCAAGTCTATCATATTAAACATAATTGTGGTGTTATGTTGTGTTTAGAAGTCTGATGGCCCATGGATAAAAGCTATTTTTCAGCCTGTTCGTTTGGCTGACTATGCTACTATATCTCTTGCCCAATGGTAGGAGAGAAAAGAAGTGCTGAACAGGGTGTGAATCGTCCCTGAAGATTTTTCTCACTCTGCTGAGGCTGTGGGTCCTGCCGATTTCGTCCAGTGGGGTCAGGGGACAGCCCCAATTCTTGGGGAGACGAGAGGCAAGACAAACATCTTCTAAATCCCCCTTTCACTGCTTTCTCTACCAGCTCCTGTTTCTCTGATCTGAATATCGGATTCCCATTGGTCACGTTCAAGGCTCAAATGTCTTCTTTCCAGAGCATCCTGTCAAATCCACCAAGAAGCCAAGGAGATCAGTGGTGGGTTTCTACCGGTTCGCCCCAGTTTGGCTGAACCGGTAGCGGTGGCGGCAGGAGGCTCCGCCCACCCACCTGGATGTCATCACAGATGATCTGTGCATGCGCAGAAGGTTCTGTGCATGCGCAGAAGTGCCCCCCGCACGCGCACACTCACAGTTCCGAACCGGTAGCAAATGTAAGTAAAACCCACACCTGATCTAGATCAAATAACCCTCTTCCTCCTCTGAATGGTTCCAGTCTCTATGATCTAGAGAAGAGAATCTCAGGGCTAATGTGTAGTTGTCAACACATTTGTCTCAACTTTTTCAAAACCATTGAAAACAATGATTACAAGCTTGTTGTTGTTGTTGTTGTTTTCCCTATTCCATATTTCTGGATCTTGACAAACCATCAACTTCCCATCTTAGGGTTGGATTTCCAAGCAGGCTACAAAAACAGGCATCATTTATCACTCTGAAACATTTGGCGGTTATAAATTACTCTGTCAATCTAAAGTGTTTCTCTAAAATTATCTCATAACTGTAGAGATGTCTTCTGCAATGGGACCTAGAAGAACAGAAGGCAAATACAAAGTAGGCTTTTATAAGGACAGTCTAATATAGGTTTTCCCAGGTTTTGTGCACCTCTCCAAACGCCATCCAGCCTTGTAGGGTGGAAATTCTGAGAACCATATTTTCAGCCAACATTTTAGGATTTGGGGGCTTTTATCTAAGAGCATATTACCCAAGTCTACTCAAAACTGATATTCCTATGACAGGTGAAAACCAAGCCTTTCTGGAGAACATCAACCTCCATGGACGATGGGGCAAAGCTATCAGCTCAGGGATTGATCTTCTTTGGTGCTTGACAAGGGGAAAGATTGTTCTGAAACAGCGGGTATATAAAAGCTGAAAAGAAAATTGCTCCTGGTTGACTTTATCTGTGCTTGAAATATAACAAGAGTCAGACCTGGTTAGTTCTGGGATGGCAATCCCAAGACCATGCATTAGACCGTGAATAAAAACATCCTTAGACTTGGAGGAAGCCAGTGACAAATCAGTACCTATAAAACCCCAGAAGTTCAGGTTAACTGCAGGCCTTCCTCGCCTTCTCACCAGGGCCGGGTTCCTAATTTTTTTACTACCACTCTGTCGGCGTGGCTTATTTTGTGGGTGTGGCTTGCCAGCCATGTGACTGAGTGGGCGTGGCTTGTCGGCCATGTGACCGGGTGGGTGTGGCTTCTCAGACTGCTGAAGGGAGGGGAACTGAGATAGGTCCTGCCGCCCATTCCCCCTCCCCTCAGCAGCTCGAGAAGCCTCAAATGTGTGAAAATACCTAGGATCATCACCGCACCGTGGCTTCTCGAACTGCTGAAGGGAGGGGAATGGAGATAGCTCCTGCAGCCCGTTCTTTCAGTGTCTCATGCTCTCCCTCAGCCATCCTCCCCTGCTTGGACTCACTGTGGGGTAGGAAGGCAGTGCATGAGCAGTGCCAGAAACTTGGCTTCTGGGCATGCGCAGAAGAAATTTTTTAAAAAAATTAAAAAAATATTTTTTTAAAAATGGCGGCGCCCAGGCACTGGCAACTGACGCACCGGTACTGTGACGTCACCAGCGGGCCGCTACTGGTGCTATAGAGTGGACCGCACTGGTAGGAACCCACCACTGCTTCTCACCCTGAAAGCACAAGGCATCCATCAGCCAAAGCATTGGCTTTTCAAGATGGACATCCCCAACAGAAGGAAACTCAAAAGAGCATAGGAAGTTCAAAGATCAAGCAATTTAGCATTTCAGTAATTTAGCAAGGTTCTGTTTCATCCCATTCCCTCAACTATAAATGAAATGGAAGATATTTTTTTGGAAACAAACCTTGTTTCCAGCAACAACAATTTTGGGCAAAATATTTTGATAAGCTAAGTTAGAAGAGCATCGTTCCTTTCTAGATCCACACCCAGGAGAAGTTGAAAGACGAAACAAGAGGACAAATATTATGATCCAAATGTTCTTTGTTATGAAGAAAGCTTTCTTTTCCGACGAACGTTCTTTTGGCGTTCACTTGGTCCTCCCCAGGAGGTTTTTTGAACTGGAGACTCGTCCGTCTTGCCTGCTTCCTTTCTTCCCTTAAGTGGGAAGGTCTCCCTCACCTGGGCAATTTCAAAGGAAGCCCCCCCCTCTCTTCGGTCAGTACTTAAGAGAATGCAGAGATTTAAAAGGATGGAGCAGAACATGTAAATGCACATTGCAGTGAAGGATATTGGTAGAGATTCCAGCACATTTTAAAGTGCATTTTCTTCTCTTAACATTTGTTTTGCTAATTTGTCCATATCTCTGCAGACTATATTTACTGTTCCAGTGCTAATGCATTTTCAGCCCTTTAAGCTTTTAACCTTTAATCTCCTCTCATTCAAGTGCGGTTAAGTAATTTTTTCTTTCTTTCTTTCTTTCTTTCCTTGTGGCCAAAAATAGGTTTTCAATCAAAGTCCCCCTCAAAAGACAACACTCCTAGCCAAGGCTTCCTCTTAAAACCTGACAAGAATGCCGAGAAATGCAGTTACGTAAAATCAGGTTGGTCATTAAAGTCCACAGGTCAGCCTCGACGTAGGACCACAGTTGGCTCCCAAAATTTCTGTTGCTAAGTGAGACATTTGTTAAGTGAGTTTTGCCCCCATTTCATGTTGCTTTTTGACACCGTTCTTAAATGAATCACCACAGTTGTTCAATTAGTAACGGGGTTCTTAAGTGAATCTGGCTTCCCCCCCTCCTGACTTTGCTTGTCAGAAGGTCGCAAAAGGGGATCACGTGACCCTGCAACACTGCAACCGTCATAAATATGAACCAATTGTCAAGCATCTGAATTTTGATCATGGGACCATGGAGATGCTGCAGGAGTCATAAGTGTGAAAAACAGTTGAAAGTCACTTTTTTCCGGTGCCGTTGTAACTTTGAATGGTCACTAAATGAATGGTTGTTAAATCAAGGACTACCTGTACAGCAGGGCTGAGCTTACATCTCATGGATATGTAGATTTCCTCCAAGATAGATTAATTGTGGATCCCAGCCTTCCTTATTTATTCGTTTACAAGGTAAACAATATCTTGTCAAATCAGTTTGGATTTATGGTCCCGTCTGAAACTCTTAAATGAAAAAGCCATTAAATTTTTATCATAAAATTTATGATCATCCAAGATGGCGCTGACGAAGGCTGCCTCGGTGAAACGGTTTCTTTATGTTCTATTTATTCACTAAGGCTGCATTACTATTACTATTAGTCTTCTCATCATTCCTATCACCCATCTCCTCCCACTTATGACTGTTTGACTGTAACTTGTTGCTTGTATCCTTACGATTTATATTAATATTGTTTCCTGATTGCTTATTTGTACCCTATGACAATCATTACGTGTTGTACCTCATGATTCTTGACAATTTGTACCTCATGATTTGTACCTCATGATACCTCATGATGAAGTAATTTGTACCTCATGATTCTTGATAATTTGTACCTCATGATTTGTACCTCATGATACCTCATGATGAGGTAATTTATACCTCATGATTCTTGACAAATGTATATTTTCTTTTATGTACACTGAGAGCATATGCACCAAAGACAAATTCCTTGTGTGTCCAATCACACTTGGCCAATAAAGAATTCTATTCTATTCTATTCTATTCTATTCTATTCTATTCAATTCTATTCTATTCTATTCTATTCTATTCTATTCTATTCTATTCTATTCTATTCAACACCATTCACAGGATTCTCAAAACAATACAAAGGAACTTAATTTTATTTGTCACACAATCACATTCATAGTTTGAATTTTTTTACTGGGGGGAGAAGCAAATAACTAGAATTTCTGAACTGACATTTTGCACAGCTCTATGGGTATCATGGATGAAAGTCAACATTCACATTAATTTACACTCCAATGAGTTCACTGCAATAGTGGTGGACAGCAAAGAGAGATGGAAATCACTTGATGACAAGGAATGTCGAGTTGGAATTCTACTCTCACCCCCTTGAAAGTAATGCTTATGTAACACCTCTGCTATGTGAAATGCTCTGGCTTCCAGTTTTCTTCCAGGTGTAATTCAAACTGTTGGTTATTGCCTTGAAAGTCCTATACAACATATTCCAAAAATCACAGGCTTTTGGGCATGTGGTTTTTTGGAATATGATAAAACAATGATTGGAAGAAATATTAATGTTAAAGATAGAGTTAAAACGTGAACTTTTCTTATTGGGTATAACTATAGACAAATATGATAAGGCAACAATATATTTAATGTTGCATATCTTGACTGCTGCTAGATTGGCTTTTGCACAAAAATGGAAGAATAAATAAACCCCCTCAGAGGAAGAGGTATTACATAAAATACTGTCTTGTGCTGAAATGGACAGGCTTACGATGGAATTGAAAGATAAGAATGAATCGGAATACTTTGAAATCTGGGATAAATTGTACTACTGGTGGGAATCGAGGATGGGATTATGGATCAGTGACAAGTTGGAAATGTAGATATTCTTATATTAGCGAGAAGGAGAAAATGGATTTGGTGTGGCCGGTAAAGTTTTCATATATTTATATATAAGGAATTGTATTTACGAGAAGGAATAACTTGATGGAAATGCTTAAACTGGAATGTTACGTCATGTCCAATGTTTTTAATTGTACTATAAATAAAAAACGTTTTTTTAAAAAAAGAAAGTCCTATTCAACACGGGACTAACTCACTTTCAGGACCATCTGTCGCCAGTGGTTTCTATCTATCCACCATATCTGTTTTGAAAATATACCACACTGCTTCAATTTATCAAGAACATAGAACAGAGTATAATGGAGCTGGAAGGAACCTATTATTCTATTACTCTATTGGAATAATAGAGTTGGGGGTCTTCTAGTCCAATCCTCCTTGAGCACAAGACCCTATGCCAGAGGTCTTCAAAGTTGGCAACTTTAAGACTTGTGGACTTCAACTCCCAGAATTCTCCAGCCAGCATAGCTGGCTGGAGAATTCTGGAAGTTGAAGTCCACAAGTTTTAAAGTTGCCAACTTTGAAGACCTCTGCCCTATGCCTTTCAGACAAACAGTTGTCCAATCTCTTTTTGAAAGCCTCCAAGGCTGGAACACTCACGACTTCTGGAGGCAAGCTATTCTCTTGGTTTATTGCTCTCACCGTTAGGAAATTTCTCCTTGGTTCTAGGTTGCTTCTCTCCTTGGCTAGTTTCCATCCATTGTTTCTTGTCTTGCCTTCTGATGCTTTGGAAAGTAGTTTGACCCCCCTCATCTTTGTAAGAGCCTCTCAAATATTAGAACAGTGCTATCATGTCATCACTAGTCCTTCTTTTCATTAGGCAAGATATACCCAATTCCTGTAACTGTTGTTTGTACAGGGTGGGCAGGTTAGAAGTATGTTTTCAACCCCTTGGGAAATTTTGCTGGACTCAGGAAATGTGGGTGATAGCCCAAGCCTGCTGGCCTTTGAGAAAACTGGGAAAATCTGACTTTTCCCACAGAAATGAAGGCCGGGTTGTGGCAGTGCCTGGTATTTGCTGAATACATCAAACCAGGATTACATCAGCATTCCTTCTACTTCAGCCTTTTTTAAAAAAATTTCACATTCTCTGTTTATTATATTTCTTTGCATTTGTGTTTATGCTTTTTATTTCTCTGGATCATGAGCCATCCAGAATTATTTGCTCAAGCTGGGCAGGCCCATACAGTATATTTGCTAAACAATAAATATTGCTTTGCAATTATATGTTGATGACATGATATTGTCCCTGTATTCAGTGCCCTGGTCTGAGAACTTTTCTTGGAAAATGGTGCCGCCACCCTCCAGAAAACAATTAAACAAAGAAGATTACCTGCCCTCCAAATAGACCAGCAGTCTTTGTCTTGTCAGTCCCATTGACCTCAATGGGGAAATGATTAGGATCGACTCTTGATCTATTTCAGACCAGGAAATCCTTCCAATGTAACAGACAAACTCAACATGATGGGGGCAGAATTCATTTCCAAAGTGTTGCAACTGCTCTGTTGGATATTCATCTGGGGAATTACTGATTTGCATGGCTGTTTGAGTCAGAACGGAATTCTAATTAGACCAATCAGTGGCTTAATTTTAATGGTCCATCATGTAGGAAGCATAAATCAATGAGTTTCCCCAATGAGGTAACATTCCTAGTGACACTGTAAATTCTACAAAATATTTCTCTGGGGCCCGATCAATTGTGTGGGTTTTTTTTAAATCAAAAACTTTCAAAAGAATTCTGCCACAAGGGTTTTAAAAATAGAGATATACATATATATATATTTGTTGTTGTTTGGGGTGTAATTATAGAAGATGTTTTATTCAAGGAAGTCTGAGGTAAGAGATTGCCTATTCTATTCATGCACTATACTGTTAATTCCCATCATGGTTCACTTGCTACTTTATTTTTAGGGTGATGGTTTTAGTGAGCTGCCATATCACATGTGCCAAGATATTTGACATATCTCCAGCTGCTTACATTGCAAGCAATCCAGAGGGCATTCCTATCAGGAATCATAGGTTGGTAAGGGGGGCACAACATGTTTGCAGAGGGAACGGGAGAGAGAGAAATTAGCAACACCTATAAAAATCAAGTGGATCTACCATTGAACCATTGCTGCCAACACCTTGAGTTTTTTTGAACCACATCCTGTAGACATTCCTGCCTTTTGCCTTTCTTGTTGACATAGGATGGGTGGGTGAAAGGGACAGCAGAAGATCTGTCTATCATATGCTTATTGAAAAAAATGTATTTTCATCCGTGTCCCAAAGGTGCTTTTTCAAAGGGCAACTGGACTTTGTTTTTCCTGGAAGCCATTTCGCTTCTCATCCAAGAAGCTTCTTCAGTTCTGTCACGTAGTGAATATTGTCAGTTGTATGTCTATGCAGGGTGATGCACCCCTATCTAATATTGTGGTATATTCCAATATAAGCAGAACACCTGATATGATGTGTACGCATGTCTACATTCCTTAATCCACCATTATCTCTCTTCTGACTTGGCTCTTGACCTGAACTGTCATGTTTTCTTAGCAAAGATGTAATTATTCAGGATTTATTGTTTTTGTACTGAAATAAATATTTTCTACTAGACATTTAATCTCAGTTTCATTTCTAACTGTCTGAATTCCAAGTAAAGATCCAAACGTCGCCTCTATGAGATTTTATTCTCATCCCAACAAGTTCTGACTCAGAACTGACTCAGAACAGAACTGAGAAGCTTCTTGGATGAGAAGCGAAACATCTTCAAGAAAAAACAAAGTCCAGTTGCCCTTTGAAAAAGCACTTTTGGGACAACCATGACCTGGATGCCTGAGACTCTCCATACAGTAGATATTTTCATGTGAGGGAACATGAACTGTGAGCAATATGGTAAGCAAAGAATTTGCCAGATTTCCAAGAGTCTTCAAGAATTTGACATCTGTTATAGAAGTTAGGTTTCCTTTATCATGGAGTACTGACTTTGGCATCTTTCTTGGACAATTATTGTTGATGCTTCCTTGATCTTGCTTCAGGGTAGCTACACTATATTCCAGGAATGGTCCTTGGACTTCTGCCAAGTTCTCACAGAGTTTTGATGGCTCTCCGACGTGGCCTAATAGAGTTTGGTGGCAGACCTAATATTTCAACACTGATGGTCAGTTTGTCTATCTAGCACAGGGGGTGTCAAACTTGATTTCATTGAGGGCCACATCAGGATTGTGGGTTTGATTTTGGGGGGCTGGGTGGGCGTGGCTGGGGTGGGGTGGGGTGGCCAGCTCAATATCACTTGTGTCGGGGGCGCTGTGGCGGCCCGAGTGCTCTGCCAGCGAAAATGGGCTCCCAAGTTCCCTCTTTGGCTGTGATGGCCTCCTGCAACCCGCTGCCAGTGAAAATTGGGAGGCCATCCACAGCCCTGGTGAGCTCTGTTTTTGGCCGTGACAGCATGCTGCAACCCTCTGCCAGTGAAAGCTCTGTTTTTGCTGGCAGAGGCA
Source organism: Diadophis punctatus similis (assembly GCA_023053685.1). Taxonomy (NCBI): domain Eukaryota; kingdom Metazoa; phylum Chordata; class Lepidosauria; order Squamata; family Dipsadidae; genus Diadophis; species Diadophis punctatus. The sequence continues at coordinate 4,682,036 of JALIGW010000021.1, forward strand.
CCATGGGCCAGTCCTTCGCTGTTTCTAGGGCGGCTCCGTGGGCCAGATCTAAGCACCCCATGGGCCAGATACGGCCTGCAGGCCTTGAGTTTGACACCTCTGATCTAGCAGGTTCTTTCTCCTTAAGCTGGGCTTAAAAGTAAGTATAATGAGGAAAGGGAAAGTAGGAAGTGCAAGGCTGGTTCAGATCAGTGGTGGTTCCTACAGGTGCGGTCCACTCTACAGCACCAGTAGCGGCCCGCTGGTGACATCACAGTACCGGTGTGGTCGGTTGCTGGTGCCTGGGCACTGCCATTAAAAATTTTTTTTATTTTTTTTTAGATTTTTCTTCTGCGCATGCCCAGAAGCCGAGCTTCCGGCACTGCGCATGCACTGCCTTCCTACCCCACAGTGAGTCCAAGTAGGGGAGGATGACTGAGGGAGAGTGTGAGACACTGAAAGAACGGGCGGAAGGAGCTATCTCCATTCCCCTCCCTTCAGCAGTCTGAGAAGCCACGAACGCGCGGTAATGATCCTAGGCATTTTTGCACGTTCGAGGCTTCTTGAGCTGCTGAGGGGAGGGGGAATGGGCGGCAGGACCTATCTCAGTTCCCTTCCCTTCAACAGTCCGAGAAGCCACGCCCACCCAGTCACATGGCCGGCAAGCCACACCCACAAAACAAGCCATGCCCACAGAGTGGTAGTAAAAAAATTAGGAACCCACCCCTGGTTCAGATCAATCACACACACACACACACACACACACACACACACACACACACACACACGTGTGTTAATTCTGCCTTGAGATTCTGAAACTAGGTGACCAAAGAATGTGGCTAAATAATTATAATCAAAGTGGTTTTGCAGCACGTAGCATAGCATACATTGCTAAGGTTTGGACACCACATTGCTTGGAGCAGGCTCCTGTTTCTTTCTTATCTTCTCACAGGCTCAGGCAGGCCCGATGTTTCTCAGAAATGGTGAGAAACCAAGTTGGGAGCTGATGCATGGAGCTCTCGAAAACCACTGCTCCACTTCCTTTTTCCAGCAGGAAGCTTCTACCGGACCCCAATTCCCCTCCAGGGCAGAAGTCCTTGCATTTGGGACAATTCAGAAGAGACAGTCTAAGATTAAAGAGTATGTTCTCATGAGTTAGTTCATCAAGCCAACGGTGCAATCAACTCAAGCAGATGTCAAGCAGATGAGTTTCTCACACCTCGTTTAAAAAAGATGCCACAGACTGGAAGGGGGACTCTTGCATTTTAGGTGCATGTTTTCCTATGCTGCACCTTGACCCTCCCCAGGTTCTCTTAGTAAAAAGAGAACCTGCCCCAGGTTGCTTATTTGCTAGGCCTTTTTAAAGTCTTTAACTGAAGCTTTTCATATACCGTATTTTTTGGAGTATAAGACGCAACGGAGTATAAGACGCACCTTACCGTAGTTTTGGGGGAGGAAAATAGGGGGGGGGGAAATCTACCTATCAGGTATTCATCTGGCTAGCGTCCTTCGTCTGGTCAGCTTCAGCACATTATTTTATTCCCTGGTTAGGGCTTAAAAAAACCTTATTTGGAGTGAGTAGCAATGAAAACAAGCCTGCAAAGACTTAGGGCTGGAAAAAACATCCTTCGGAGGGAGTAGCAATGAAAAAGACTGCAAGACTGTAAGAGCTGGGAAAATTGTTAGCGCCTCGTTAGGGCTGGGGAAAAAAAGCTTCGAAAAAGCTACATTCGGAGTATAAGACGCACCCAAATTTTCAGCATCTTTTAGGGGGGGAAGGTGCGTCTTATACTCTGAAAAATACGGTATATATAAGTATATATAGTAGAAGCATGGACCTCACGGAGCATTTCAATATCTAAATAAGGCGCGTCTTCCTTGTGAAAATTGTATTAGAGCAGCAATTCAAGTAGATCTTCCTGAACTCATAGGAATCTTTCATAGGGCTTAATTCCAAGAATTATCTCCAATCCTGAAGTCATCAGAGAACAGTCCATTGATTGTCTCTGTTTTCATGTTACAGATTTACAATAGTTTACAGCATCGTGAAGCTTTTGCTGTGACAATGATGAAAATAGGTGTCCTGTTGATGTTGATGATGGACTAAGACTCCATAAATCACTTTTATGGCCTCTCAAGATTCAAGAATACAGTCTTGATTGCGTCCATCCTTTGATTGTATAATGATCCCAGATTTCAGGCATTTAAACACTTCATGTTGGAAATACAAGTGTAGATTTGGATATAACATGCAATGTATGAGTTGTTTATGAGTAATCAGTAGACAGAGATTCAAATGGTGGTTTTTTTAAAAAAAGAAAAAAAGAAATTGCATTTATACCCTAACAGAATATAACCATCAAGAATGTTTGTATAATTTTTTTTAATGGATGGGTTGTATCCTTGCTGAATTTCTACTGACACCATTAACTTTGATCCCGAGATCCGTACTACCCCCACCTTACTGGCCTTCCGTAAAGCCGTCAAGACCTGGCTTTTCCGACAGGCCTGGGGCCATTGACCTCTAGTGATGATAGATGAGGTCGGCCCATGAATGGTGGATGACTGCAATTTTTAATGTATTTTTAGTCTGCTTTTTAAATTTTAAATTTTCTATTTATGTTTCTTTCTGTTGTGAGCCGCCCAGAGTCCTTCGGGAGTTGGGCAGCATAGAAATGTTAATAATAATAATAATAATAATAATAATAATAATAATAATAATAATAATAATAATAATAATAATAATAATAATAATAATAATAATAATAATAATAATAATAATAATAATAATGATAATGATAATGATAATGATAATGATAATGATAATGATAATGATAATGATAATAATGATGATGATGATGATGATGATCATCATCATCATCATCATCATCATCATCATCATCATCTATAAAATAATAAAATAAAATAAAATAAAATAAAATAAAATAAAATAATAAAATAAAATAAAATAAATAAAAAAATAAAAAATAAAAAATAAAAAATAAAATAAAATAAAATAAAATAAAATAAAATAAATAAAATAAAATAAAATAAAATAAAATAAAATAAAATAAAATAATAAAATAAAATAAAATAAAATAAAATAAAATAAAAAAATAAAATAAAATAAAATAAAATAAAATAAAATAAAATAAAATAAAATAAAATAAAATAAAATAAAATAAAATAAAATAAAATAAAATAAAATAAAATAATAAAATAAAATAAAATAAAATAAAATAAAATAAAATAAAATAAAATAAAATAAAATAAAATAATAAAATAATAAAATAATAAAATAAAATAAAATAAAATAAAATAAAATAAAATAAAATAAAATAAAATAAAATAATAAAATAAAATAAAATAAAATAAAATAAAATAAAATAAAATAAAATAAAATAAAATAAAATAAAATAAAATAATAAAACAATAAAATAATAATAAAATAAAATAAAATAATGAAATAATACCATGGATGCTATTCTCTTTTGGGATGAGTAACATTATGCAAGAAACAGAAAAGGAAAAAGAAAATCATTAAGGATTAAAAAAGAAAGAAAAGATTTAAAAGCTGAGATAAAAGGAAAGAAAAGCCAATCTGGTTTATCAGCTACAGCATACACTTCTCCAAACCATTCTATTCTTGGGAACCATCTTAGCTTTCTCTGAATCCATACATAGTTGCATACAAGTTCTTATTTTTTCAGGATCACAGCCACCCCATCTATTTCTCAGCCTTCCCCTGACTCTTGACTCATCTGCTCTCCTTCCATGCATTCCTTCTATGACTCAGCACTGACACATTCTCTGTGACCTAGTCATCCGAAAGTCCTCCTTTCTGTTCCATCCACATGCCAACACCACCCATTCATTCTTCACCCATCTTTTCTTCTTTCCCTATACACATTTCTTAAGTCCGCCTCCCCATCCCCACCACATTGCAGTTTTCAATAAGTTGATTCATTGCTGTGTGCTGATAACTCCTGAGCATGGACGAAGTGCAGAGCATGCTCCATTTCCTTGTTGGGACAAGCTGCGTACTGAGTATTATGGGAAACCTCAGATGGCCCAAGAGGCTGTTATTTACCTGAGTTTTTCACTTTTTTCCAGCACAAATGTAGCTTTTTTTTACAATAACAGAGTTGGAAGGGACCTTGTAGGTCATCTAGTCCAACCCCCTGCTCAAGAAGGAGACCCTCCACCATTTCTGACAGATGGCCATCCAGTCTCTTCTTGAAAGCTTCCAGTGATGAAGTTCCTACAACTTCTGAAGGCAACTTCTGTTCCATGGGTTGATTGTTCTCATGGTCAGGAAATTCCTCCTCACTTCCAGGTTGAATCTCTCCTTGGTCAGTTTCCATCCATTATTCCTTATCTGGCCTTCAGGTGCCTTGGAAAATAGGTTGACCCCCTCCTCTCTGTGGCAGCCTCTCAAATATTGAAACACTGCTATCATGTGACCCCTGGTCCTTCTCTTCACTAGACTTCACTAGTTCAATTTTTATGTTTCTCAGGACAAAGCCAAATCTTACTTCCAGTCAACCCAGTGAAGAAACACACTCATCTACAGGGTTCTTTCCATTCCCCACAATGGACCCACTGCATACTAACTTTCAACCAGGATTTGCATGACTTAAAATCTCTCCCTCCATTTCCCCATCTTTTCTAACCATTCTGCCAATATGCACAAGTTCATCTGGTCTAGTTTGGTCTAGTTTTCTCTCATTTAGTTATAACCTGTTATTGTTGACTCCATTTTCCATGTGAAATAAATCTTGGGTCTTTTAAACATTATCTTTCAGCCCTGACTTCCTTGTCCTATTAAAATTTGATGCAAGTCATTCCGATTCTCAGCCAAGAACACACTCCGCATGCTTAAATAGATGCACATTCACATCCTCAACCAAGACATCTCTGTGATCTTTCCAACCACATTACCCATCCTTGCCTGATAACACTCTGAGCTATTTCTACAGTCCACCTATTCTTACATATGCTTTACTTCCATTGTCTATTGTTTCAGAGTCTTGTGGGCAATTATACATAAATAAACAATCATCATATTCACCACTGTTAATTCCATATTTGCACAACAGTTTCATAATTCATGTCTATCCAGTTGATCATGCCTCCTTTGCTCAATGTTCAGTCAAACTGTCTTTCCCATATCTTATTGACTGTCATCTTTTCTACCCTTTCAATCAGAATTCTGCCAATCCCTTCGGCGGGCAAAAGCCGGCAAGTTAATCCCTTGAGGGGTTTCACATTTACTCTTTCTAACTTTCCCTCTGTAGACAGGAACGCAAATAGCATTCTCGGGGGCCCAAATGGAGAACTTTCTGAAAGTATAAAAAAAGTTAAGTTTGGTGGTTGGACACCGATGTTGGTCGAAGCAGAAAATTATGAGGTTCGCCTGGTGCACCAATTGCGACCCTACTTGGATTGTGAGGCTCTCCTCACAGTCACTCATGCCCTTATCACCTCACGGTTGGATTATTGCAATGCACTCTACATGGGGCTACCCCTGAAGAGTGTTTGGAGACTACAATTAGTCCAGAATGCAGCCGCACAAGTGGTTGTGGGTGCACCTAGGTACACCCACATTACACCAATCCTCCGCGAGCTGCACTGGCTTCCTATTGGTCTCCGGGTTCAATTCAAGGTGTTGGTTATCACCTTTAAAGTCCTACATGGCTCAGGGCAAGGTTATCTTTGAGACCACCTTCTACCTCATAGTTCCCAGTGACTGGTAAGATCCCACAGAGTTGGTCTCCTCTGGGTCCCGTCAGCTAAGCAGTGTTGGCTGGCGGGCCCGCGGGGAAGGGCCTTCTCTGTGGCTGCCCCGGCTCTCTGGAACCAACTACCCCCTGAGATCCGGACTGCCCCCACTCTATTGGCCTTCCGGAAAGCATTGAAGACCTGGCTTTTCCAGCAGGCTTGGGGCTGCTGATCTCGCAATTTACGAGGTCCGGCCTTGAATGATACGTATGTATGTGATTTTTAACTGTTTTTTTAATCTTTTATGATGTTTTTAACTGTATTTTCTATATCCTGTTGTAAACCACCCAGAGTCCTTTGGGAGTTGGGCGGCATAGAAATACAATAAATTAAATTAAATTAAATTAAATGAGCTTTGAACAGATCTGTATGCCAGTTCCTGCTCTATATTTCAGAGATTTCTCTTGCAATAGCAATAGCACTTAGACTTATATACCGCTTCATAGTGCTTTACAGCCCTCTCTAAGCGGTTTACAGAGTTCAGCATATTGCCCCAACAATCTGGGTCCTCATTTTACCCACCTCGGAAGGATGGAAGGCTGAGTCAACCTTGAGCCGGTGAGATTTGAACAGTTGAACTGCTGTGTTGCCTGCTATTGTCACTAGAGTAAGGCAAAAAAATAGATGCAAACTATTTTGTCCATTCTGGTTTGCTTGTAAGAATCTTCCCATGGAGCTGGACGTTATCCATGCCGATATTTTTACAATGTGAGAATTTAACAAAGAGTTGTGTATTTAATGTGCAAATATCTTTAAGATGTGGTTGTAAGTTTATTCTGCAGTCTTCAAATGAATCTATTTCCTGTTCAAGGGAACCCAACTGTTTCATGAACCAGAGCTATCTGCCTCTCAATTTCTCTCTGTTTATTTACCTCCATCAATTTTGCCTTACTGTCCTAGTCAAAGGTTTCGTCTCAGTTCGGACCAAAGCAGGAAGATGCCCAAGTTGGCAGATTTCTATTCAAAAGTAAAGCTTACCATATATCCATCTTCAAACTAGGAAACAGTGTTATGTCAAACGTGTTACATAATGATCTGGTAAGAATCAGAAGAAAGCAAAATGAAGTCGATGTGTTTCTTTTCATTCTCCCCTTTACCCTAGATTTTTTTCCTTTCCCTCTTTTCCTCCCCTGCTTTTTCACTATTTTCATATTCATGTTCATATTTCTGTATTCTATGTTTTGATAAACTAATAAAATATTATCTAAAAAAAGAAGAAGAAAGCAAAAGGAAAGCTTCATTCCCTGTGGGACATTTTGCTTTACATCCAGCTTTACATCTGAGATGTTGGACACCTGAGTTCACCATCTTCTAACAGGAGAACCATCTTGAGGTTCTCCAGCCTTAAGAGCCCGAGTTCTTCAGAGGATGATGCCAACCCTGGAAAGATGCCAAGCCTGAAAAGACCAGCTACCTCACATATTGTAGCCCAACAGATTAAGAGCTCATCACAATAAGCAAGAGCCATGGTATCCCTTCTGTCATTCTCAATTTAGGGGTGGGGAAAGACAGCCTCATTTGTTAGATGTTGTCCAGTCACTACTACTCTTGTATTAGAATCTGCTACCCCATAATATTTTTACTGCAGAATATTTTGGTCCAATGGTGAGTCGCCCCTCTCCCCCATGCCACTATCCCGTCCATATTGTCAGATTTGTTTTGATTTGAAGTTTTTTAAGATGTAAACAATGAGGGCTTGTTTTGAGAGCTTGGGGAAGATCGTTGAAATAAAGTAGAAGTAAAAGTCAGAGAAATGCAAAGAAGGAGTCTGCATAATTTCCCCAAAGCACCTGTGCGAGGGTCCACCCATCCCCTTCCAGTCAGGTTTATTGTTTTATATGTCTTGGTAGCGATTTGTGTATTATTTTCTCTTTCTTATATCTCCCTGACCAAGGGTCGCACCCCCTGTTTCACTTCTCTCTCTCTTTAGAGGCTTGCTTCTACTTTTACAATATCTCTAAGCTCTGCAGGATTGTTTAAGATTTGCTTTATGTGAGGAATAGACAGACGTTGACACGTTTCTTGAACAAACTAGAAAACAGTTTATTTAAATACAACTTCTCAGTAATTGTCAAGTGAATTTGTTACAGCCACAAGCAGCTATTTAATTCTTTTTTTCTTTTCTTCCCCTCAGAGACTTTTCTAGCTCTCCTGACTAAATGTAAGAAATCCCAGTTCTCCTTTGTTTCTAGGCCTATAGATAAGAGCACGTTTCACCGTTTATCTCTATCTACAAATTACACAATATTTATCAATCAATAAAGTTCCCTGACCCTGGCTCCTCTTCCCACAGAACTGCCTAAGGCCTATCTTTCTCTCCTGTCAACTTCCCTCTTGGACAGTCAAACTCAGGCAGAGATTCTCTATAAATCTTCCCTCTTTGGAAGTTACACACAGAGCTCCTCAGCTCTCCACACTAAGCCTTCCCTCATGGAAGTTACACACACAGACAGAGCTCTTCACAGCTCTTCTTACTAAACCTTCCCTCCTGGAAGTTACCACATAACAGAGAGCTCCACATCTCTCTCAACCAGGCCTTTTATAGTTCCTGGCCCTGCTATCTATGCTCCGATTGGCTGTCTCTTATGATGTCATCTATCCCCCCTCCCTTCTGGAGCACTGGGATAAACACCTCCCCCTTTCTACTTACCATGCCTTTACAAGCTGTTTGGCTCTATACTTATTTGTTTAAACAGTTCCTTTTAACAACATTATAACTTTATACAACAACTTACTATTTTACATTCAGTACCTGTATGTGGGCACCACAACCTGAAAGCAGAACAAGAAGCAATGGATGGAAACTCATCAAGGAGAGAAGCAACCTAGAACTAAGGAGACATGCCCTGACACTTAAGAACAATTAATCAGTGGAACAGCTTGCCTCCAGAAGTTGTAAATGCTCCAACACTGGAAGTTTTTAAGAAAAAAAAATTGGACAGCTATGTGTCCAGAATGGTATAGGGTCTCTTGCTTCAGTAGGGAGTTGGACTAGAAGACCTCCAAAGTCCCTTTCAATTCTGTTATTCTGTTCTGTTTATTCCTGCCAGACTCCTGGATCTGTAGAAGACACCAGTTAGTGTCCTTCTGGAGACCTTGGCCAAAAGAGAAGGATGGAGATTCAACACGAGGCATCAAACTGGGAAGATGGATCGCTTTCCTCGGAAGATTGCTTAACATTTTATGGTCACCTTTCTTACTTTATAAAGTCACCATGTCTGGGGCAGGATGGAGAATAAGTCACTTTATTTTAAAAAAAAACTTCGGAGAAGGAAAATATACTATTTCCTTAGTCTTTCCATTACCACTTTATTCCTGTTCCTTTTCCCTTTTTGATTGCATTTCCTAGTTTGATGCAGATGGATAGAATTACAAAAGATTCTATTACATCTCCTTTTAATTAGTACTTCTCCTAATTTGACATTATATTATCTTGCAAGCTCTGCAGGGGTCAGGAAGAAGAAACACTCCAAACAAAAGCATACAAGCTGAAGTTAATAAAACAAAAATTTGGATCCAACTTAAAATGGCAGTTGCTCTCTTTGAGTCCCCTAAAATGAATATTAAGAATGGCCCTCAAAAGAATTATAATTAGATTGTATTCTAATGTTTCCAATTACAAAAGTAATGGCATTATTTTCAGCCATTGACCAGCCAGATATAACAGGCACAAATACAAGGAAAACAGTAGAGTGCATTAAAAATAATAGCAGAAAATAAAACAGTAGAATCACTGAAGGGGAAGAGAAAAACAACATTAACTTGATAATGTACTGTAGATTAAAGAAATTAATATAGGCTATGTGAGTTTTGCATCTGGGTGCCGGAGCAATTATATGTAAATAAATATTTGTATCATAATAGAGATATCTCTTTTGATGCCATGCCAAAGCCCTTTGGCACCGAGGGAGAACTAACCCTGCATAGAATACAGTAGGGACTTTTTTGACTATTTCCCTTCTCGTCTTTCTCATAGCAAGATGCCACCAGCACACCTGTGCTGTCTATTTGCTGGCTATTGTTTTCACTGCCATCCTTTAACAAAATCCCACCCCAAAGGTTTAAAGTCCAGGGGTCAGCAACCTGCGGCTCTGGAGCCGCATGTGGCTCTTTCATCCCTCTGCTGCGGCTCCCTGTTGCTCAAAATATGCGTCACAACTGTCACGATGTGAATTATTGCCAGTTGTGCATCTCTATGTTTTCTGTTTCTTGTATTTATGGTCAAGTAGACGTATGATATATTCTACTACGCATGTCTGCATTCCAGAGGTCAACTCCTTTCCTTTCTCTTCACCATTTCTACCAAGGTAGAAGTGATTTATTTCCTTAGCCGATAAAATGTAGTCTAATAAGGTTCTTTTTATTACTTTTCTACTGAAATAAATATTTTGTTAATTAGATTTGAATCTCCGGTTTTATTTTCTAAGTAAAAATGTTTTCAAAAGGAAAGCAACGATCCATCGACCTACGGAATGATTTCTCCGCTAACAACAACTGCCAATGTGTGACACCCACGACACACAATTTATTAAGCTTTTCAACCCTCGGTAGGCCAACCATGGATAAACCCAAGAAAAGAAAAGTTTTGAAAGAAAACAAAACCTTTAATTCAACTATATATGCTAGTTTTGTGGCTGCTCAGGAAATAGTCAGGCACGGGAAGAGTTTTGTGGCTCCCGGTGTTTTCTTTTATGTGGGAAATGGGTCCAAATGGTTCTCTGAGTGTTTAAGGTTGCCGACCCCTGGGTTAAACTCACTTGTTTCTTCACTAATTTCCCTGAGGCAAGGCCAGTTCTGTCTTTGGGGAAAGGGATTTTCAGAGATTATGCCCAGAGAAGAGCCATTTTCGAAGAGATGACATGGTCAGAGGGTGCCATAATGTGTGATTCCATTGTGACGCAATTATGAGATACAGGTAGTTCTTTATTTAGGAGCACAATCGAGCTCGAAATATCTGTTACTAAGCAAGACAGTTCT
>JALIGW010000021.1:4697772-4877772 GCA_023053685.1 Diadophis punctatus similis
GGGATATTTTAAATAGGTCGACAGACACTTTCTGTGGCTGTTTCATGGTTGCCTCTTGGGAAACAAAGGCAACCTAGTCAATTCCAATTTCAGTAGAGCTGGACAATCTTTCAGAGAACATTATTCACGTCCTCCATGCAGGAGAACCCTTGGTTTTTTTGAGAAGAAGCAATATTTATCTTTCTGCACTGAATCTCTGAAAACAGCACCATCTAAACCAAGAGCTTGTCAAGCAAAATATTGTGGAAACCAACTAGAAACAAATTCCAGAGCGAAGCAGGTCTTCAAATATTTATAATGCCCAACTTTGATCCTTATTTTGACAGAAGAATACAACGCTTTCTTCCATTTCCCTATCCCTTACTGCTCTCCTTTTCTTCTGCAAAGAATCGGGACATAAACTGGAGCCGTATAGACGGAGGTCAACGCGTTCCACTTCGTGAAGCCCCAGCCTTAGTTGGAGAGCTATCAGAGAGTATCCTCTGGAGATAGATGACCTCCGGACGTTGTTCTGACTAAGCCCTGTTCAAAGAAAAAGAAACACGAGGAGATTTGCTTATCAACCATCTGGCAAAGATCATTTGGCTTCTGCAAAAATAAGTATTAGATCTCCATTAACATTTTTCTGCGATTCGTTTTTAAATCAACACTCATACAAAAGCAAACACATGCTTTATGGAAATTTATGCTTCAAGGTGTGGAGGTGATTGCTAGCTTAGAGCCAGATGAATGGAGCATTTCTCGGTGTGCTTTAGACTTGCTTGTAGTTTCTCATGAGGACAAAGAGAAAGGCTGTTTAAAGACTGCCAAACCATTCCATGACCAGATCCTCAGGTCTAAGAGACATCTGGGTCAGCCCTAGAGGGCAGAGAACAGCCCAACCCAAATTCTGGACCATCAACTCGAAAAAGCTCTGATATCTGAAGATCCCAAAGGATTATTTTTTTAAGAACCGTACTTGGAAAAAGATCCATAGGTAAATTCACTCTGTTTACAAATGTTTCCTCTTTCTGGTTATGCCAACAATTACTCCAGTAGAACAAAGAATAGAATAGAATAGAATAGAATAGAATAGAATAGAATAGAATAGAATAGAATAGAATAGAATAGAATAGAATAGAATAGAATAGAATAGAATAGAATAGAATAGAACAAAGAAATAAAAGGAAAATGTTTCAGCTTGTTTGAAATATGAGCTTTAAAAACTAAAATATGTTTGCTTCCAGTGGAGGTTTAAGTACCGCAACCTGAAGTTCAGGTGGCTGAAGGCAGAAGACAAAGTCAAAAGAAGGCCCAGATTGGCACAAAGTGTATATGCCAGTTTGTACATTTAGAGGAATAGAATTGGGAAGTCATTGCTCATGGGAAACACCAGGGTAGGTGTCACCTCAGTGACTCTGAGGTTCCCAGGCTTATTGCCTGGGCTCCTACTTCTGAAACTGGATTCAGACATGCTACTTTTCAGGTTGTAAAATTGAATATATATTTTTCTGGCAGTGAAAATGACAATTCTCTGTCAGTGGTGAAATCCAATTTTTTTTACTACCGGTTCTGTGGGCGTGGTGTGGCTTGGTGGGCATGGCTTGGTGGGCGTGGCAGGAGAAGGATACTGCAAAATCTCCATTCTCACCCCACTCCAGGGGAAGGATATTGCAAAATCTCCATTCCCACCCCACTCTGGGGCCAGCCAGAGGTGGTATCTGCCAGTTCTCCGAACTACTCAAAATTTCTGCTACCGGTTCTCCAGAACCTGTCAGAACCTGCTGGATTTTACCCCTGTTCTCTGTGCATCAAAACTTTTTGGCCAAGCAAAATAACAAGTGTTTCTGGATGTTCTCCCACTTCTCTGGTTTTTTGTAAGCATCTTTCAGTCCGTGTAAGATTTTTCCCACTGGTCATATTAAATGGACACTAAGATAAAATCTTTTTCCATTTTTTTTCCATACTTAAGAATTTGAATACATCTTTCCCTTCTCCCATTTCCTTTCCCAGCAAATGGTTCCTTTTCTATTATTATTATTATTATTATTATTATTATTATTATTATTATTATTATTATTATTATTATTATTATTATTATTATTATTATTATTATTATTATTATTATTATTATTATTATTATTATTATTATTATTAACTTGTTGATCCTCTGGATCATTTTTAGTGGGTTCCATTGGTGAAATTGTGAGGAATAATCCTGACACAAATCCAGTAAGCCATCTATAAAGTCTAAAGGGTGGTGGGACCTTCCCCAGTGTTGGAAGAAATATCTGTCTGGTTCAGTTCCAAGCGAGGAGAAAGACACTGGAAACCTGGAGGCTGATTGGAAAGATGGTTTATTGATGGACAGGACCACATGGGTTTGAGGTCCTGGGCTGCTGAACACATGGAGTGGAGAGTGAGGGTTATTTATACCCTCTCTTGGGCCTTGCCCTTGAGCTTCCTGTTCCTGTAGCAAGGACATGTATTCTATTGGTTGCTGTCAGACTCCCATAGGGCTATGCAGGGATCATAGCTAACTTTATCTGAGCTCCCAGGTTTGGTTGAAACTTGGAGAGTGATGCCATGTCCCTAGGTGGTTGTGCCATGTGGTGAGCTCTGCTGATAGATAATCCTATTATATCCTGGAGGGCCATGTCTTAATCCCATCACCCTAGAGCTGAAGGTCTTTTGTCTTGTAGATTGAGAAAGACTGGCCCAGTCTTTCTCAATGGGCACCAAATATCTGCTGGGGGCAGGGAGCTGCTCTTTGTCTTTAAAAACATGTTTCTCCTTTTCTCATCCAGGGAAATACAATATTCTGCCTTTTTAATATTTCCTAGAATATTTCATTCTTCTAGGAGAGGGGTGGGTGCTAACTTTCTGCACCAGATAAAGTCCTTGCGTTGGGGCCCAGATGTTAGAAAAAAGTTGAGCTCAAGTCATGGAGACTTTGAAGATGTCCATCCAATTTTCTTGACAACAATATTGTTAAGATGAGAATAAATCTCATAGAGGTGATGTGGATCTTTCCTTGGAATCCAGACATTTAGAAAATAAAGCCGAGATTAAAAGTCTAATAGAAAATATTTATTTCGGTACAAAAACAATAAATTCTGAATAGTTACATTCTTGCTAATTAAATGTGACCGTTCGGGTCAGAGCCAAACCACAAGAATAATGGAGAATCAGGAATGCACACATGCGCAGAAGATCACATCATGTGTCCTGCTTGTATTGGAATGTACCATAATATTAGGATAGGGGTGCATCACCCTGCATAGACATACAACTGACAATATTCACTACGTGACAAATATGGCCTTTTTCCAGGATCTCTTTCCAAGTTCCTGGTTGAATTCCATATTTGCTTGAAATTCTCAAGCAGGTATGATTCAGTCATGATCCTACTTCACATTTTGAGATCACTACATTTGACCAGGTACTTCCACTTAGTTGGGCAAGGAAAGGAAAACACAAGAAAATAAATTCCCATGATGTAAGGACATTTCTGGTCATGTGGTATGGATTTTGCCCCATAGCTACACTCATATCTGGTTCATCGTGGTTAGCTTCAGAGCTGGATTTGTATCCTTTGAAGCTAGTTTTCAAATTATAGCTAAAGGAAAAGAGGGAAACATTTTTTTCTGGGAGAGGAAACATTCAGTCTCTATCTAGAAATATTATGTCTATGTCAGCCTATTTACCGTAAATCCAAAATGGTGACAAGTAATAGCTTCCACTACCTTTTTTTTAATCAAGAGTGGGAACAAGTGAATTGAAGTTGAGCCCCTTAAAGTACTATTGATTTCAATAAAAACATAATAAAGTATTTATTTAAATTCAAGGGCAAAAAGATTGAAGATGACTTAGAACAACTTTATTGTCACTTTGAATGTACGCTAATCGGCATACATTAAAATGAAATTTCGTTGCATACAGCTCTCAAAGGGTCTTCACCTCCAATATTCACTACATAAACAAGAGCCGAGGTGGCGCAGTGGTTAAATGCAGCTACTGCAGGCTACTCCAGCTGACTGCTAGTTCAGCAGTTCAGCTGTTCAAATCTCACCAGGCTAAAGGTTGACTCAGCCTTCCATCCTTCTGAGGTCGGTAAAATGAGGACCCAGATTGTTGGGGGCAATATGCTGAACTCTGTAAACCGCTTAGAGAGGGCTGTAAAGCACTATGAAGCGGTATATAAGTCTAAGTGCTATTGCTATAAACATGACAACATAAATAAATACAAACATACATACAAAATAAATAAATAAATAAATAAATAAATAAATAAATAAATAAATAAATAAATACAAAATTTGCACACATTTGGTGAAATATGTCCACAACACATATAATAATGGACTGTAACCAAATGTGCATTGTTAGTATTTGCATGAGTCCAAGTCAGGGGTCTCCTGACTTAAGACTTATGGACTTCAACTCTCAGAATTCCTCAGGCAGCTGGGGAATTCTGGGATTTGAAGTCCACAAGACTTAAAGTTGCCAAGTTTGGAGATCCCTGGTCTATATGGGGGGGAACCATTTGCCAATCTACCAAAGGAAATCTTACTTTTGAATTTTCCCATTTAATTATGAGCTTTTCCAAAGTCAGTTAGTACTAACGAGTATATTTTATTCATATCAACTTTCGCTCACACTGTTAAGAGGAGATAATTATGTTTTATGTTCTATTTACATGCAGTGGCATGTATTTTTCTCCTACTCCTGTGGCACATGCCAACATGAAGGGAAAATTTGTCTTATTAGAATATGTTAACTAACTTGCATAATTTTTTAATTAGCAGGAATGGGGACTAGAAAAATAACATTGTCTATATTTCATCTTTTTCGTGTTATTTGGTAATTATTGTCTCTGTGATAACAAAGAAAAGGTTTCCAAGCAACTTTCAGGTTTATCCTTTCCAGCTGCAAAGTACTATTAAAACCAATGTTTAATTAAACTTACATTGCTTGAAGCAGTTGTTTAATCATAAGACAATCAATGTGCGTTTCCAAAAGTCTTCATAAACAAGAATCCTTTTAAGTAGATGGTATGTTGACACATTATCCCATGCATAAATCATACCGTGTATTAATTTTTAGCCCTTAAGAAATGTTTACTCTTACTCTGCAAAAAATGGACTTGGTCACTCAAATGTTGTCTCACAAACTCTGATTTTCCCTTAATAAATGCTGGCCAATTTAAGGTTGTGGAACCTTTAGAAAAGAAACCCTCAGATTTATAGTAACTAGTGAGAAAAAGCATTTTTCTAGTGGTTTAATCAGATTTAATCAGAAGAAAGATAGCTTCTTCTCTGGCAATATTACACTGCTAACCAGAGCATACAAAACATTTGCAAGACCAATCCTCGAATACAGCTCACCTGTCTGGAACCCGCACTGCATATCGGACATTAATACAATTGAGAGAGTTCAGAAATATTTCACAAGAAGAGTCCTCCACTCCTCTATTCGCAACAGAATACCTTATTCCACCAGACTTGAAATTTTGGGCTTAAACAACTTAGAGCTACGTCGCCTTCGATCTGATCTAAATGTAGTTCATAAAAATCATCTGCCACAATGTCCTACCTGTCAATGAATACTTAGCTTCAACCGCAACAATACACGAGCACACAATAGATTCAAACTCAATGTAAACCACTCGAAACTCAACTGCAGAAAATACGACTTCAACAACAGAGTGATCAGTGCCTGGAATGTACTACCTGACTCTGTGGTTTCTTCCCCAAACCCCAAAAACTTTAACCTTAGACTGTCTACAATCGACCTCTCCTCATTTCTAAGAGGTCTGTAAGGGGCGTGCATAAGCGCACCACTGTGCCTACCGTCCCTGTCCTACTGTCCGATTGTCCAAATTTACCTATACATACTTTGCTTTTGTTTATGTTTATATCATACCTGTTATCTTGTACACGTGTTGACAAATAAATAAATAAAATAAAATAAATAAATAAAGATCTCCAGAGCCTCATGTATCTATCATGGTTCACACCAAAGTGTCCTGTTAACTTTTCTTTCTTTCTTTCAAGAAAATCCAGAGCTGCAGGTGTTGACCATGAAGATGAAATCTGTAGAGGTATTTATTGGGCCAGTTGAAATTGGATGACTTCATTGTAAGTTTTCAGATTTCAAGGACTAGTCATTCATCAAGTTGGCCTGGGGAAAAAAGTAAAGGGAAGAAAGAATTGAAGACAATAGTTTAGTTTAGTTTCCTTTATTGTCATCGCCCCCCGTACAATGAAATTAATCTTCAGTGTACATTATAACTATAAAAATAAAACACAAACACACATCCTTCGCATTCTATACAATTGAATTGAAAACCCCTGATACTGCATTAATATTGCACTATACAGTAGAATTCAATATAGTTACTGCTCTGGGGTAGAAGCTGTTTTTCAGCCTATTTGTCCTTGTTTTTATTATCCTGTACCGTCTGCCAGATGGTATTAGTTTAAAAAAAAAGGGGGTGCCCAGGATGAGATGGATCTTTAAGAATGTTTTGAACTTTCTTAAGGCAGCGGGAGCTATAAAGCTCTTCCAAAGAGGGGAGAGGGCAACCAGTGATCCTCTGGGCAATGATGTTAACCCTCTGTCCTATCTGCCACTGTGCAATTGACACTCCATACACTGGTGCAGTAAGTTAAAATACTCTCTATGGTGCAGCGGTAGAAGGTCACCAGCAGTTTTTCATTCAATTGTTGTTTCCTGAGAAGCCTCAGGTAGTATAATCTCTGCTGGGCCCTTTTGACCAGTGCTGCAATGTGAGCACCCCAGGTCAGGTGCTCTTTTATGATAACACCCAGAAACTTAAAACTGGTCACTTGCTCCACTCGGTCTCCACTGATAAGCAAGGGCTGGATGTCTGATCTATTCCTTCTGTAGTCCACTGTAAGCTCCTTGATCTTATTGGTGTTAAGGACCAAGTTATTGTCTCCACACCATGAAAGCAACCAGTCCACCTCATTTCAATAGGCCCAAGAATTAGTATGGCTGTTATCTACAAGACTTTTTACTCAGAATTGAGTTATTATTTCATGGACTCATGCTGGCTGTTAATGAAGTTGAATTAATAGTCGGTGTTCAGAAAAGACTGCTTTAAACTGTATTTGTGTTTGACGACTACTAAGAAAGCTCATTAGTAGTCCTTAATTAGTAAACTAAGGTTTGTACAGACGTTGTGTGTGCTGCGTTCTTTGTGGTCCATAGCTGGGGCAGAACAATAAGCTGTTCTGGAACCGGATGTCTTGCTATCCAGAACAGCATCCTCTCCTTTGCACAATCAGGTGTCACTTCTCCCCTTAACATCACGACAGCCAAAACTTCCTACAAAGGTGATTCGTCATGCCACCCATGAAATTCTTTACTCCTTGGTTATGAAAATGTCTCTCGTTGCAAAACTATCTCCTTGTCTGCCCATGGCGAGACTATGAGGAAATGCTGGGGGCGGATGAAGATCTCAGCAACCTCCAAAATAAAAGACAAATGTAGGTGGGATAGAAATCAGGAGAACCTTATGGGGAAAAGTATCAAGTTCATTTTGAATGTGGTGTATAGAATTTAATTAAATTTGAGCCCAATGTAGAGAAAAGAAAGGTTTTACAATGTAGAGAAAAGTAAAGTTTTAGCTGGAGGCTAAAACATATCAAGAACAGACGCAGGAATTGGGTTTGTCTAGTCTACTGAAAAGAAGGACTAGGGGTGACATGATAGCAGTGTTCCAATATTTGAGGGGTTGCCACAAAGAAGAGGGGGGGTCAACTTATTTTTCAAAGCACCAGAACAAGAAACAATGGATGAAAACTAATCAAGGAGAGAAACAACCTGGAATTAAGGAGAAACTTCCTAACAGTGAGGACAATTAACCAGTGGAACAGCTTGCCTTCAGAAGTTGTGGGAGCTTCATCACTGGAGGTTTTTAAGAAGAGACTGGGCAGTCACTTGTCTGAAAGGGTATAGGATCTCCTGCTTGAGCAGGGGGCTGGATTAGAAGACCTCCAAGGCCCTTTCCAACTCTAAGAGCCAAGGTGGCCAAGGTGGCGCAGTGGTTAAAATGCAGCACTGCAGTTCATCAGTTCAGCTGTTCAAATCTCACCGGCTCAAGGTTGACTCAGCCTTCCATCCTTCTGAGGTCAGTAAAATGAGGACCCAGATTGTTGGGGGCAATATGCTGAACTCTGTAAACCACTTAGAGAGGGCTGTAAAGCACTATGAAGCGGTATATAAGTCTAAGTGCTATTGCTATTGCTATTGCTATTCTACTCTGATTCTAAGGAGAAATTTCCTGACAGTGAGAACGATTATCCAGTGGAACGGCTTGCCTTCAGAAGCTGTGAGTGGTCCATCACTGGAGGCTTTTAAGAAGAGAATGGACAGCCACTTGTCTGGAATCATATAGAGTCTCCTGCTTGTGCAGGGGGCTGGACTAGAACACCTCCAAGATCCCTTTCCAACTCTGTTATTCTGTTCTGTTCAGTTGTAGCACAGCTGCTGAGTCTGCTTCCTATTTTTACTGCTCTCTGGCTTTTCAAAAGAGAACTTCCACCCCCTCCCTGCATCCCAACAGGGTGCAAACAAAAACATTATTCAGGATGTTAGAGAGGTCTGTCCTGTAACCTACACTCCCTTCTGTGGGTGCTACTTGTGCCAATTGTAACTTGATGGCACAGTTGCCCCAAAATGAAGCCGTTGTTTTCAGTCAGCCTTCGGGTGAATGCAAAAATTGTCAAATTAAATTCAGCTCCCCTCGTCGGATTTTTATTCATGCGTTATAGCAGGGACATGTATAATTCAACTGGGAGTGGCAGTAAAAAAGAGAGATGGCTATATAAATTAAAGCTGTCTCCAAATGCTATTTTTCAAAATGAATCACTATTCAAAATTCATTGCAAAGTTGAAGCTTGGGGAAAAAAAGAAGTTCTCTGTTCTTTATGAAGCAAAGGACGAGAACGACTCGAGTCCCTTTTAGAGGAAATATTTCTGAGATAAGAATTTCAGTGCAATTATGGGCAATGCTACAAAGAAGCAGAGAGTGTTACTTGTTGACAGGGAAGTGAGCAAGCAGTTTACAGCTGTTCAAGAGGAGGACTTGAGGGGGGGGGAATTCTTCTGCCTGGATGTTGAATTCCTAAGTGCCAAATATGGACTTGACTGAATGGAGCAGATAGATTGACGATGACATGGATAGTATACAGCCTATTTAGATCACTTCTGAGTTAGTACAGCTGATCAAAATGTTAAATATATCTCATCCAGGATCAAGCGGTAAATAAGCAATAGAAAAATGAAGAGAAGCTTCGGGGAACGGGCACAAGGCAGATCAAGATTTTGTTTTTGGTATTTTGTTGAATGACTGACTTAGCAACAAGCTCAGGGATTGTCACCTTTAGCTCCAAGTCAGATTATTGGTGCAGATGCTCCCTATGGTTGTCCCAAAGGTGCTTTTTCAAGAGGCAACTGGACTTTCTGGTTTTTCTTTGAAGGCGTTTCGCTTCTCATCCAAGAAGCTTCTTCAGCTTCTCAAGAGCTGAAGAAGTTTTCTTGGATGAGAAGCGAAACGTCTTCAAAGAAAAACCAGAAAGTCCAGTTGCCTCTTGAAAAAGCACCTTTGCGACAACCATGACCATGATGACTGAGAATCTCCATAGACATTTATGCTCCCTATGGATTAAATACTTTGGCCACCTAATGAGAAGGAAGGACTCACTGGAGAAGAGCCTAATGCTGGGAACGATTGAGGGCAAAAGAAGAAGGGGACGACAGAGAATGAGGTGGCTGGATGGAGTCACTGAAGCAGTCGGCGTGAGCTTAAATGGACTCCGGGGGATGGTAGAGGACAGGAAGGCCTGGAGGAACGTTGTCCATGGAGTTGCGATGGGTTGGACATGACTTCGCGACTAACAACAACAACAATGGATTAACCAGGTGTATGGGGATAAAAGTTGGCTCAATGTCTATGGAGTTTCTCAATTATCCATGTCATAGTTGTCCCACAGGTGCTTTTCCAAAAAGCAACTGGGTTTCCTTAGGTTTTTTTCTCCCTCATCCACTTGATCCTGGATGAAATATATTGAACATTTTGATCAGCTGTACAAACACAGAAGTGATCTAAATATGCTGCAGTATCCATGAAAATGTTTTGTTTCTCTTCTGAGAAGCTTTAGAACTGGAGTCAGAACCCAAGAAGCTCCTTGGATGAGAAATGAAGCATTTTCAAGGGAAAAAAATCAAAAAAGTCCAGTTGCCTTTTGGAAAAGCATCTTTGGGACAACAAGTAGGGTCTTTAAGGTCTGCAAGTCTGAAGTCTCTCACTGAACTAGACCACAGATAGTCCCTCTGCCTTGACCTTGACATCAAAGGCAACCTCTGGAAGAATGCAGGATTGAGAAAGCTGGGATATATGAAGATAGCAATAGCACTTAGACTTATATACCTCTTCACAGTGCTTTACAGCCCTCTCTGAGCGGTTTACAGAGTGAGCCTATTGCCCCCAATAATTTGGATCCCCATTTTACCCACCTCGGAAGGATGGAAGGCTGAGTCAATCTTGAGCCTGGTGAGATTTGAACTGCCAAATTGCAGGCAGTCAGCAGAAGTAGCCTGCAGTACTGCACTCTAACCACTGCGCCACCATGGCTCATGAAGATGACATAAAGATTAAAAATATGTATTACCCAATGATAAATTTATCAGCTCTAGCATCTTTCTGTTTTCAGAGTTTTGCACTTGTGCCATCTCAACATCCCTCTCTTAGCATGCTGACGATTTCCTCTGATTCCTTGCTGACTCTGTTCCTATTGTCACTGAAGCATTGACCACGCACAGACAAAATGCCATAGAATATTAGTTCATGGGTCCCATTGTTAGCTTCCAGCTCATACTCCAAAGTACTAAATAAACATAGATGGAACAAAACAGCACCAGTTTAGAGATGTTTGCAAGACTGACAGCCAATCCCTGCCAAACCCAGAGTAACTCATATAAACTTTTCCGAGAACAGCCTGTAGGTTGAGATGGTTCCAGTTCTAGCCAATTTGCTTTAAGAGGAATTGCCTTACATCTACAAAACATGACAATCGCTTTGATTGTGAACATGAAAGCAAGTGATAATCCTGTCTTACTTCCAGTGAACACGGAGTCGATACATCATTAATGTTTTTAATTGTGTATCTTATCTCCTCTTTCTCTCAATTGCTTCCAAGAAGAGTGTCCCCCAACTGATTTGGGTCTAGCGATCTACCTTGGCCAAACCCAGAAAGCTACAGGGACACCGTTAGACCTGACTGGTGGTTGTCTAGGAATGGACCACCTGGCCATCAGAAAAGCCCAGGGGTAGATGAGAAAGGAAGTCTCCAGTTTCACAGACCCAAGGCCACAGCAAGATACCAAAAAACTTAGGAGTTTGGCTCTACTCAAAGAATTGTTTACCTTTACAATACATGTAACCAACCCATGGAGCTAATTCCTTTACTCCCTCTCTGTTCCTCTAGGCAGAATGGTCTAGAATTTCATTCTTCTGATGCTTGGCAATGTTCTGATATTTACTATAAGCTTACTCGCTGACAGTTCAGGCTCATTTATTCTAATACATGAGTTCTAAAAAAAACCAAAAACACTTAAGTGTTCAATTATCTCTTTTATGCTTAGTTCAAAAGAACTGAATGTACTAAAGGTGTAGGGGGGGTGGGGAATTTCCATGGAGAAACTGCTAAGTACCCCAGCTCCTTCATGTGAAACAGGAAAAGCAGGAAAAATTGCTTCAAAATAATGCCGAGCTGGAGTGCTTTGGACAAGTACCCAAACAGGGTAGGCTCCAGATACATAGACTGAGTCTACAGCTATGTTGTTAAAAAAAATTTCTAGCAGCTTTCCCTAACCTGTTCCTCTCTGGATCTCTTGGGACCAGAAAGGGGGAAATTGGGAGTCTTAGAAACAGGAATCACACCATTCCAGGGGTACGGTGCAGTAGTGGGTTCCTGCCGGTATAGTTAATTGCTGTTGTTCGGTGCAGAGCCAAAGACGCTGCTGCCGTTCGTGGTGCGGGGGCTTTCCCCGGGCGCTACCGCCGGCCGCATGGACACCGCCAATTGCGTTCTTTTGCCCTATGTGCATGCGCAAAGCGTTCTGCATGCACAGAGGGCAAAAGAACGCAATTGGCGGCATCCATGCGGGCGGGGAAAGTGGCCTGGGAAAACTCCCCGCTGCGAACGGCAGCAACGTCTTCGGCTCTGCGCCGAACAACAGCTATTAACCGTACCGGCAGGTACAGGCAGGAACCCACCTCTGGTACAGTGGAACTTGGGGAGCATATCTTGAATTGTGTACTGAGACATGAAGTAATTCTCATTTCCAGTCATAACAGAATTACAGAAGAGTTAGAAGGGATCTTGAAGATCTTCTAGTCCAACCCCGTATTCAAGCAAAGAACTTAATACCATTCCAGAGAAATGATTGTCCAATCTCTTCTTAAAAACCTCCAGTGATGGAGCATCCACAACTTCTGAAGTTGTGCTTTTCCACTGATTAATTGTTCTAAGTATCAAGACATTTCTCCTTAGTTCTAAGTTGCTTCTCTCCTTGGATTAGTTTCCACCCATCGTTTCTTGTCTTGCCTTTAGGTGCTTTGGAGAACAGGTTGAGCCCCTCTTCTTTGTGGCAGCCCCTCAAATATCAGAACACTGCTATCATGTCAGCCATGACAGGGCTTCTAACTTACCTCACTGCTGCTTCGCTTCCTCCCACGCCGCATGCACAATGCCCCAAAAAATGAACCCTCCCAAAAAGCCAAAAACAAGATGGCAACACATGCGCAGTGCCAGAAACTCAGCTTCTACGCATGTGCAGAAGAAAAAAAAAACCTAGAATTTTTTTTTTAAAAAAAATTGAAAAAAATTCCCCCAAAAAAGATGGCAGCGCCCACGGACCGGCACCGACCGAACTGGGAGGAACCGGCAGGAACCCACCTCTGATGTCAGCATGCTGAGGAATCATGCTCACTTCATTGATACATATTTTTTTTGCGATAATATAGGGGTCCTTGCCTTTTTCCAAAGTCCCATCCCCAACTTCCCAGTTTTGTTATGGAACCTGGATTTCCTGGTACACGTATGGATTTATGACCACAATTGGAATTTCCATTGCAAGACAGTGTGGCCATAAGGTGAGTCGTCAGCTCAAGCTTTACAGTGATCATTAAGCAAATTACCATGGTTGTTAAGCACAACACATTGTGCTTAACAATGTGAATCCACCTCTCCAATTGATTTTGCACAAGTGAATCCACCTCTCCAATTGATTTTGCTTGTTGGAAGCTGGGTGCAAATCACAACCATATGATTATAAGATGCCGTAACTGTCATAGATTACAAGCCAGTTGCCAAGCACCAGAATTGCAATCACATGACTGCAGGGAGGGTGCAACAGTCATATCTTCAAGGTTGGGCTATAAGCAGGGGCGGGTTCCTCTTGCCTGCCTACCGGTGCACTGCGCGCACATCATCTTGTTTTGTGCACGCACATGTTCGCTATGCGTGCTCATCCCCTCACACGATTTTGCTTCCTGCGCATGCGCGGAAGCAAAATCTCATGAGGGGACATGCGCGGGGGCAAGATTTTGGTGATTTTTTGCTTCCACGCATGTGTGGAAGCAAAAAATCGCCAAAATCTCACGTGGGCGTCCCCTCATGAGATTTCGCTTCCACACATGCGCAGGAAGCAAAAAATGCCTAAAAATTCCAGAAAAAAGATAGCGCCGTGCGACAGACTGGCGAAGACAGCACCGCAGCCGTCACGTGCAAATTGCGTAATCGGCGGGTCCTTACCCTATTGTGGCCATGGCATTATCCTGATCATTCAGCTTGATAGGGCTTCTTCCTTCCTCTCCTGCTCTTCTGAAAGCACATTCAAACATGCAAGATTGCAACAGTGGGGTTTTTTGTTGGGGGGGGCGGCAGAGGGGAGAGTCCTCAGGCAGCCTCTCTCAACTGCATGTCCTCCAGAAGGATTAATCTTCGCTGTGGTCCCAAGAGATGTGAATGAGGAAAGGCTGTTTCTGTCACATTTGCAACTGTTGATTTAGGAACATTTAATAATACACAGGAACTATTCTTGGGTGTCAAAAGCAAAGACATTTCGGATTACCTGCCGCAATACCAGGAAAGAAAGAGTAAAGGATTACTGAAGAATTTCTTTCTCCTCTTCTGCTATTACATATCATTCTCTTGGTATTGCAACGGCCTGCGAAGACCTACAAGCTTTGTTATTATAGCTGTCATCTTTTTTAAAAAAAAAACTTTTATCATTTAGTGTTTTTTTTCTTTATGTTAGAGCCTCATGATTCATTCTTGCTTGGCTACCACACAGTTTTCCACCCACATAGAAAAACATGCCAAACCTCTGAGGTTTTGCAATATTCTTTTGTAGCATAGCTTTTATCAGGCAATCAAGTCAATATTAATGTAATTTTTTTTCCTGAACGCAAAAAGCAGACTTAGCTGCCAAAGGCACACAACAGCTCACTGGGTGATAAAATAAAGTATCAACAGATAGTTTCCCCTTAAAAATTCAGCTGAGATATTCTCAAAGAAAAATGTGGGTTGAATTTGTTCATGTTAATGTGGACTGGGCTCAATGGAGACATTCGGAAGGATTTCATCTTAAGGATCCAGTCTTAAAATGCACTTATGAACGTGAAAATTCCATCAGATGTCATGAGAATGATGCATAAACAAGCAGGATTGTACCCAGACTTTTTGTTGGGAAGACAATTCTCAAACTACAATGGAGCAGAAGGAAAAAGGGCTCAACCCAGTGGCTCAACCCAGCTTACTTACTGATACCGGTGTGCTGCGCGTGCATCTCCACGTTCCATGCATGCGGTCGCTACACATGCATGCCCTCTCACGCAATTTCGATGAGATTTTGCTTCTGCACATGTGCGGAAGCAAAATCTCACCGAAATCTTGTGAGGGGACGCGCGCGCACGATTTCAGCAAGATTTTGCTTCTGCGCATGCGCGGAAGCAAAATCTCGCCCTAATCTCTCTCTCTCGCACGTACCCTCGCGAGATTTCGGTGAGACTTTGCTTCTGCATATGCGCAGAAGCAAAAAAGCTGAAAAATTCTTTTAAAAAGGTGGCGATGCACATGACTGTCCGGTGAAGACGGTACCGGAGCAGTCGTGCACAAATTGCGTAATCGGCGGGTCCCTACCGGAGCTGCGCACTGGACCGCACTGGTAGGAACCCACCCCTGGCTCAACCTATTCTCTAAAGCACCTGAAGGCAGGACAAGAAGCAACGGATGGAAACCTATCAAGGAGAGAACCTATCTAGCACTAAGGAGAAATTTCCTGACAGTTAGAACAATTAATCAGTGGAACGACTTACCTCTGGAAGTTGTGAATACTCCAACACTGAAAGTTTTTAAGAAGAGATTGGATAACCATTTGTCTGAAATGGTTTAGGATCTCCTACTTGAGCAGGGGGTTGGACTAGAAGACCCCAAAGATCCCTTTCAACTCTGTTATTCTGTTATTCTGTTTTGGGATAAAGGACTATTAGTTAGGGCCAGAGGTGTAGTATTCACTTACTTTCCCTACTGGTTCGCAAATGTGAGCAAGCGTGCATCCACGCATGCGCACGGCCTTCAGCGCATGTGCTGTGCTCATGCACGCTCCTTACACGCATGCGTACGGCTTCAAAATGAGCCTACATAGGATGATGTAGCGCTGCGGTGGGTGGGTGGGGGCGGGGGCAGGCCCACCCGCAGGCCGCTGCTACTGGTTCACCCGAACCGGTCCGAACCAGCAGAATACCAACTCTGCAGGGCAGGAAGGGACATTTTCTATGTCTATGATGGAAGGAGTATATTGAAGCATTACACAGAATGATGTCAACATCCAAGATACTTCAGAAGGTATTCTTTGTAAGAACCCCTAATACTGGAAGATACAGTTCAATCATTACCAATTTCAGAAGGCTAAACGCACTTATGGAATACCCATTAAGGTTTTAACCAAGCTTTGCCAGCAAATCTGGAGAGTGATACGATGGTCAATCAAATGGAAGAGGTCAATCTGCATTCCAATACCAAAAAAGGAGACTTTAATAGATTGTACAAACTGCCCAACAATATCCTTAATTTCACATGCTAGGAAAGTAATGCTTGGGTTGGTGGGATTAGAGCCCTACATGGCGAAAGAGATGCCAGATGTTCAAGCTGGCTTCCAAAAAGGCTAAGGGACATGAAACATTATTGTTGATGTGCATTGAATAATTAAAAAAGCCAAAGAATATCAAAAAGAAGTCAGTATGTGTGCTTCATCAATTATAGAAAAGTCTTTGATTACGTTAATCACTTCAAGCTGTGGAACGTGCTTACAAAAATGAAAATCCCAGAACACTGTCCTCTTGAGAAACTTATATACAGGTCAGAAAGCCACAAAACATGGTGGAACAGACTCTAGGTTGGCAAAAGAGTGTAGCAAGGCTATATACTCTCCCCTTATTTAATCAACTTACATGCTGAGTATATACAGTATTAAGCTGGATTGGAAGAAGATAAGAGTGGTTTCAAAATCAGAGTAAGAAATCCAATCATCTATGCTATGTTGATGACACTACCCTGAAAGCCAAAAATGAAAAAGATCTGGAAGCTCTCGTGCTAAAAGTCAAAGAGCATGATGGGAAAAATGGGGCTAAAATTAAATATAAAGAAGACTAAATTAATGACAGCAAGTAGAACAACCAGCCTTTGAACTGACAGTGAAGATTATGTAGTGATGGATGACTTTTGCCTTTCAGGATTAACCATCAACAGTCAAGAAACAAGCAGTCAAGAAATATGCTGCAGACTTGCACTTGGTAGAACAGCCAAGAAGTCCTTGGAAAAGATATCCATATGCTGTGATGTGTCTGTGCCTACAAAAATCAGAATTGTGCAAACTATGGTTTTCCTTATAACACTTTATGGAAGCAAACATCGGGCTTTAAAAAAATCAGGACAAGAAGATTATAGATGCTTTTGAATGTTGCTGTTGGTGAAGATTCCTGAGAATGTTGTGGACAATCAAGAAAAGAAACCAATGGATCATCAAACAAATCAATTCTTACATGATGCACAATACACAAATGACCAGGATCAAATTATCCTACTTTGGACACATTATGTGAAGAACCAGCTCTTTGGATTAGGGTTTAGGACAACTCGCTATGGCTAATTCACCACATCAACTCACTCCTGCCAACTTACCACAGATAACTCACGAGATAACTCAATGTGAGATAACTCAATGCGAGGTAACTCAATGCGAGATAACTGTACTGTAGACCTGTTTCTCCCTTAATATTTTAGTAATATAATTAATATTATTATAATTCATACTATTATTATTAATACAATCCCAATAAAGTTAATAAAACTAAGAAAGGAGGAAGAGGCAGATAGAGGCCCTAATAATATTAAGAGAGGGTTTAGAATACAGTTATCTTGCATTTTCCCATGGTGAGTTGTCCCACACGAGTTGGCTGCAGTGACTTGTTCCACAGTAAGTTGACCATGGTGAATTGACCATGATGAGTTGACTGTGAGTTGATGATGGTGAGTTGGGTCTCAGCAAGTTGTCTCATTCTGCTTGAAAAGCCTCTAGTGCTGGGAACCATGGAAGGAAAGAGAAGAGGCTTTCCAGCAGCAAGACTTGAAGAACAGATTAGGAGTAGATCATAATGGAGAAAATGGTCACTAGGAGTCAAAAACGACTCAATGGCACATAATCAATCAATCATGATTTTAAGATCAATGTTCTCTTGAGTTGGGGGCAACAATCAAAGCAGTGGCAAAGAAGGTCATGTCTCCATCGTCTGGTTGGGATAGAATAGAGTAGAGTAGAGTAGAGTAGAGTAGAGTAGAGTAGAGTAGAGTAGAGTAGAATAGAATAGAATAGAATAGAATAGAATAGAATAGAATAGAATAGAATAGAATAGAATAGAATAGAATAGAATAGAATAGAAT
This sequence comes from Diadophis punctatus similis, assembly GCA_023053685.1. Taxonomy (NCBI): domain Eukaryota; kingdom Metazoa; phylum Chordata; class Lepidosauria; order Squamata; family Dipsadidae; genus Diadophis; species Diadophis punctatus. The sequence continues at coordinate 4,715,787 of JALIGW010000021.1, forward strand.
AGAATAGAATAGAATAGAATAGAATAGAATAGAATTCTTTATTGGCCAAGTATGATTGGACACACAAGGAATTTGTCTTTGGGGCATATACTCTCAGGGTACATAAAATGAAAGATACATTTGTCAAGAATCATGAGGTACAACACTTAATGATTGTCATAGGGTACAAATAAGTAATCAGGAAACAATCAATATTAATATAAATCGTAAGGATACAAGCAACAAGTTACAGTCATACAGTCATAAGTGGAAGGAGATGGGTGATATGAACGATGAGAAGACTAATAGTAATAGTAATGCAGCCTTAGTGAATAGTTTGACAGTATTGAGGGAATTATTTGTTTAGCAGAGTGATGGCGTTTGGGAAAAAATTGTTCTTGTGTCTAGTTGTCTTTGTGTGCAGTGCTCTATAGCGTCGTTTTGAGGGTAGGAGTTGAAACAATTTATGTCCAGGATGTGAGGGGTCAGTAAATATTTTCACGGCCCTCTCTTTGACTCGTGCAGTATACAGGTCCTCAATGGAAGGCAGGTTGGAAGTAATTGTTTTTTCTGCAGTTCTGATTATCCTCTGAAGTCTCTGTCTGTCTTGTTGGGTTGCAGAACTGAACCAGACAGTTATAAAGGTGCAGATGACAGACTCAATGATTCCTCTGTAGAACTGTATCAGCAGCTCCTTGGGAAGTTTGAGCTTCCTGAGTTGGCGGAGAAAGAACATTCTTTGTTCTTTCTGCGGCAACAGTTTCTCCTTTACAACTGGATCTCCTTGGTCTGCTGCAAGAAACAAAATGGTGGGACTTTCCTAGAGTCTAATGCTATTTAATTAGTCCTTGTGATTCTTGGCCATATTCTTTGATTTCCACCAGCTACAACTATATCGTTAATACATAGAAGTTGCTAAGTCAAAGAAGATAAAGTAGGTGCTACCTTTTCCCACTGGATTAAACATGTTGCTATGGAAATAGAACCCAAGAACAATAAAGGCAAAGGTGAAGGAAGATGCCCAAGCCAAAGGGAATCATTTTTTACAATTCAGGTGTTTGGCAAGGTGGGTGTTTTTTTTAATTAATTTACTTCACTGTACAAAACCTATTACTGTCAAAGTAAATATCAAGCAACATAACATAATACAACTCATTAAGTAATATGGGGATTTCTATTGCAACATTGAACATTAAACATATAGTCTTATTAAAATTGAGGGTATTTCATCCAAACTTAAAATTAAGTTTGGATGAAATACAGACGGAGCTCTGAATTTCACTAAGTAGTTTAAACCTAGCTATGAAATTTTACAAATTGTCTAGGAAACTATAAAGCCCTTCAGAAAAAATGTCCATGTTAGTTTCAGCATACAAAATTACTAAACCACATTACTCAGGCTCAGCCTGTTGAAGAGAAAATATATTGAAGAGCCAAGGTGGCACAGCGGTTAGAGGCAGGTACTGCAGGCCACTTTAGCTGACACTGATCCGCAGGTCAGCAGTTCAAATCTTACCAGCTCAAGGTTGACTCAGCCTTCCATCCTTCCGAGGTAGGTAAAATGAGGACCCAGATTGTTGGGGGCAATATAAATATACATTGCTTACTGGTGTAAACCGCTTAGAGAGTGCTTGCACTGTGAGGCGGTATATAAATCTCACAAAAATAAATAAAATAAAATAAATAAATAAAAGATGACAGCACAGAGATTTATTTCTATTCTCTACCTGCCCACAATAAAGATAATTGTTTTCCAAACTGGCTACTGCCAATATTGTGGACTTCAGATGCTAGAATTCTCATCAAGGACCTTTCTTTCTAAAGAAGTCACCCTAACTTGATTCTGAAATGTGAAACCATTACACAACTTGCTAGGGGAAAATGGTTACCTAAATCCACCTTTCAGGTTCCATATATCTGAGCAGCAATGATGTAGTGGGATGATCAGGCTGAGCCTGAGGAGGAGTCAAACGCATCATAAGTCATGAGTCCCTGCACGCCCACAAGAGATCTAAGTCAAGCCCACCTTGAATGTCTTTTTATTCCTGCTCATTTCCCTTGACTGTTAGTAGGTCAGATTCTTGTAGAGAGCTTAAGTTTATAATAAATCTTTATACTCATTTGAACTGCCTGAATCCCCTGATTTCCCTGGCACTTGACAATCAATGTGTGGACATTTGTTTACCTACAGAGAAAGAAATAGTGTTGGGAAAAAAATATTTCCTCTAAGTAAAAACTTGCTAGGTATACCCTTAGGTTAAATGAATCACAACAGCAGGTGCATTCTGGAAACAAATATAAACTATGACTAGCCGTGCTGATAAATTCAGCAAAGTAACCAAGATAGGACACATAAGGGACCTGGAAATGGAGCAAGGGTTGCTCAGCCCTGAACACACTGGGGCAACCAAACCAAGAACACACAATATATGGAGAGAACTTAAGAGCTGTGATGGTGCAGTGGTTAGAATGCAGTACTGCAGGCTACTTCTGCTGACTGCCAGCTGCCAGCAGTTCAGCAGTTTGATTTTGACCGGCTCAAGGTTGACTAAGCCCTATCATCCTTCCAAAGTCAATAAAATGAGGATCCAAACTGTTGGGAGCAATATGCTGACTCTGTAAATCGCTTAGCGAGGGCTGTAAAGGACTGTGAAGTGGAATATAAGTCTAAGTGCTATTGCTATCTGTTGGGATCAGAGAAACACCAGCAAGCTAGGAATGTAGGTCAGAAAGGTTCCTTCTGTCACTGTTGGCCAACACCAAGCTATCACTGTTGGTCTTACTTCATTCCCTAATATTATGGCTTTTTGAACGATCCACAAAGCTTGCTCTCTGCCTAAAGAGACTCGCTTCACTTCAGTCTAGCCAAAATGTCCCTTGCTTGGCTGGAATTCTTGGTCCTGAGCTTTGAAAGGTTGATGATTTGTACAGTAGCCAAAGCTTAATTGCTTTACAGCAATTTGTAGTGAATGCCCCACCCTGATACCAATGATTAGTTTTCTCACTCATGACATAACCTTCCTTTGGTAATGTTCTAAAAGTTCTGCCAAATCTATTCTAAGAGGGCATATATGCATGAATATTTCTCATTAACCCTTGCCACCAAGTGGGTCATTAGGAAAGACCCCCATGGCAGAGTCATTTTAGTAGCCCTTTGTGCACCAGAAATATGTGGACTGAAACCAGGACTCTTCACGCATTGGAAAGGTTTACTTGGAAGGGTTGCTGAATTAGTGATTGGCTTGATGAGATTTGTCAAAATGACACAATGTTCTCTCTGAGAGCAGCATAATTACCAAAGTTGAGGTGGGAAAGACTTGCAGGAACCAACTTGTACTGGTCTCTCTGGATGAGGACCAATTTTCATGCTTATGTCACTGATTCTTATCTCTCAGTGAGTAAACTCCGCTATTTTGTACTTCTACAAATACTTAGCATTCTGTCTTACAACCACAGGAGCGGATCCAACTTCTGAACCTGATCTCAGACAGGATCATACAGTTGTCGACCAGAGGTGGGATTCACATAATTACCCTACCAGTTCGTCCAGCACCGAAAATGTGAACACATGTGAGTGCATGCTCGCTTCGGTAGTGCACACGCCTTCTGCACCTGCATGTGGCCTTCCGCACATGGACTTTGCTTGCATGTGCGGCTTGCATGCATGTGTGCGGCTTGAAAACGTGGCTAAATAGAACGGCATAGCGCCGGGGCGAGTGGGTGGGGGCCAGCCCACATGCAGGTCACTACTACCGGTTCGCCCAAACCGGTCTGAACCAGCTGAGTACCACCTCTGTTGTAGACCCACCAAGGTGTAAATAAGCACCAGACTTAAGAGACAAAGCCACTAAGATAACTTCAGCTCATTAATGGAGACCCTTTAATTAAATAACCATAGCAATAGCAGTAAAAGTAATTGAAGCTAACTTGCTAAAAAAATATTTATTTATTTTTTAAAAAAGGAATATAATCAAAACATAGTTTTTTTAAAGATAAGGTATGGCATTTAAATAATCCACCGAAACCATTTGACCCAAAAAAGCATTACTTCTCTTTTTTCCTTTCTATGCTCATCAAAGTCCAAGATTTTTCAACACCTGTTCTTTGGTGGAAGTAATGTTGGAACATAGAAAATTGTGAATTGCTTTCAGAAGTTTTATTGCAGCCTACTTAAAAGGGGAGTGCGATAAACATGTGGCACAAAGTAGTCAAATATCTAACTACTTTTGAAGTTTTTATAACTTTAGAAGGTTAACTTTCTGCTAATTGAGTAACTTTTCTGAAGCTATAAATGTCTAATATGTAAAGAAAACTGGATGGCCTGAATATATGATTATCCAATAATCAGTTACTGTACATAAATCACTATTGCGGTATCCTCAAAAACTTTTAAAGTATATTTAATGCTTCCATTAAGATTGGAAAATCAGTGGGTACTCTAATCTCCTCTCCAGACTGAGAATTAAACTTACCTTATTTTTCGGAGTATAAGACGCACCGGAGTATAAGACACACCTTAGTTTTTGGGGAGGAAAATAGAGGGAAAAAATCTGCCTACCAGGTATTCATCTGGCTAGCGTCCTTAGTCTGGTCAGCTTCAGCACATTATTTTATCCCCTGGTTAGGACTAAAAAAAAACCTTTTTTGGAGAGTAACAATGAAAGAGCCTGCAAGCCAGTAAGAGCTGGGAAGATTGTTAGCACCTGGTTAGGGCTAGAAAAAAAACTTATTCAGAGCAAGTAGAGCAATGAAAAAAACCCCTGCAAAGCCTTAGGGCTGGAAAAACATTCTTCAGAGAGAGTAACAATGAAAAAGCCTGCAAGGTAAGAGCTGGGAAGATCTGTTAGCACCTAGTTAGGGCTGGGAAAAAAGCTTCAAAAAAAAAGCTACATTCAGAGTATAAGACGCACCCAAATTTTCAGCCACTTTTAGGGAGGAAAAAGGTGCGTCTTATACTCCGAAAAATACGGAGGTTTGGATAGAGGTGGGGAAAGCTTCAAACGCTCACAATATTTTTTCCTTTTCAAGTAAACATTCTATCATTATATGAGTCCAAAAGAAAATCTTATGTAATCTGATCTACATGCATGGAATTTCCCAGAATCTTCTGCTGCATCACATTGATCACTTCCCAATCACAAAAACTCTTGCACTTCCATGGAATAGGATATGGATGTTTCTTTTCACGTTCTATAAAGAAGCATCTCCATTGAGGCATTGATCTGTGGACTATCGCATGAAGAAATAAGGAGAACATCTCAAGCACCACAAAGTAATTTTTAGTGTAAATTTTAAGGCATTTTGGCAACCAGTACTTCACTGAATAAGCTAGAAAAAGACTAAGGCAGGAGAGGAGGAGGAGGAGGGGGGGGGGGGAGGGGAGGGGGAGGAGGAGGGGGAGGGGGAGAAGGAGAAGGAGGAGGGGGAGGGGGAGAAGGAGAAGGAGAAGGAGAAGAAGAAGAAGAAGAAGAAGAAGAAGAAGAAGAAGAAGAAGAAGAAGAAGAAGAAGAAGAAGAAGAAGAAGAAGAAGAAGAAGAAGAAGAAGAAGAAGAAGAAGAAGAAGAAGAAGAAGAAGAAGAAGAGGAGGAAGAAGAGAGGAGGAGGAGGAGGAGGAGGAGGAGGAGGAGGAGGAGGAGGAGGAGGAGGAGGAGGAGGAGGAGGAGGAGGAGGAGGAGGAGGAGGAGGAGGAGGAGGAGGAGGAGGAGGAGAATTAAAACATTGGTTCTGAACCTTCTCACCTTCCCATATTTTCTTCTGTTTCTTCTGTTTATCTCTGGTTTGTCACCTTGCAAGCCTACAAAGACCACATGTAAACATTTCAAATATGTCAATTAATAAGTATAACCATTCTATATCACTCTTCTGTCTTCCAAGAAGTTTCCCATCTTACCCTTACAACAATTTGACATGGAATAAAGTTAGCTGAGATAAATCGAATGACGCAAGAAGCAATTTTCCTGGCTTCAAAAAAGAAGAAGGAAGCATCAGATCCTTGCAAACCATCTTTGTCTGAAGCATCTGAAAGAAGGACCAGGCTAGGAAGCATCTCTGTGTGTTTTCCTATGTTTACCTTTTTCAACGTTGTCTTAAAATGAAAGGGCTAGAGACTCGAGAGGACCACAATTCTTGACTGCCTGAAGAAGACAATTATTGAAAGCCAGCTTGGAATTGGGAATAGCAGTTTGACCTTCTGAGAGGAACACACTCACACACACACTCACACACACACTGTTTGCATGCATCAAAGACTCAGGAATGAAAACCAAGCAAAGGATGTTGTAAGAGAACTTGGTTTGCAGGCTGGATTGTGAATACTATGACTCATTTGTAGACATACATGTGGAGAAGAGGAAGGGAAAGTTCATTCACAGAGGTGGTTTCGAGAAGGGCAAAACATGTTAGCTGCCTTATCATTTCCTAGTTTGTCTACTCTTGTTAGATAATGGCCTGAACCGATAAGAAAGGTTGTGATAAATGAGAATTATATGTGAATGGCCACAGCCTGATAAAAACTAGCTCCTTACTTTGAGACAATCAAGCGGTCCTCATCGCCCCAGGACAGAAACTGGTTCAAGAGGCCTTAGATCCTTAATTGTCCACGCCCCCCCTTCACACAACTGAGTGGGATTCAGGAAATAATCTTGGCATCCCACTGTGCCATTCAAAGGGCCCACCTGACCTGCCCTAATATGTCCTGTCCTGCTTTTCAGATTTAGCCAATGTTGGTTAGATGCTATCATTGCTGTTATGAACAGTTATGAGCTGGGAAAGAAGGAAGGAAGGAAGGAAGGAAGGAAGGAAGGAAGGAAGGAAGGAAGGAAGGAAGGAAGGAAGGAAGGAAGGAAGGAAGGAAGGAGGGAGGGAGGGAGGGAGGGAGGGAGGGAGGGAGGGAGGGAGGGAGGGAGGGAGGGAGGGAGGAGATTTTGCGGCAAAGTATCATGCAACTGGAATCAGGCAAGATCAAATTTGCACCCAACTGGTCCTGGCAAAGCTGGCCATCAGTTAAGAGAAGGTGCCTCCCCTCCATGTCTTCTTAAGAGGACCATCTTATCCAGGGGCGGGTTGCTCTTACCTCGCTACTGGTGTGCTGTGCGCTCATCACCATATTGCGCGTGCGCCCCCTCACACGATTTTGCTTCCTTGCATGTGTGGAATCAAAATTGCGCCGAAATCTTGTGAGGGGATGCACGCGCGCACGATTTTGGCAATCATTTGCTTCTGCGCATGCCCGGAAGTGAAATCTCGCCAAAATCTCACAACACACACGCGTCCCCTCACAAGATTTTGCATCCACACATGCACAGGAAGCAAAAAAAGCTGAAAAATTGTGAGAAAAAGATGGTGGCGCACGACAGACCGGCGAAGATGGCACTGGAGCCGTCGCGTGCAAATTTCGCAATCCTCCGGCCGCTACAGGTGCCATAGAGTGGATCGCACTGGTAGGAACCCACCACTGATCTTATCCATGGGGCAGAATGTGCTTCTGTGGACATAACAATGCACTCCACCCATCCCTCAAATCCTTTCTCCTGATTGCATCTGACGCCAGTGAAGAAAATAGGATCCCATCTGACCATTTCCAAGAGCACCTTGTATTTCCGATGAGGCCCCTTCTCATTCATTCTCACATCTTAGATCTGCTTTAGACATTTCTTCAAGAAGAAGCCATTAAACTGGTCGGGCTCTTTTCAAACTAGGAAATACTTTGATAGTTGTGTTTCAGGAGCTGCTGGCCTGAGGACTAAACTACATAGCACACCAAGATTTCAAAATGTCAGAAATGTTGGATTGATGGTGCGCAAAACTCTTCATCCTGCAATTCCCCCTTGAGTTTACAAAATATTAACTTCGATACCATTCTGGGCAGAATGAGGGTAATAAAAAAGACTCCAGTCCTAAAATTAAACTGCAAATCCTAACCATATTTGCAAATTGGAAGCTCCTTTGAGGCTGACGAGCCTCTCTTAGGAGTAAACCTGCAACGAATTGATCTACAGGAATCATAATATTTGTACAGGTTTTTTATTATCCTAGACTTTATTAAAGAATGTTGTTAGAAAACAGTACATCTCATAACATAAAATGATCCCTATAAAAACACAGAATAAATAATGTGTTTGTGTCTTGAATTCTTCATTCTGTGACTTGCTGCTCTTTTCATCCTTCCAAAATATCAGGCACAAAGCATATTCTAGGAACACGCCTGAAAAGTAACCAAGAGCTGGAATAAGTTGCTTTTAACTCTTGGTATGCTTTTAGTTGAGTGAAGGATCTGTAGGAAGTTAGCACCCACCCCTCTCCTAGAATATTCCATTTTCCTAGGAGACGGGTGCACCCCTTTCAGAGGTGGGAGTCAGCAAGTTCTGACCAGTTCTAGAGAACCGGTAGTGAAAATTTTGAGTAGTTCGGAGAACCGGTAGCAGAAATTTTGAGTAGTTCAGAGAACCGGTAGCGGAAATTTTGAGTAGTTCGGAGAACCGGTAAATACCACCTCTGACTGGCCCCGCCCCCATCTATTCTCTGCCTTCCGAGTCCCAGCTGATCGGGAGGAATGGGGATTTTTCAGTAACCTTCCCCTGGAGTGGGGAGGGAATGGAGATTTTACAGTATCCTTTCCCTGCCATGCCCACCAAGCCATGCCCACAGAACCGATAGAAAAAAAATATTGAATCCCACCACTGACCCCTCTCCTAGGAAAATGGAATATTCTAGGACAGTGGTTCTCAACCTTCCTAATGCCGGGACCCTTTAATACAGTTCCTCATGTTGTGGTGACCACCAACCATAAAATAATAAAATTATTAGGAAACTCAGGGGTGGGTTCTAATTTACCTCACTGCTGGTTCACTTTCTCCTGCGCTGAGTGGCCATGCCTCAATTGCAAAAAAAAGATGGCGACGCATGCACAGTGCCGGAAATTTGGCTTCTGCGCATGCTCAGAAGTTTCCATGTATAGATTTTTTTTTTTTGCAGTAGTCTATTTGCATGTGGGTGGACCCACCTGGAGATGGATAGAGGAGCGGTGTCTCGGTTCCTAAGACCATCGGAAATATGTGTTTTCCGATGGTCTTAGGTGACCCCTGTGAAGGGGTCGTTCAACCGCCAAAGGGGTCACGACCCACAGGTTGAGAACCGCTGTTCTAGGAGAAGGGTGGGTGCTAACTTCCTATAGATCCTTTGAAGGCCTATAAACATTTCCTTCTTCTCCTCTGCAGCCTCCAAAGACAAATTGTGTCACCTTTTGGGCAAGTGTGAAGACAGAAACCATGTGAGATAGGAACAGTGTTCACAGCAGCCGAACTCATCCCTGTCAACTTGCCGCAAGACAACTCGTTGCAGGACAATTTTAACAATTCTATTTAATTATTTAAAATAAATAAAAATTATTTTAATTTTTGCCTTTCACATTTCATTCTGTCCCTCCTTTTGCCTCCTTTCTTTAATGATTCTATTCCACCATATCTTTGATATTGGTGTAACTCTTGTCCTGCAGTGAGTTGGCTGTGGCAAGTTGGTCATGGCAAGCTGGCTGAGGCGAATTGTCATAGACCCAGAGTGCAATAGTAAACTTTGAAGAAGAATGAGGGGTTGTTTATTGATCATGCTACAAACCAGGGGTTCCTCCCGGTTCGGACTGGATCACCCGAACCGGTAGCGACCCGCTGGTAACATCACTGTCAGTGCCGTTTCGTGCGTGCCGCCATCTTTTTTTGGATTTTGTGTGAATTTTTCCCTTTCCATGGCTTGAAAAAGCGCCCTCCGCCGCCCACCCGCAGGTGAATTCTGACCTTTATTTCTTCGCCCAAAGCACAGCTGATGAGCTCCTCAGCTGTGTTTCGGGCTAATTCCTGCTTCTGAGCATGCACAGCTGAAGCCAAATCGCACAAGGGGATGCACGTGTGTGCACAAGTGGAGCAAGCGAGCGCGCGCAAAACATCACAATGCGAACCGGTGGCGAAGGTAAGTGGAACCCACCCCTGCTACAAACCTACCTCCACCGTTCACTAGCCAAAGTTAGTTCAAGAAAAAGATGAGTCCGAACCCAGCCAGGTCATTGCAAGCTGGCTTGTTACAGACAACTTAAATTGTCTTCATAAGAATGAAGGAGAGGAGCTGGAGGGTTGACGCTGGAGACTCTCATGAGGCTGAAGAAACCCCTGTCTCCTCTTTCTAGCAGGAGAAGCTAGAAGCTATTCTGGAAAAGAAGCGATTCTGGAAAAACAACAACTCTGGTGCACCGTTTGGGCAGATTAGAAATTAGCCAGGCAGAATGCAAATCTTTTTTATTTTTTGCAGAATTGCTTCAAAAGTGTAATCGTACCAATGGGAAAAACTTCAAGCCAGTGGCATGCATAGCAAATCGATTTCACTCTGGCTTCTCCCCAGGATGGTTTTACCTGTTTTGCTCCTGCTTACAACCACCACCAGCTTTCCCAGACCGACTCAACAGCCTTAGACATGTTTTGCCATGTTCAGGCTTTTTCATGTACAACCCTCTTGGTACAACTTGGCCTGGCTTCAAACCACCCACACACTAAAGGGATGAAAAGAACGAATTAGGGGAAAATTTCCACCTATTTATTCTCAAGAAGGAGGGGGAGAAATGACAAACAAATACCAAGCGTTGAGCTGCACAAGTTGACGCACCCAACTCTTTTGTGTCTGTCAACCGACTAAAAGGCTTAACAACTTTGCCATGGAAATGCAAGGTTTTCCCTGTCCAGTTGTGTTCAAGTCTAATGTCTTCTCTCCAGAGGTGGGTTTCAGCAGGTTCTGACCAGTTCTGGAGAACCGGTAGCGGAAATTTGAGTAGTTCGGAGAACCGGTAAATACCACCTCTGGCTGGCCCTGCCCCCATCTATGCTCTGCCTCCCGAGTCCCAGTTGATCGGGAGGAAATCGGGATTTTGCAGTAACCTTTCCCTGGAGTGGGGAGGGAATGGGGATTTTATAGTATCCTTCCCCCTGACGTGCCCACCAAGCCATGCCCACCAAGCCACGCCGCGCCCACCAAGCCACGCCCACAGAACTGGTAGTTAAACAATTTGAATCCCACCACTGCTTCTCTCGGATATTATAATTATTTCCTCCTGCCGGAGTCATAGCATCTCAGCTACCAAGCTGATAGATGGCATGAAATATCAAGCCAAACCATGGTAGATGACAACCGTTTCGGTCATCTGCATGAATCTAGCTATCTTGTGGTCCTGACCATGCAATCACTCTGAATATTTATTACTGGATGAAAAGAGACTGAAGCAATATAACCCTCCGGGATCGAGCAGAATTTTTCAGAGGCGGACTGAGATCCATTATCTGAAATGATAATAGATTAGAGTCTGTGCGTTGTGAAACGTTTGCTTAAAGCCTTGATAACTTTTGCACATGCACTTGGCATCTCTTTTCCCATCTTCAGTATTATCTGTTATTTACTCATCCTGTGTAATGATTCAGTCAGATTTTCATACTGTACTGAGCCAACTGCATATATTAACATACTCTGCAATCTCTTCAAATAAAGAACCGCTTCAGAGCCAATTCTGTCATCACCTCTTATGAATTTGCATTCCTTTTTATTTTATTTTATTATTTTTTAAGAAAAAAAATCTACTCAAGGCATTTTTATCTAAATCTAAAATTATCACCTGCGTTACTTACTTCTACAGATATTTTCACCCTGTGTCTTATTTTATTATTTATGGTTTTTTTTTATAAAAAAACCTTTGATCTTTATGCCAATCATGATAAAGGCAGAATTTTTAATGAATACGTGGAACAAGATAGGTAGTTTAACAGCCAGTTTGTCTAGTTTGGGTATGTGTTTTTGTGTTTTTAAATGGGCGTTGGCATTTATTTTTTTACTTGTGTAAGATCTAGCTCATAATACTGTATCTGTTTCGATAGTTTAATCCCTAGCAAGCTTTAAAATAGCACTGGTACCTTACAGATATGCATCAGAACTAACCAAAGCATAGAAAATTCTGTACATTCAATAATTTATTCAAAGCTCAGATGCATTTATTAAAACATAGAATCAGTCTATTGAAAAAATAAGGAATTCCTTTCTGATCAGACCACAATCCTGCATTTTGCTAAAAGAAGAGAGTATTTGTAGTTCAGGGTTGAACTATGGGGTCCTTGATGCTCTCTGAGCTTGGTTGTTTTCTTGCAGACATTTCATTACCAAACGAGGTAACATCATCAGTGCATTTTGTTGTTGCTTCTACTAAGATCCAGTCTGGTGACCCAGGAATCTTGTAACCAATCTTCGATAGCAGTGGCATACCAGAGCTCTTAAATTGGGGGCTTCCTTTAAAACAGGTTGCAGACCTCTCCCAATGGAGGTTCAAATAAGGGGTAACAAAGCATCTACCTCGTATTGATTGAGATCACTAGTCCAACTTGTTCTGGATTGTTTCTTCCACCTTCATCAATTTGGGGCCTCAGAATCTGGAAAAAGTGCAGGGAATAGCAACAAAGATGATTAGGGGACTGGAGGCTCAAACATATGAAGAACGGTTGCAGGAATTGGGTATGTCTAGTCTGGTAAAAAGAAGGATTAGGGGTGACATAATAGCAGTGTTCTGATATTTGAGGGTCTGCCACAAAGAAGGAGAGAGTCAAACTATTATCCAAAGCACCTGAAGGCAGGAAGAGAAGCAATGGATGGAAACCAATCAAGGAGAGAACTAATCTAGCACTAAGGAGAAATTTCCTGACAGTTAGAAATATTGATCAGTGGAACAACTTGCCTCCAGAAGTTGTGGGTGCTCTATCACTAGAGGAATAAGAGATTGGACAATCATGTGTCTGAAATTGTGTAGGGTTTCCTGCTTGAGTGTGGGGTTGGACTAGAAGTCCTTCAAGGTCCCTTCCAACTCTGTTATTCTGTTACTAAGATCTATTAAGTGGGAAAGACGTGTGGGAGAACAGTCTGGAACAGTCTCTAGCCCTACTGCATGTTGATCAAGGAACTTTTCCTCCCCTAGAGTAGATAAGGTCTTCAGTGCTTGCTCCTACCTTCATAGACTACTCTTTGCTGCCAATGGTGCTACCGGTGAGTAAAGGAATTTAAGAATTGTCACACATCTGGCAGTGTTCCTACATTGCCAGATTTTTTTTCTACCCCATAACTCTTCACAATCTAGCAACGGGCAGGGTGCCACTGAAAATATAGAATGACTCACCCAGACTTAGTCCCATCAACACTGGCTGAAGACTTGTTTATATTCAAGCACTATTTAACAGTAACATAATGCGTGGATGCGTTCCTTATTAGTACATTGTTCGGTCAACAGTATATTTCGCTTTTGGTCTGGTTCAGGAGTTCTGTTGGTCTGGTTCAGGAGCACCTGCTCTCCACTTCCAAATGAAGGACACAGAGGTGACATCCTCATCTTCTCCAGTGGTGGAATTCAATTTTTTTACTACTGGTTCTGTGGGCATGGCTTGGTGGGCGTGGCAGGGGAAGGACCCTGTAAAATCTCCATTCACACCCCACTCCAGGGGAAGGATACTGCAAAATCTCCATTCCTTCTCCACTCCTGGGGGAAGGATATTGCAAAATCTCCATTCCCTCCCCACTCCAGGGGAAGGATACTGCAAAATCTCCATTCCCTCCCCACTCCTGGGGGAAGGATACTGTAAAATCCCCATTTCCTCCCCACTCCAGGGGAAGGATACTGTAAAATCTTCATTCCCTCCCCACTCCAAGGGAAGGATACTGCAAAATCTCCATTCCCTCCCCACTCCTGGGGGAAGGATACTGCAAAATCTCCATTCCCTCCGCACTCCAGGGAAAGGATACTGCAAAATCCCCATTTCCTCCAGATCAGCTGGGACTCGGGAGGCAGAGAATAATGGGGGCGGGGCCAGCCAGAGGTGGTATTTACCAGTTCTCCAAACTACTCAAAATTTCCGCTACCGGTTCTCCAGAACTGGTGAGAACCTGCTGAATCCCACCTCTGATCCTGTCCCTTTAGAAACATGCAGCAGGAAAGATGAGAGACCTGGTGTGTGTGTGTTTTTTATTTTTACAAGCTGTTGGTATGATGTTTTACAACCTAGCCATACTCTGGGGAGGAAAAACCCTTTTGTCTACTTCATTCTGATAGTTCTTTTAAAAAAAAATCCAGATGATGACTTGATTCAGAGTATATCACTATCACCAGGTGCTCATTATTACGCTGATCACCTTGCATTCACTTTTATCAATTTCTGGCATAATGTATTTGTTCATTAGATACATCTCTGTCCACCGCTTTACAGGTTTAAGGTGGTATTACAATGCTCCTTCCTCTAATTTTATCTACATAAAAGTTAATGCTGCAAGAGAGGTTGGAACAGAAGATCAATAGGAGTCCAAATCACCCAGTGAGGTCCCATGAGTGGGTAGGTGGTTTTATTTATTTATTTATTTACTTTGCAATATATTGGGGAGCAATTTGAACGCTTTTCATTTTTCCAAATAGCTGGGAACTGCCACCGTCCCTGGTAAACTCCATTCAACTGCTACCACACCAAGAGAGACCTGTACTACCATAAAGCAAGTTGATACAGGTTAAAAAAAAAGGGGGGAGGAGGGAGGAAGTATTGACAGCACCCTCATTTGATCTCCTTTTATGACTAAAAACAAACAAGAACAGGATGAAAGAATATTAAGGCCCTTAGTAACAGTACACAGAAATAGATTTCCTGTGGCACAGTGTCAACTGGTATGTGCTCCTAAGGTTCAACCAGACCTGAACCTCCAATAATGACTCTTTTGGTGAGATTCAGGCCAAGCATCGATTAGCGTTGATCATAACTAACACAACACTTTGGTTAAGGTGACTAGACATCCCGCTTTTGGCGGGACAGTTCCGCTTTTTAATAATTTGTCCCGCGTCCCGCGGCGTTTCAAAAAAGTCCCGCTTTTTAAATTTGAATTTGCCCTGCACACCCCTCTGCCTCCTGCCTCGCCTGCCTCCTCCTGCCAGGCGGGGAGGGAGGGCAGTGAGAGGGGCAGCGGCGGTCTTGCCTGTTCGTCGCCGCAGAGCCGAAGAAGCTGGTGGCGTTCGCGGCGCGGGGCTTCCCCCGCCCGCTTTCCCCGGCTGCCGGGACGCCGCCATTTGCGTTCTTTTGACCTCTGTGCAAGCAGAACGCTTTGCGCATGCGCAGAGGGCAAAAGAACGCAAATGGCGGTGTCCCGGCGACCGGGGAAAGCGGGCGGGGGAAGCCCCACGCCGCAAACGCCACCAGCTTCTTCGGCTCTGCAGCAACGAACAGGTAAGCCTGCGCCGGTAGGAACCCACCCCTGGCTGCGATGAAGGGGGAGTGTTTAGGGGGGGTGCACAAAGCTGCAGGATAAGAGAGACGGACCCGTCCCGTCTTGCTCCCCTAGAAACCCCCCCCCCCGTCAATGGTGTCCCGCTTTGCAAAAAATAAAATCTAGTCACCTTAATCATAACTCTGTAAGCAGTTTTGGAAAGCATCTTATTTCAACCTCAAGACAGAAGCTCCTGCTCAAAGGGAAGCCCCACCAAATTGCTTTCAGCCAGATGAGCATTATTCATGCTTGGGGCTTTAGCAGTACTTTGTGAATCATATCTCCTGCTAAAAAAAAAAAAAGTATCCAGTGGAAATCCTTTTGGCTCTTTAACGGCATCCAGTCTCATTGTCTGGTTCATTATTTACTGGTCCTGCTACTAACAGTAATAGCAAAAGTTCTGACCCAGCTGCTGTGGCCTGGAGGTAGAGCTCTTGCCTCACAATCAGGAGGTTGTGAGTTTGATCCTAGGTAGAGGCAGATGTAAAGGTCTCCTGCTTGGGCAGGGGGTTGGACTACATGACCTGCAAGGTCCTTTCCGACTCTGTTAATCTGTTAATTCCATATCATGATTGTTCAAAACAAATGATCCACCTTTGTCTTTGTAGTGTAAACTTAGAGGTACTGTCAAAATGGAGGGGTCCTTTGGTGCTCTCTGAGTTTGGTTGTTTTCTTGCAGATGTTTCATTACCCAAACTAGGTAACATCATCAGTGCCAGTTCTGTTAAGTGGTTAAAGTGCCAGTGGTTAAGGTGCAGCACTGCAGGCTACTTCAGCTGACTGCTAGTTCAGCAGTTCAGCTGTTCAAATTTCACCAGGTTGACTCAGCCTTCCATCCTTCCGAGGTGGGTAAAATGAGGATCCAGATTGTTGGGGGCAATATGCTGAACTCTGTAAACCGCTTAGAGAGGGCTGTAAAGCACTATGAAGCGGTATATAAGTCTAAGTGCTATTGCTATTGCTATGTTACCTAGTTTGAGTATTGAAACATCTTCAAGACAACAACCAAACTCAGAGAGCACCAGGGACCTCTCATTTCAAACCTGAGCTACAAATATTCTCCTTTACTGTCATTTCTTTTTCTAATCATGGGCCTTCTGCCTTAGATAGGAGCAGGGGTGGACTGCTAGGGGTTCGCAGGGGTTCAGGAGAACCTCTAGCTAAGATTCTGTGGAGTTTTGAGAACGCCCAAATCCCACTCCTGGCTGGACCCGTTTACCCTGCCCCTCCCAGGAGTCCCTACATGGCCCACCGGAAGTTCAGGAAGTTCAGCTCGAGGAAAGCCTACGGAGCCCAGGAAGGGCAAAAAGTCATACACACACACACACACACACACACACACACACACACACACACACACACACACACACACACACACACACCATGGTGCAGGAGGCCGACTCTATAGCACCGGTAGCGGCCCGCTGGTGACGTCATAGTACCGGTGCGGTCGGTTGCCGGTGCCTGGGCGCCGCCATTTTTTTTAAAAAAAAATAATTTAAAAAAAAAATTTTCTGCACATGCCTAGAAGCCGAGTTTCCGGCACTGCGCATGCGCTACCTTCCTACCCCACAGTGAGTCCAAGCAGGGGAGGATGGCTGAGGGAGCGCGTGAGACGCTGAAAGAATGGGCGGCAGGATCTATCTCAGTTCCCCTCCCTTCAGCAGTCTGAGAAGCCACAAATGCATGGTGATGATCCCAGGCATTTTCGCACATTCAAGGCTTCTCGAGCTGCTAATGGGAGGGGGAACAGGCGGCAGGAGCCTAGGATCATCGAATGGGGAGAAGCATTCAGGCCAGACGGAGCCTCCTAGAAGAACCGCTGCCGCGCTGTTGCTGCTCCCGCTGCGGGGGGCTGCGTTGTGGGTGGGCAATGCCCCCCTGCTTCTCCGGCCGCTGCCAAGCTCCCGGGGCCCATGCCCACCCGGTCACATGGCTGGCAAGCCACACCCACAAAATAAGCCACGCCCACAGAGTGGTAGTAAAAAAATTAGGAACCCGCCCCTGGAACCCTTGCTAAAAAATTTGAAGCCCACCCCTGGATAGGAGGGCCTACCCAAGGAAAAAAAACCCACCCAATTGAGCAACCCACAGGACCTCCTCTTTGCTCTGTGGTTATATCACCTTCACTAAGGAATACTAGGTCATGATAGTCTTCATTGTCCACCTTTTTCATGTCACTCTTTCTCCAAGCCTCCTACTCAGAGGCCTCCATTTTAATCACGGTATTCTTTCTTCCTTGGAAGAATACCTGAGTCCTTTAATTTGGCTTTTTTCTTATTTTAACATCACACCTTCATTAGAAATCCTGCAGTACACCACATCTGGTGGACATGTCCCGACACAAAAAAATATTGGACGAAAATTAAAAATTGAGTAGAGAAAATAACAAAATAACAAAAATAACAAAAATATGAATTAAAACCAGAATTATTTCTTTTGGGACTAATGAAAGAAAACATGAAAAAGGAAATTTATTATATTACACAACAGATAATAATGGCAGCGAGAATTATATTCGCACAGAATTGGAAAAAAGACAAGAACCCCTCAAATGCTATGATTGTAAAAAAGGTGCTAGAATGTGCTGAAATGAGCAAATTAACTATGGAACTAAGAGAGAGAGAGAAGAAACAGGGTATTATAACATCTGGGATAGATGATATGATTGGCTCGAAAAGAATAAGTAAAATTAATGTGTAAATTAAGAAAAGAATGAAATGTGTTAAGAAATGAGATAAGAAAGAAAAAATGTGATAGATGTAACCTTAAATTTTAATGGTTGTAAAATAATGTATATAATGTAAATAAGAGTATAAAAGTATGGGATAATAGGTAATACTGTATATACTGAATAGATAAAGATAAAAATGTTTAGGTATATAACAATAGCCACAACTAGGAAAATATGGAAATGAGAAGGAAAATACAATGGTATAAAGCTGTATTAGTGGAACTATATTTTATGTATATGTAATGTTTGTTTTGTTTGTTTTGTATGTTGTATTGTTTGTTTTTTTAAACTGGAAAATTGCAAATATATATATATATATATATATATATATATATATATATATATATATATATATATATATATATATATATATATATATATATATATATATATATATATATATATATATATATATATATATATATATATATATATATATATATATATATATATATATTAGAAATCCTGTATGCTGCAAGAGGCAATAGATGTCAACTCCTGCACTAAGGTATAACAAATATGACCTTTGCGATCATATTATAAGCGACTGTGTTCTCTTCGCTGATGATGTAAAACTATTCAACACCACAGACAATGCTGCTGCCCTACAAAAAGACCTTGACTATCTGTCAGAATGGTTGAATAATTGGCAACTCCAAATCTCAACCAACAAAATGCTCTGTCTTACACATTGCCAAAAAAAATATCAAAACACAAAATGCAAGCTGGGTGGATACAACCTCATAGACGACCCTCACTCTGTCAAGGACCTTGGAGTACTCATGTCTAATGATCTAAGTGCCAGAGCTCACTGTAACAACAATGCCAAAAAGGCATTAAGAGTTGTTAACCTAATCTTGCATAACTTCTTCTCTGGTAATATTGTACTGCTAACTAGAGCATACAAAACATTTGCTAGACCAATTCTCAAATACAGCTCATCTGTCTGGCACCCGCACTGCATATTGGACATTAATACAATTGAGCGAGTCCAGAGATATTTCACACAAAGAGTCCTCCACTCCTCTGCTCGCAACAGAATACCTTATGCCACCAGGCTTGAAATTTTGGGCTTAGACAACTTTGAACTATGCCACCTTCAATCTGACCTAAGCATAGTACACAAAATTATCTGCTACAATGTCCCTCCTGTCAATGAATACTTCAGCTTCAACCACAACAATACACGAGCACACAATAGATACAAACTTAAGGTAAACCGCTCCAAACTCGATTGCAGAAAATACGACATCAGCAACAGCGTGGTCAAGGCCTGGAATGCACTACCTGACTCTGTAGTTATTTTCCCAAACCCCCATA
Organism: Diadophis punctatus similis; assembly: GCA_023053685.1. Lineage (NCBI taxonomy): Eukaryota > Metazoa > Chordata > Lepidosauria > Squamata > Dipsadidae > Diadophis > Diadophis punctatus. Next base: position 4,735,126 of record JALIGW010000021.1, read on the forward strand.
ATTTTAACACTAGACTGTCTACTGTTGACTTCACCCCATTCCTAAGAGGTCTGTAAGGGCATGCATAAGCGCACCATCGTGCCTACCGTCCCTGTCCTACTGTCCCCCATTTATTCGTATTCATTTCCTGTACTCATAATCATGTTTATACTTATATCTGTTACCTTATACATGCTTGACAAAATAAAATAAATAAATAAATAAATAAATAAATAAATAAATAAATAAATAAATAAATAAATAAATAAATAAATAAATAAATAAATAAATAAATAAATAAATAAATAAATAAATAAATAAATAAATAAATAAATAAATAAATAATCCTGGCAGTGCACTCGTGGGTTCCAACATACGATGTACTCTCCCAAAAAGGGAGTAAATATTAAGACTTCAAGAGACCCGCAGACAATCACAACTCCCTCCCTAGTTTCTTCTCATATGTCTCCTTCATTATATTTTATCCATTGAAGTTAACAGGCCAATAATCCAATGTGTGCAGCGAATCTTAGAAAAAGTAGGAATAACTCTTGCCATTCTACTTCAGCGTGTTTGCTTTGGATAAAAACCTTATTCCATCTAATCCCTGCAAATGCTGAATTATAGGGGAGGTCCTACATGTGTTTTATTTTCCTGGGCTCCAAGATCACCACAGAGGGGGACTACAGCCAAGAAATTCAAAAACGGTTGCTCCTGGGGAGGAAAGCTATGGCAAAGCTAGACAGCATACTAAAAAGCAGAGACATCACCCTGACAACAAAAGTGCGTATTGTCAAGGCTATGGTTTTCCCAGTTGCAATGTATGGCTGTGAAAGTTGGACCATAAGGAAGGCTGAGCGCCAAAGAATTGAGGCCTTTGAACTATGGTGCTGGAGAAGACTCCTGCGAGTCCCTTGGACTGCAAGGCGATCAAACCGGTCAGTCCCAGAGGAGATCAACCCTGACTGCTCTTTAGAAGGCCAGATCCTGAAGATGAAACTCAAATACTTTGGCCACCAAATGAGAAGGAAGGACTCACTGAAGAAGAGCCTAATGCTGGGAACGATGGAGGGCAAAAGAAGAAGGGGACGACAGAAAATGAGGTGGCTGGATGGAGTCACTGAAGCAGTCAGCATGAGCTTAAATGGATTCCAGAGCAGCGGTCACCAACTGGTGGTCCATGGACCACTGGTGGTCCACAAGAAAATTTTGGTGTTCCACAGAAAAATTATTTGCACTTTTTATACTGCACTAAATAGTTCCTCAAACTATGGCCCCTGGGCCGGATGCATGCAACGAACGGTTGTGTTGCTGCAAAGAGTCTCCCTCTTTGGGGTCTTTTTGTGCAGGTCGGAGGGGGGCAGAAATTCCAACTTGGGGTCTGCTTCAGCCTCCTGGTGTGGGGCTTTGGGCGAAAGCTGGAGGGAAGGCAAAGAGATGGTGGCAAAGAGCTGGAGGGCCTTGTTCCAGTGGAAGTGCCTCATGGCCTGGAACTGGCTGACCATCTCAGCCCGCTTTGTGATTTAAAAGAAAGACAAACTAGACAAACACCACCCTCATTTAAGTTACTATGCAACTAGAAAATAATAATAATAATAATAATAATAATAATAATAATAATAATAATAATAATAATAATAATAATAATAATAATAATAATAATAATAATAATAATAATAATAATAATAATAATAATAATAATAATAATAGTAATAATAATAATAATAATAGTAATAATAGTAATAATAGTAATAATAGTAATAATAGTAATGATGATGATGATGATGATGATGATGATGATGATGATGATGATGATGATGATGATGATGATGATGATGATGATGATGTAAGATCAAGGCTCAGTTTAAGAAGTCTAGATTTCAAGGTTGACTCAGCCTTCCATCCTTCCGAGGTGGGTAAAATGAGGACCCAGATTGTTGGGGGCAATATGCTGAACTCTGTAAACCGCTTAGAGAGAGCTGTAAAGCACTATGAAGCGGTATATAAGTCTAAGTGCTATTGCTATTGCTATTGCTATTATATTTCTGGGATAAGGCCAGCAAGATTTGAAAGATTATTTCTTTTCCATCTAAATGGAAGGGAAATAATACAACCCACTGTTTAACAAACAATCCTGGCTTTGCAACTTACTAGATTCTGAGTTGTCTTAGGAGACAATTTAGAAGAAGTTTGAATGCAAACACAATTGCTGGGTTGGTTGCCCAGACTAAGTGACTGGAAAATGGATCCCTAATGAATGGAATGGAGGCTAGGCTAGGCTAGGCTAGGCTAGGCTAGGCTAGCATAGCATAGCATAGCATAGCATAGCATAGCATAGCATAGCATAGCATAGCATAGCATAGCATAGCATAGCATAGCATAGCATAGCATAGCATAGCATAGCATACCATTGGTCTCCGGGTGCAATTCAAGGTGCTGATCATCATCTTTAAAGCCCTACATGGCTTAGGACCAGGCTATCTTCGGGACCGCATTCTACCTCATTCTTCCCTTCGACCGGTTAGGTCCCACAGAGTGGGTCTCCTCCAGGTCCCGTCATCCAAACAGTGCCGACTGGCGGGGCCAAGGGGGAGGGCCTTCTCTGTAGGGGCCCCTGCTCTCTGGAACCAACTTCTCCCAGAGATCCGAACCATCCCCACCTTGCTGGCCTTCCGAAAAGACATTAAAACATGGCTCTTAAATAAATAAATAAATAAATAAATAAATAAATAAATAAATAAATAAATAAATAAATAAATAAATAAATAAATAAATAAATAAATAAATAAATAAATAAATAAATAAATAAATAGACAGCGTTGGAAGGGACCTTGTAAGTCTTCTAGCCCAACCCTCTGCTTAGACAGGAAACCCTATACCCGTGATGGCGAACCTATGGCACGCGTGCCACAGGTGGCACGCAGAGCCATATCTGCCAGCACGCAAGCCATCGCCCTAACTCAGCTCCAGCACACATGTGTGCACTGGCCAGCTGATTTTCGGCTTGCGCGGAGGCTCTGGGAGGGCATTTTCAGCCTCCGGAGAACCTCCGGGGGCAGGGGAGGCAATTTTCGCCCACCCCAGGCTCCAAAAAAGCCTCTGGAGCCTGGGAAGGGTGAAAAACGGGCCTACCAGAAGTCGGGAAATGGGTGGGGTCATGCATGCATGTGCAGGGAGAGGGGCGGCGGGGAGAGGTCACGTGCACATGTGCGGGTGGCAGGGTGTGGGTGGCATTGAATTATGGGTATGAGCACGCGTGTGCACTTTCGGCACCCAAGGGAAAAAAGGTTCACCATCACTGCCCTATACCATTTCAGACAAATGGCTGTCCAATTTCTTCTTAAAAACTTCTCTTTTTGTTGATAGGGATGTAAAAATTGTTTTTGTTGATAGGGATGTAAAAATTAAGCAGCTCACAATCAAACATAAGATTGCTTTAATACCTGGATAGCAAAAACAATCTCTAGAAGATAAATATTTCCTCTCCGATGACCAAGACTAAAGTGAATCACAAACCTGAAATGTCTCTTAGAAGTAATCCACAACACCTATAATTTATTACGTGCTGCTGTACTTTGGCAAAACTGTTTGTAAATAAAAACAGCTGCATGTTTATCCAAAACTATTTTGATCTAATTTTAGGCAGGATGGTGACATCATGCTCAAAAAGAGGCCAAACTGATAACCCAACACACCCCTTGGTTGCTTGTCTATTGATTGAGTTACGGTTTTTAGGTCTTGCCTACTAACTAGAGTTTTGAGAAGGCTTGGTGTGCAGTTTCAATATAACAAAGTAGGCAAGAATTATTAGGAGACATATATTATTTCCCCAGATGTTTTAACTGCTACCCTGCTTCTGAATCCCTGTGTCATCTATAGATGTAAGGTGGGCATCATGTTAACCTTAAGTGGATTATGAAGCCATCACATGAGGGATGTGGATTTTGCCACTGGCCTCCATGATGCTGTGTGGCGCATGGGATGCTTGTCCCTCCCTTGTCTCCTGCTAGAGAGGCCAGATTTTTACTCAAATGTCTATGGAGATTCTCAGTCATCCAGGTCATGGTTGTCCCAAAGGTGCTTTTTCAGGAGGCAACTGGACTTTCCTGTTTTTCTTTGAAGACGTTTCGCTTCTCATCCAAGAAGCTTCATCAGCTCTGAGTGGATGGTGGGGAATGGAAGGATTTATACTCCTTGCAGACAGCTGGTCATTTGCATTCTTTGAGAGAGTAATTGAGGGCACTTAGAGATTTATCTGTGCCCTCAGGGTCACCTGAGTAGTGAAATGGGTGGTGGAGCCTTCTTGGAACTGCTGTGTTGTAGACTGGAGATAGATGATGACACATCCCTCCCGCTCTGTTCAATTTTGACATAGATGGCCTCTTTGATCCCTCTTTCACACCAGCGGTCCTTTCTGTCCAAAATGTGGACTACTTTTCAGTCCTTTGCAAACATCACTGAACTGCCACATCAGGAATCTGGGCAACCTTTCCCAAATGACTGTTTACAAGTCTCTCATTTGGGCTTCATGGTTCTTCTTCTTCAAGTACATCCTTGGAGGTAGTCCATGCGGACAACACAACTTTACAGCCTTCGATGCATGGACACGTTGTCACTGGCTCACCATTACCCAGCCTCTGTTTCATTTCGGGATATTGCTCTCCTCTTAACCTATCTGGTAAAAAAAAAAACCTCATTCATTCCAGTTGCACAGAATGACTTCTGCACCACATCTGTAGAGCCAATCCTTTGCCACAGTTATTTAGAATAGAATAGAATAGAATAGAATAGAATAGAATAGAATAGAATAGAATAGAATAGAATAGAATAGAATAGAATAGAATAGAATAACAGAGTTGGAAGGGATCTTGGAGGTCTTCTAGTCCAACCCCCTGCCTAGGCAGGAAACCCTACATCATTTCAGACAAATGGTTATCCAACATCTTCTTAAAAACTTCCAGTGTTGGAGCATTCACAACTTCTGGAGGCAAGTTGTTCCACTGATTAATTGTTCTAACTGTCAGGAAATTTCTCCTTAGTTCTAAGTTGCTTCTCTCCTTGATTAGTTTCCACCCATTGCTTCTTGTTCTACCCTCAGGTGCTTTGGAGAATAGTTTGACTCCCTCTTCTTTGTGGCAGCACCTGAGATATTGGAACACTGCTATCATGTCTCCCCTGGTCCTTCTTTTCATTAAACTAGACATACCCAGTTCCTGCAACCGTTCTTCATATGTTTTAGCCTCCAGTTCCCTAATCATCTTTGTTGCTCTTCTCTGCACTCTTTCTAGAGTCTCAACATCCTTTTTGCATTTGGAGGAATAACAAAGGGTTCCCATGTTTATCTTCTTTCTTGAAGCCCACTGAACCTGTCAGCCTATGCCAAAGATGCTTTTCAAAAGGGAACTTGGCTTTCTTGCAGTTTTTTTCCCTTGAAAATATTTCGCTTCTCAATCAAGATGCTTCTTCAGTTCTTGGATGAGAAGCGAAACGTTTTCAAGAAAAAAAAAACCAAGACAGTCCATTTGCCTTTTGAAATACACCTTTCAGACAACCGTGACCTGGATGATTGAGAGCCTCTATAGACACTGTGAGCCTATCCAACATTTTCATGAGGGACATGGACTTCCATGGTTTAATTTCCACGTGGACCAATTTATGCAGGGATAGAGCTGATGTGCTAGGGTTCGTGCGAAAGGCTAGACTCCTAAAATAATACAATAAATACAAAACGGATTAAAATCCTCTTGGACATCTACAAGAAGGGGATCAAAAAGGCCAAGATGGCTGCTTGAAAGAGAAGTACATAACAAAGAGAGGGCTTCAACCATATCATGGTGGCAGAGGTAGGTTGCTGGGGGTTTGCAGGGATTTGGGAGAACCTCTAGGTAAGATTCTGTGCAGTTCGGAGAACCCCCAAATCACACTCCTGGCTGGCCCCACCCACCCCACCCCTCCCACATGGCCCATTTTGGATGCAAGTAACTGGAGGGCGCACATGGAGGCTCAGGGAGGGCGAAAAATGGGCCTACAGGAAGTTCAGGAAGGCCGGAAACGGGCCCATTTCTGGCCTCCAGAGGGCCTCCAGAACCCATTGCTAAAATTTTTGAAGGCCACCCCTGCATGGTGGCCACCGTTGACTTTCTTGATTCTCCTGCAAGGTCCCTGAATCTTCTGCAGCAGGAAGCAATGCATACCACAGAGATTTTACCATTTCATTGGGGGAGTTTGCTTTGGATTTTAGCCAGGGGTTGCTGGCTAAATCTTTTGGTACATTTTTTTAAAATTTTATTTCCGGGAGTAAAACCTGACCTCCATATTTTTTTCCCCCAATAAAAATAAAAAAATGTGTTTTATTTGTTGTCCTAGATAGGTTTCTACGGCAACACGCTGAACTTTCTGCAAGCTTGGTTTTGCTTTGTTTTGTGGTTGTCCCTGCTTTAAAAAGTAGAACACAAAAGGCATTTCGAGACAATATCCCCTCTGTGGCAGGAGGAATAGCTGCAGGGGTTTGTGTATGTGTGTGTGTGTGTGTGCATGCATGCGTGCATGCGTGCTTAACTCTCCAATGTCAATATAGACTTTCTGAAACCTGTTTCAGTCCTTTAGAAAGCTAAGAGCAGCTCTTAAGAACTTATGACAAGCAAAACATTTGTTAATCAGAAAAATTACAGGCTATTCATCCTCCGTGTTTGATTTATTTCGGTGCAGGCCTCACTGATTTCCATTGTAAATTGAGCTTGTAATAGGAACGTCTATTGATTCTTTTGCAGCCAGAGCTTAGAAAGGCAGCTCTGCTTATCATCTATGATTTATTGGCATAATAAGGAGCTGTTGAAAGGGGTTGCTAGGTTTGAAGAAATGCTCAGAGGGCAATTAGTGACTCTTTATCTGCTAAGACTCCAGACCGAGCTGATAATGGGGAGGGTCAGAAGAGCCGGACTGCAGAACCCTAACCCAGCACTAGATGGCAGGCAGACATACCCACAATAGGGAGGGGCTCTTGGCAGCCCTCAAGAGGTCATGCAGAGGTTTGCAGTATGCTTGAACCCAGTTTAGGAAATGGGTGTGCATGTGAACAAAATGATATTATTTATATCTATTAAATTGTGGGCACATCTCTTGAAGGAGACAATATCCCACTGGAAGCCAACTGGGTACAAAGGACACAATCTTCTATTTCTTCCAAAAAATATACTGTATATGCTGGTGCTTATTTACGAGGGTGAGTCAAAACATAATGCCATTTTCTTTATTTCAGGTGGAGTTTTTGATAAAAATACCTGAAATTTGTTCCAATTATAAATGATTATATCATTTACGTTCTGAAATATTTTGTTTCTTATTTTTCAGGTTTTTAGACTCGCAAGGAAAATTCAAAATGGCTGCCCCCTTAGAGTTGCCTCAAAAACAAAGAGCAGTGATTGAATTCCTTGTTGCTGAGGGGGAAACCCCTGTGAACATTCACAGACGGTTACAAAATGTGTTTGAGGGCAATACTTTAGATTATAGCCCCATGAAAGAAGGTTTGAGAGGCAAACATTATTCCAGTGACAAGGAAGTGAAAACTGCAGTGAAGAAGTGGCTCAAAGAACAGTCAACAAAATTTTACGAGGCAGGGATACATGCTCTCATTCGAAGGTGGAACATCGCTATTGAGAGAAACGGTGACTATATTGAGAAATAGGGATGTGATCCACAGAGGACCAGCTTCATTTTGATGTATGCTACATGTTCCTGTGTTGGTAATTATACCTGTCCTAAAGAAAATGGCATTACATTTTGACTCACCCTCATATATTAAGATTCGTGAGAAAAAGGATTTCAGGCTTGTTTGTACAAAAACCAGTGTTCAATATAATAAAAAAACCACACAAACTGCACACCTAATGCCAGAGAAACTGAGAGAAGAAAAGTGTTTGTATGCTGCCAGTCCTAGAGAAGAGAGGTGTCCACAAAGGGGTCAAAAATGAAGATGGTGGCTACAGTCATGTGATTTGACCATCTGGTTATGGCTGTGATGTTGACTGTTTTGACCCACTCCCTGGGGACACTTCTGATAGAGACCTATGTTTTGTCCAAGTAATAGCAATGCCATTGTAAACTTGTAATGATTTAAGCAATACAACCGAACCCTTAAAAGCCACATTCATTGTAATGCTATTCGTTTAAATCCCAAAGGTGCTTTTTCAAGAGGCAACTGAACTTCTCTTTGTTTCACTTCAGAACTGAAGAAGCTTCTTGGATGAGAAGCGAAACGTCTTCAAGGAAAAACAAAGAAAGTCCAGTTGTCTCTTGAAAAAGCACCTATGGGACAACCATGACCTGGATGACTGAGAACCTCCATAGGCATTCTACTTATTTAAAGTATTTATTTTCTACCTCTTGTAAACACAAGCTCATGTCTGGTTAAAAATACCAGCATATCCTCCAGAAATGTAGAGATATTTTGACTGACCTTTTGAGGACAAGACTTATCTCAGCAACTCTGATTCATCAAAGATTAGAAATGACTCTCTTTTTTTTTCAGGAAGACATCTTTTTTTAAAAAAAAAAATCTTTATTCGGTTTTTTCATTAAAAAGACAAAAAAGACAACATATACAACGAATAAACACAACAAAAACACAAACTACAACAAAAAATTACATAAATCAAAACAAACATGAAGAATTGTTATTCACTTTCACAGCTTTTCCAAAATATTTCTATATCTAGTTTCGTGTTATATTGTTATTTGGTTTCTTTTAACCTTCATTAATCTTTATCTAAGTCTATCTATATATTTATTTAATCTCATACTATATTATCCATATCTATATCGTCTATTGTATATACATATAATTCTCTTTTTGTTTTTGTGAAGAAAGAGCGTAGACATTTACGGACACATCTTGAATAAATCTTATTCTATGACCAAATTTTTAAGTTTTTATTTTGTTTTAACCAGCTATACCATTTTCTCCATGTTTCGTAAAATTCGGAATCTTCTTTTTCAAGTATTTCCATTGTTAATTTGCACATTTCTGAACATTCTAATATTTTTCTAATTTAATTTAATTTAATTTAATAGACGTTCTTATAGGCCGCCCAATCCCGTGGGACTCAGGGCGGCGTACAACAGAATAAGAAGCGTACAATAAAAACAATTATCATAATTTAAAATTAAAAGCATAGTTAAAACAATTATAAAAACAACATTCAAGGGGGGAATCTGATCTTCCTATTCACCCCGCCTGCCGGAAGAGCCAAGTTTTTATGGCTTTACGGAAGGCCAGCAGGGTGGGGATAGTCCGGATCTCTGGTGGGAGTTGGTTCCAGAGGGACGGGGCTCCCACAGAGAAGGCCCTCCCCCGTGGCCCCGCCAACCGACATTGTTTGGCCGATGGGACCCGGAGGAGGCCCTCTCTATGGGACCTAACCGGTCGTAGGGAGGTATGTGGTAGGATGCGGTCCCGAAGGTAACCTGGCCCTGAGCCATGTAGGGCTTTAAAGGTAACGACCAACACCTTAAATTGCGACCGGAGACTAATTGGCAGCCAATGCAGCTGGCGAAGAATAGGTGTTACGTGGGTGTATCTCGGTACACCCACTACAGCTCGCGCAGCTGCATTCTGTACCAGTTGGAGTCTCCGGATGCTCTTTGAGGGTAGCCCCATGTAGAGCGCGTTACAGTAGTCTAGCCGTGAGGTGACAAGGGCATGAGTGACTGTGAGCAAAGCCTCCCTCTCCAAGTAAGGTCGCAATTGGTGCACAAGACGAATCTGTGCAAAGGTCCCCCTAGCCACAGCTGAAAGATGTTGCTCCAATTTTAGCTGTGGATCTAGGAGGACACCCAAATTGCGGACCTGTTCCGAGGGAGTCAATTTTTCTCCCCCGAGAACCAAGGAGGGACAGTCGACATAATCCTTGGGAGGCAAAATCCAGAGCCACTCAGTCTTGTCTGGGTTGAGCCTGAGTCTGTTCACTCCCATCCAGACCCTCACATCGTCCAGGCAGCGGCACATTACATCAACTGCTTCACTGAACTGACACGGGGTGGAGATGTACAACTGGGTATCGTCAGCATACTGCTGATACCTCACCCCGTGTCGTCGGATGATCTCACCCAGCGGTTTCATGTAAATGTTAAACAGGATGGGCGAGAGGACCAAACCCTGTGGCACCCCGCAAACCAGGGGCCTAGGGGCCGACCTCTGCCCTCCTGTCAACACCGACTGCGTCCTGTCAGAGAGGTAGGAGGAGAACCACCGTAAAACAGTGCCTCCCACTCCCACCTCCCCAAGACGACGCAGAAGGATACCATGGTCGATGGTATCGAAAGCCGCTGAGAGGTCAAGTAACACCAGGATGGAGGAATGACCCCCATCCCGTGCTCGCCAGAGATCATCCATCAGTGCGACCAAAGCAGTCTCCGTACTGTAGCCGCGCCTGAAACCCGATTGAAAGGGATCCAGATAATCAGTATCCTCCAAGAGCCGCAGGAGTTGGAGCGACACCACTTTCTCTACAACTTTACCCAAGAAGGGTAAGTTGGAGACTGGACGGAAGTTCTTTAAATCCGCTGGGTCCAGGGAAGGCTTCTTGAGGAGGGGCCTCACCACCGCAGCTTTTAAGGGCTGCGGGACGGACCCCTTATTACCATATTTGAAGTGGGGATATTGTCAATCTTCCAATACTGTGCATATGTTATCCTGGCTGCTGCGGATATACAGTATGTAGTATTAAGTAGCGCTCCTCTTTTGTAAATTTTGTATGAAATATTCCCAGTAAAAACCTTTCCAGCTTTAGATCTATTTTCTGTTTTATAATCTCCTCCAACCAATCCCTAATTTTGTTCCGAAATATTTTAACTTTAGGGCATGACCACCACATATGGTAATAAGTCCCTTTCTCCTTTTTATACTTCCAACACTTCAAGGACACTTTTGGAAACATCTTTGCCAATCGTGCCGGAGGTAGGTGCCAACGGTAGAACATTTTATAAATATTCTCCTTATAGGATGCTGCTAAAGTCAATTTATAATTTATTTCCCAAATTTTGTCCCATTCTGCCAGATTAATTCTATATCCAAAATTTTGTGCCCATGCAATCATATTTCAGGAAGACATCTTTTAACCGAGGTCTCTTCGGACCTTCTTGTCAGCCTTTTTCCTACATTTGGAAAATTCCACTTCCAAAAAACCTTTCAAGAAGACAAGACAGTTGGAAATGAGCAAAATGGAAAGAGTCACCATCCTGCTCAGCCATGAAATCCCCATGACACCCACATTCACCATCTTGCTTAAACAGGTTTGGTTATGGGGTGGGGGGGGGAGTCCTATTTTTGTTTTAAATCACATTACAGCCTTGTTAAGACTGTAATGTGAGGCGAATTATTTTAGTTGCATGCTGATACTTTATAAAAGAAATAATAAATTGGGGCATCTGTTAAACGCTCATGGCTGACATTTGAAAAGATAATAAAAATGGCGCCCTGAAAAACCAAATTTGCTTTTAATGGAAGAAAGTTAGCTGTAGGCATTGAGGAGGCAGGACAGAGGAGCAGGAGATCTCTTGGTGCTAAAAGTGGGGCAACTTTTCACGTTCTCAGGCTCCGCACTTGGGATGGGATGAGTGGACTGTCGGCTCCTTCCTGTCTCAGTTCCCAAACAGCCCTCATTGGCTGACTTAATTGCTATGCCTATACATTGCCTGTCGCAATTCGTTTGGAACTGGGCATGTCCTCACTTGCTACAATCATGTGGAAACGTGCAATTGGCTATTGGTTGTCCCTCTGGACTAGACTTTCAGGCTATTACCTAGGCCAATGCCTATGGAGGGACCCTTTTCATAGTCCCTGGGCCCATAATATCCATACTAAACTTTTGAAGATCAGGATTTCCCCCAGTGAAGTTTTTATCTTAGGCCCCTGATGCTGCCAAATCGTTGATTTTTCAACGGCTGGACGACATTGATAGACAACTCAATCTGGCAAATGGATCAGGAACTTGCTCACCGTTTTCCCTTGGTATTGTTCCCTTGCTTCACCCCCCACCTTACCTTTCCGCGTTACACTCTATCAAACATAGGCTTGCATTTATGAAGGCACGATTTAATGTGATCCCCTCGAATGTCCTCGACAGTAGGCTCTCAGGGGGAGTAAAATCCACCTATTGTACATGTGATGGCCGATCCCCGGAATCTCTGCTCCATATTACATTCGTATGCCCCCACTATCGAGACATAAGATCAAGATTCATCTCCCCTATTTCCCAGAGATTCCCTGGTTCACTGGATCTGTTCAGCCTTTATTTCCTACTCCAGGATATAGACCCTAATATAACCTCAAAGGTGGCAAAAAAATTTGCTGCAGTCGTGGCTGAAAAATGGAGGAAAAGACGGGTAACCCCTATGGCAGAGGATCACTAGTATTGATGGTATAGATTGTAGTAGATGGTGTACTGTCACATGAGCTATCTATATTTGTAAAATTTACCCCCCTTTTTTATGTGTATTTTAAATTGGTCTCCAATCGCAATAAAAGCTATCTATCTATCTATCTACATTGGCTGACCTGTTACCATGTCTATTCCAGTCTATGAATATTCATACTCTGACATAGACCAGTCCAGGAGACCCCAGAGGTGCTTTTCAAAAGGCAACTGGGCTTACCAAGAATGTCCAGTTGCCTTTTGAAAAGCACCTTTGGGACAATCCTGACATGATTGAGGATCTCCATAGACATTCAGTTCAGGGCACAGAAAGAGAATTGAGGTCTGATCCTGGCCCACCAACTCAAGAAGCCAGAGGTGAGATTCCTCCTTACGGATGTATTTTCTGTGTTTTGTGTTTGTCCAGGGAAGTAAGTCATGAAATCCACAGGTTTATTGCAGTACTGGAGAGGCAGAAGAGAAGATACCTCCCAATATTCAAGCTTTCCTATTAATATCATCCTGTTAACTATAAAAGGACCCAAGTCATCCTACAGTAAATAATCTTCATGGTGACAAGTAAAGCTCAAGTCACACATTGCCTTTGATGTTTTAATGGCCACTCCAGCTTCATGATAAATCTCCTCCACCTTTCATTGGTAATAATTTTGCAAAGCCTGAAGCGGCTCGAGTCATCTTTACTGTTCAGTTCCCAAGGACGAAGATGTCATAAAACTGTGGGCTTCAAAGAAACTGCTCCTTTTCTTCTCCTTCTTAAAAGGAAATGTCTTCTATATTCTATGGGGAGGTGACCCAATTCAGTGCCCTCCTCCCATTTTCCACCTGCTCTTCAAGTCATTGCGAGCCTCAGCCGCCATTTAACTAGATCCAGCGTTAGCAATTTAAAAAGTTTCCATTGTCCCTGTCGTGCCTGACCAAGGTCCAACTTTGATACCCCTTTGGCACATGCAGCGTGAAATGGTCAGTGTTCCACGAAAGATGCATGTTGTCCATTAGATCCATCTTCCCATTATCGCCAAACAGAGAAGAGAGTGATGAGCTGCACACTGTATTTCAGACATTAATACATTAGAGAGGGTCCAGAGGTATTTTACAAGAAGAGTACTCAACTCCTCTGCTCGCAGTAAAATTCCTTATTCCAGTAGACTTGAAATTTTAGGCCTGGATAACCGTGAACTACGCCGTCTACGTTCCGACCTAAGCTTCGTACACAAGATCATCTACCTGTTAACAACTACTTTAATTTCAACCGCAATAACACTAGGGCTATCAATAGATACAAACTCAATGTTTGTAATCTAATCTTGATTGCAAAAAATACGACTTCTGCAATAGAGTAGTAAATGTCTGGAACACTTTACCTGATCCTGTTGTTAGTTTCTCTATCTCCCATACCTTTTGCCTTAAACTGTCTACCGTGGATCTTACGCGTTTCTTAAGAGGTCACTAAGGGGGGGGGGGGCATGCATAAGCGTCCCTGTTCTACTGTACCCATTTGTAAGGAACTCATTTTATGTGTTTATGGCTGTTTTGCTTCTTTATATTCATTTATTTCTGCTATTTTTTCAACAAGTGCAAGTGTTTCCTTGCACTTGTTGACAGACAAATAAATAAATAAATAAATAAATAAATAAATAAATAAATAAATAAATAAATAAATAAATAAATAAATAAATAAATAAATAAATAAAATAACAAATGATCCATGTTGTAACTACAATGGCATTCTTTGAGATGAAGATGTTAAGGTGAGAATAAATCTCATAGAGGCGATTTGGATCTTTTCTTGGAATTCAGACATTTAGAAAATAAAGCCGAGATTAAAGGTCTAATAGAAAATATTTATTTCGGTACAAAAACAATAAATTCTGAATAGTTACATTCTTGCTAAGTAAATGCGACCGTTCCGGTCAAGAGTCAAGTCAAAGAGAATAATGGAGAATCAGAAATGCACACATGCGCAGGAGATCACATCACGTGTCCTGCTTGTATTGGAATGTACCATAATATTAGGATAGGGGTGCATCACCCTGCATAGACATACAACTGACAATATTCACTACGTGACAGAAGATGTGCGCAGGAAGAGCAAGGCCTGGTCTTCTGTGGTTCAGAGCAGGAGCAGCACCTGGCCAGAGGTGATCAGGTGCATTTCCCCATCTTTTACAAACAGGGAGGACACCTCCCTTCTGCAGGTTCTCACTTTGGCCAAGTGGCTGGTGCTCCCAGGTTCACTCTTAGGACAACTGTGAACCCTAAATCCTCACACATTCAATAAACCTCTTTGCTTCTCGAGGTTTAGCCCCAGCTGATCCTCCATGTGTTGTGTTTCTCATTCAGCAATATGATCCATGATCCAAAAGTGCTGGAGCCAAGGAAGGGCAATGCCAGATATGAGCATGAGCTCGTCTTGGTTTCAGTGAACTACTGTACATTAATCCCTCCAAAATATGCAGGGATAGCAATAGCACTTAGACTTATATACCGCTTCACAGTGCTTTACAGACCTCTCTAAGCGGTTTACAGAGTCAGCCTATTGCCCCCAACAATCTGGGTCCTCATTTTACCGACCTTGGAAGGATGGAAGGTTGAGTCAACCTTGAGCTGGTGAGATTTGAACTGCCAAACTGCTGGCAGCTGGCAGTCAGCAGTAGCAGCCTGCAGTACTGCATTCTAACCACTGTGCCACCATGGCTCATGGCTAAATGATCACGGGATCATGGCTAAATGACCCAAAGTGGACCAACAAAATAGCAACAGACTTATAAACTGCTCCACAGTGCTTTACTGTCTACAATGTCAGCATTCTTTACAAGAAGAGTCCTCCACTCCTCTACTCGCAACAGAATACCTTACGCAACCAGACATGAAATCCTGGGCTTAGAAAGCTTAGAACTACGTCGCCTTCAGTCTGACCTAAGCGTAGCTCATAAAATTATCTGCTACAACGTCCTTCCTGTCAATGACTACTTCAGCTTCAACCACAACAATACACGAGCACATAGCAGATACAAACTCAAAGTGAACCGCTCCAAACTTGAATGTAGAAAATATGATTTTAGCAACAGAGTGGTAAATGCCTGGAACTCACTACCTGACTCTGTGGTTTCGTCACCAAACCCCCAAAACTTTAACCTTAGACTGTCCACTGTTGACCTCACCCCATTCCTAAGAGGTCAGTAAGCATAAGTGCATGGGTGCCTACCGTCCCTGTCCTAATGTTCCCTCTTTCAGTACCCAACTTATGTATATAAACAATGTTACATCTATGTATATTACCAACACGTACTTGACAAAATAAATAAATAAAATAAAATAAAAAATAAAAAGAACTGACATTGGGGGCCACAACGCATAAGGAAATGCCCTTAAGCAATAAAATGGGCCTGCCTGATTGAAGGTGCACCAGCCCACAGTTCAGATTTTCATTAATTAACATATTGTGCCTTTTCTCTGGAATATCTGTAACTCCTTTCTTCTCCAATGTCAGCTGTGGGTTGTTATATTAGTGGGCAAAAGCATCCGGAATAACCTGTCCAGTTCTGGCTTGAGTCAAGAGCCATGGCGGCGCAGTGGTTAGAACGCAGTACTGCAGGCTCCTTCTGCTGACTGCCAACAATTTGGCAGTTCGAATCGCACCAGGCTCAAGGTTGACTCAGCCTTCCATCCTTCCGATAAATGAGTAAAATGAGGACCCAGTTTGTTGGGGGCAATAGGCTGACTCTGTAAACCCCTTAGAGAGGACTGCAAAAGCACTATGAAGCGGTATATAAGTCTAAGTACTATTGCTATTGCTATTTAGCTTGCCAAGGTCTTTCTGCTTCTCAATATGACCATCTTCCATAAGATGCAAATCCACGAAGTTTGGTTATTTGCCCTCATTGACAACAGGAATGGACTCATGCCTCCACCAGCCTCCAGGACATGACCATTCAGAAGGGAGTCCCACTGAATTGGTTGAGGCTTTCTTCCGTGTGAATGGGTGTTGGGCTCAGTTGCTTGCTTTTGGGGTCCAGCTCCTGTCTGTGGATACTTAAGCAGTGCAATGACAGGATCTCTTTCTTGCAGAAGGAATAAGCATCTAACCTTAAGGTGGCTTGGGATGCCTCCTGGACTGGGACTCCACAAATCTCAGGTGCAATTCACCATGGCCAACTCGTCACGGCCAACTCGCTGCAGGACAACTTGCCATGGCCATCTCATCGCAGGACAACTCACTGCGGGACAAGAGTTGCACTAATATCAAAGAAAGAGCGGAACAGAATCATTTAAAAAAGGATCCGAAAGGAGGGACAGAATGAAATGTGGGTGGCAAAAATTTAAATAATTTTTATTTGTTTTAAATAAGTAAATAGAATTGCTAAATTGAGTTGTCCCATAGCGAGTTATCCATGGCGAGTTGTCCTGCAGCGAATTGGCCATGTTGAGTTGGCTACAGCGAGTTGGCTGTGGCGAGTTGGCCATGGCCATCCAAACCCCCAAAACTTTACCCTTAGACTGTCCACTGTTGACCTCACCCGATTCCTAAGAGGTCAGTAAGGGGCGTGCATAAGCGCACCAGCGTGCCTACTGACACTGTCCTAATGTTCCCTCTTATCAGTACCCATCTTATGTATATAAACAATGTTATATCTATGTATATTACTAACACATACTTGACAAAATAAATAAATAAATAAATGGTGAGTTGTCCTGCAGCAAATTGGCCATGTTGAGTTGGCTACAGCAAGTTGGCCATGGCAAGTTGGTCGTGGTGCGTTGGCCATGGCGAGCTGGCCATGGTGAGTTGTCCTGCAGTGAATTGTCTGTGGCAAGTTGTCCCATTGCCCCTTCAGAAGCCAGGATGCAAGAGCTTGACTCAGGCCCTTGCATCAGGCATGTTTATGGGCAGCCTCTGCCTTTCAGCTTAGACAAAATAACATTTGCCATCACCGTGACGGATGTATTTGCAGATGGCCCTGGCTAACATCATTTGATAATCAAGTTTCTCTCCTCTTTGCGAGGACTGGCTTCTTTGAGACGGCTGAAAAGCCCTTTTATATCACAGAAATTAGCTGAAACATCCGGAGGCATGCTGTGTCCTCTTGAAATGTTCACATTTCATTTGATTGCGGCTGTTAATATTTCAAAGATGAAGCAAGGCCCTTCCCCTTCCGAGGGGGCTTTAGCATTTGGTGTGAACTCCCCACCCCCAGCAAGACTGAGTGGATCTAAGGGTTTGGGGGTTTTCTTCGGATGGAAAAGGAGGGGTGGGTGAATCTCAGGATACTGAACAGAGTTTGGAAAAATGAGATTTGTGTGGAGAAAAGCCAATTATTCAGTGTGGAAAATCATATTAAGTCTCTGCCAAGGCTCAAATAGACTTTGGCTTAGATGCAGTTTTGCATTAACCACCTCCTCCTCCTCCTCCTCTTCTCCTCCTTCTCCTTCTCCTCCTCCTCCTCCTCCTCTTCTCCTCCTTCTCCTTCTCCTTCTCCTCCTCCTCCTCCCCCTCCCCTCCCCCTCCCCTCCCCTCCCCCTCCCCCTCCCCCTCCTCCCCCTCTCCCTCTCCCTCCCCCTTCTCTCTCTCTCTCTCTCTCTCTCTCTCTCTCTCTCTCTCTCTCTCTCTCTCTCTCTCTCTCTCTCTCTCTCTCTCTCTCTCTCTCTCTCTCTCTCTCTGCAGATCTTGACTGAAATGGCAGCTGGTGGCAGAGAATTTAACCTTTCTCCCTCGATAGAGACCTAGTCAAATTCCATTTTTTAAAGCTGTTTTCTGTACAGAGAATTACACATGAACACAGAACAAACAGCAAGGTTAAACTTTTCTCCACCTGTTGATCACACACCTAGCAAAGGTTTCCTATCTTTTTAACAGGACTTTCAGAAGAGGCCTCTTCTATCTTTGTGGATTGGGTCCACCAAGAATCCTAGCAAGTCTCTCATCAATGTGACTAAAATGTGGTTGGTTAGTCGGAGGGTCAATGTGAGCTCATATCCAGGCAATTTTAATTCCATTGTTACCTGGTGTTATTATTTCGTTAAAAGGGGTTATTGATAAATTGGTTCATAGATAACCCTTCAAGATGTTTCTTTTGTTCTTTAGTGGAAATCTGCTTCTCTGTTTATGCATCTTATTTATCTGAGGAGTAATGAACAACAGAGAACAGAAGACACCTAAGGAAAACCTGCTTATGCTATGACACTTGTTACTTTGAATCAGAGATGGTTTTCACTTACCTTCCCTACTGGTTCGCAAATGTGAGCGTGCACCTCCTCCCACCTCTGCACATGTGCAAATCGTCCCACGCATGCGCTTTACTGGCTTGAGAGCCTTCCGTGCATGCGCCCGGCCTCAAAAACGTGCACAAATAGGATAGCATAGAGCCGAGGTGGGTGGGCAGGCCCACCCGCAATTTACCCATGATTTCCACTACCGGTTCGGGCGAACCGGTCCAAACCGGCTGAATACCACCCCTGCTTTGAATGGTGTTTACAACTACAACTAAGCAGGATCAGACTGGTTAGGGTTTACATGCGATACAGTGTGAAATAGCAATAGCAACAGCAATAGCACTTAGACTTATATACTGCTTCATAGTGCTTTACAGCCCTCTCTAAGCGGTTTATAGAGTCAGCATGTTGCCCCCAACAATCTGCATACTCATTTTATTGGTCTCAGAAGGATGGAAGTAAATCTTGAGCCAGTCAGGATCAAACTCCAGGCTGTTGGCAGTCTGCAATACTGCATTCTAACCTCTGTGCTACCACCAATATCTCAGTAGAAGGCAGAAGCCAAACACTTCTGTTTTGTTGCCAGAAAAAGCTACAGGACCATATCAGAAGTCAATGTCTGGATCATACAGCTCAAGGATTGCCTGTCCTATCAACTAATCTCATTCACTTCCTTTGGAGGAAAGTTCTACCATGAGTAGGGTTATAGTATACTATCAGTTAGGCGTGGTTTATAATGATACAATGATAAACAAAGTTCTGGTTCCCATGTTCATGTTCTCTTCAGCCTGAGGCTGCCTTGTTGCGAAACTATCCTGCCACAGCCATCATATGGTTAGTTTTCTGGATTTTTGAATTCAGACAATCAGGGTAAATCATGATCAGGGGTGGGTTCCTCCGGTTCGGACCAGATCGCCCAAACCGGTAGTGACCCGCTGATGACATCATGATGGCGTCACGGATCCGGTTCGGTCGGTGCCGGTCCGTGGGCGCCGCCATCTTTATAGGAGCCGAGGTGGCGCAGTGGTTAAATGCAGCTACTGCAGGCTACTTCAGCTGACTGCTAGTTCAGCAGTTCAGCTGTTCAAATCTCACCAGCTCAAGGTTGACTCAGCCTTCCATCCTTCTGAGGTCGGTAAAATGAGGACCCAGATTGTTGGGGGCAATATGCTGAACTCTGTAAACCTCTTAGAGAGGGCTGTGCTGGCTGGCTGTGGAATTCTGGGAGTTGAAGTCCACAGGTCTTAAAATTGCCAAGGTTGGAGACCCCTGGTTTAAGGCAACAGGTTAGAAAGGAGGAGATTGGGAATTCTAGTCCCACTTTAGGCATGAAAGCCGGCTGGGTGATCTTGGGCCTGTCAATCTATCTCATCCATCTCATCTCACAGAGGAGTTGTTGTGGGGAAAATAGGAGAAGGAATGTTGGATATGTTTGCCACCTTGAGTAAAAATAATAATAAGAACTAGGAAGCTGAAGTAATGTTCTGGAAGCTAGCAGTAGGAGATCACTTCCATCCTCTTGCTGGAGAAACCTTAGGGTTGTGCCCCTAAATTTGTCAGGAATCTGATTAAATTTGAAAAAGGCTTGACTCTACTAAATCATGTGCCCATAAGTCCAGAAATTACTGTTTTTGTTTAAAGTCCAGTTAAATGTCTATGGATATTCTTAGTCATCCAGGTCATGGTTGTTCCAAAGGTGCTTTTCCAAAAGGCAACTGGTCTTTCTTGGTTTCCTTGTTTTTTTTTTAAACATTTCTTTTCTCATCCAAGAAGCTTCTGCCATTCATTTCATTTCACTTCACTGAAGAAGCTTCTTTGATGGGAAGCAAAAAAAAAAAAAAAAGGAAAAAGGAAAAAACCCAAGAAAGTCCAATTGCTTTATGGAAAAGCACCTTTGGGATAAGAGTTGTGTTCTTTAGAAGAATGAATCCCACCTGATGAACCAAGGTCTTTCAAAATCCTTAAACACAACATGTGTTCATACACACACACACACACACACACCATCTGGCAGACACTACAGGACAATAAAAACAAGGACAAATAGGCTGAAAAACAGCTTCTATCCCAGGGCAGTAACTATATTGAATTCTACTGTATTTGTTGTTAGTTGTGAAGTCGTGTCCGACCCATCACAACCCCATGGACAACGTTCCTCCAGGCCTTCTTGGCCTCTACCATCCTCTGGAGTCCATTTAAGCTCACGCCGACTGCTTCAGTGACTCCATCCAGCCACCTCATTCTCTGTCGTCCCCTTCTTCTTTTGCCCTCGATCTTTCCTAGCATTAGGCTCTTCTCCAGTGAGTCCTTCCTTCTCATTAGGTGGCCAAAGTATTTGAGTTTCATCTTCAAGATCTGGCCTTCTTAAGAGCAGTCAGGGTTGATCTCCTCTAGGACTGACCAGTTTGATCGCCTTGCAGTCCAAGGGATTCTACTGTAGAGTGCAATATTAATGCAATATCGGGTTTTCAATTCAATTGTGTAGAATGTGAAGGATGTGTGTTTTGTGTTTTATTTTTATAGTTATAATGTACACTGAAGATGGCATTTAATTTCGTTGTACGAGGTGCAATGGCAATAAAGTAAACAAAAAACAAAACAACACACACACACACAGAGTAATTTTCTCACATTGGGTACAAAGAACTCCACACCACATTTTTAGGCACTTTTTATTGTCAAAAATTGTTTGTCTTTTTATATATAAACCATTTCAATATCTTTCAACAATAATATCGCTGTTTGCTCGATCATTTGCATAGGATATGTCACCATACAAAAAAAATTAAGGAGAAGGAAGGAAAAAGAGAGGACTGACGGGAACCAGCAAAACAGCAACCAATATGCTCGAGTTTCTGTAGGGTATTTTTTTTTCAGGATTAAACATTTGAAGCCTTACAAAAAAAATATGTACATCATCTATTTACAATTCAGAGGAACACTTTAAAAAAACCTATAACAAACCTTTTTTTTAATTTATCAAGTCTATGGAAAATTGTTTCCTAAAAAATTTCTACCATATACCACAAAAATAAATAAAAAGATGCAAACACTAGTTTGAACAAAGTTTTGCTGTGAGCTTTATTCTTTTTTTGGCATGTCAGTTATTTAATTTTTTTTAACCCTTTGGTTGACAGCATGGTATTACAGTTTTAATAGCTGTGATCCAAAAAGTCCCCATCAACACCCATGTGATGACTTTTTTGAGAGCTGTACAAGTTACAACCTGCTCTGTTTTCACCCCCTGCGCCATAGCTATGCCTAAAAGAAGGAGTCCTATTCCTTAGACTGAACTTGGGAACAAAGAGTGGATGAGCTCCCAAAATCTTTCAACCCTATGAGATTATAGCTGCAATTCTATATGACCCAAGTGAGAATGTCCAACTGAACTCAAGAAGACTTGAGTCAAGATAGACAAGATAAGCAATAGCATTTAAGACTTATATACCGCTTCACAGTGCTTTACAGCCCTCTCTGAGCAGTTTACAGAGTCAGCATCTTGCCCCCAGCAAGCTGGGTCCTCATTTTACCGACCTCAGAAGGATGGAAGGCTGAGTCAACCACGAGCCGGCATGAATTGAACTGCTGGCAGTCGGCAGAATTAGCCTGCAATGCTGAATTGTAATCACCTGCGCCACCACGGTTAGAAAGATTGGATTACACCAGAGTTAACAAGTTAGCAGACTGAAGCCATGTTCACTACTGTTCTGTTCATAGGAGACGCTGAGCCAGTACCAAAGAGCTACGTTCACACAACCCATGTAATCTATTTGGTTTTGGCTCAGCCATTCTGTTTTATAATATGGTTGGGAATATTCCACTAACACAGGCTGAGTGTTCTTTTGTTGTCTTCTGATCTGGAACAGTTATTGATCACACATCAGGAAGGGGAAAAATTAGTTTATAAGCAGCCTCAATCCTAAGGATCCTCTCATAGGATCCACCTGAATTGCTTATTTATGATCCAAATTCTTTAACTGTATTGTGAAATCGGGCACTCTCCCTTTCCACTCTTCATCCTATACTAGGAACCAAACCAAACATTTGGGCCAACAAAGAGTAAAGCTTAAAATTTGAGGATTTCTCACTCTTTCTGAAGAAATCTGAACAAAATATCAAATGATTGTCAAAACGATGCAAGAGTCATGCAGATTAGTGCTAACTTTTTCCTACGAAACATAGGATTTTTGGCTCTTCTTCAGGAAGGTTGCAGCAACATGACTCAACAGGGTTGGACAATACTCCATTCAAATAATTTTTAACCTCAAAACATCTTCTAGAATGAAATTTGGGTGGTTGTTTTTTTTAAAGAGAAGAACAGGGCTTCCTCAGCAGAAGCAGAGGGGTGGGTAAAAAATGCAAAACATCCCTCTCTACCTTGTCGACTTTGTCCACAGAAAATATCCCGATTCTCCGCTCAAAATGTTCAATTTTGCCAGAAGTGCAATTCAAAACTTAAAAAGCAGCCACTCTTGATTGTCCTCTCTCAAAACTTGCTGTTCTGCAGGTGTGCATGGGCCTATCCGTAGAGGTGGTATTCACTTACTTTCCCTACCGGTTTGCAAATGTGAGCACGTGTGTCTTTGCCAGCGCATGTGCGTGGCCTTCCGCGCATGCACTTTGATTGCACATGTGGCTTGCACGCATGCGCGCAGCTTCAAAATCTGCCTAAATAGGATGGCATAGCACCAGGGTGGGTGGGCAGCCTCACCCGCAGATGGCCACTTCCGGTTCACCCGAACCAGTCCGAACCAGCTAAATACCACCTCTGCCTATCTGGCTGGTGAACCTCAAAAGTGTTTATAGGACTGAACTAAGATTCCCCGCATCTTTGGAAAGTGAGTCTTCAAGACAAAGAATTTGACACATTCTCCTGCTTTTTTTTAAAAAAAAATGCTATTTAGAGCCTTGCTCCTTTGAAGGCTACTCTCTTGTGCCTAATGTCCACAGATAATACTCATTGGCCAAATAATTGACCCAGACTGAAGGGCAAAAAGATAGTTTTTTAAAAGACAACAACAAAAAACAGCCACGAGGGATTTGTTATCCTATCTACACACTCTACTCAGAGGGAAGGCTACTTAGCTCACAGCTCTAGATCATCATGTCAGTGGTTGTCGGCTTAATATAACAACAAAACCCAAAAACTAATTAAAAAAAATACTGCTTGCCATGGTTGGTGGGTGGCTTACAAATCCTAGCTTGTTATGTTGGAATAGCTTATTTCTGGACTGTTTTAGTGTTTCACTTCTGAATATTAACAAAGAAAAAAGAACTAGGCAATGTCCCATTAAGTCAGTGTTACTTTGCTGGACTACAGGATGGATTGAGGCTTGCTCCTAGCTTGTTCAACAAACCACAATTAGAACAAATCCTAAACCTTATGCAATAGACAAACATACCATATTTTTCAGAGTATAAGACACACCTTAGTTTTTGGGGAGGAAAATAGTGGGGGGGATTCTGCCTACCAGGTATTCATCTGGCTAGCCTCCTTGGTCTGGTCAGCTTCAGCACATTAGTTCGCTGGTTTTGAGCGTGCATGCTTTTTATCCCCTGGTTGGGGATAAAAAACAGCTTCTAAAGCACAGCTGATCGTCGGACAGAGAAGCAATGACAAAAGCAGGTGAAGCTCGCTAGCGCCTCGTTAGGGCTGAAAAACAGCTTCTTAAGCACAGCTGATCATCGGAGAGAGAAGCAATGAGAAAAGCAGGCAAAGCGCGGATGATTGCTTCACTCGCTAGCGCCTCATTAGGGCTGAAAAGAAGCTTCGGAAAAGCCACATTCGGAGTATGAGATGCACCCAAATGTTCAGCCTCTTTTAGGGGGAGGGGAAGTGTGTCTTATACTCCAAAAAGTACGGTAGTCAATATAAGGAACCTGAATAAGAATCCATTCAAGATTTGCTTTTGTAAATCCAGGCTACAGAATAATTCTGTTTGCTCTTATTGGTTCAGATAAAATTAAATTGGGTGGGAAATAGGACTGTGGAACTCCAAGGGCCTAAGTTCTGAGTAATCACAGGTATGACAGGAAGCACTTATTGGATTCTGCCCCTTTGAAGTCCAAAGGACCAGGAAGTTCTGGATGAGTCAAACCTGTTCACTCCTTGCTCCATGAAGAAATGAACAGATTTATTTCTCAATGAATACATTGATTGTTTCTCTCACTTAATTGGTAACTTGCATCTAAGAACAAGGATTGAGATTAAATCTCGAGTCAGCTGGGAGCAGTTTCCTTTTTTGCCTCTGAAAAAGTTAGCAATAGCCTGTGAATCGTACTAAATGTGGTTTGTCTCACCATCTTGATGCTGTTCCTGCTCCACAGTTGGGTGTCCCTACAGGCATTTTTTACAGCTTTCATAGGCTTTATGGGAACAGTAGGGTGGTGGGAGTGGTAGCTAAAGAGGAGCATCTCCAGAGAATGAAATGAAGATGCTTCAAGCAAGAATAATGGCGGAGCTGTCCAGGGCTCCCAAGTATAACCTGCGGAAGGCTGGCAACTTCTACAGCAGGGGTGTCAAACTCAATTTCATTGAGGGCCGCATCAGGGTTGTGTTTGACCTCGGGGGGGTGGGGGGGCCTGGCCAGAGTGGGCCTGGCCAGCTCGACATCAGTCATGTTGGGGGCACCTGTGGTGGCCCAAACTCTCTGCCAACAAGAATGGAGCTTGGGAGGGCCGCCCTCCCGAGCTCCGTTTTTGCTGGCAGAGGCACTGCGGGCCAGTCCTTCGCTGTTTCCAGGGCGGCTCCATGGGCCAGATCTAAGCACCCTGCAGGCCGGATCCGGCCCCCGGGCCTTGAGTTTAACACCCCTGCTCTAGAGGGCAATCAAGAGTCGGGGTTCTCTGCCATCTAGTGGTCACCTGGATTTCTGCAGGCCAGATCTGGTCACCCTGGAATTGGATCCCTTGGCCCATCTTTAGCTAAAAGACATTTTGCCATGTCAGGTTTCCCTCTGGTGTTACAACGCATTTGCACAGCGGTGATGTTTTCATTTTAATTACACCTTCTTCCTCTAAACATTACAGTACTGTTTATCTTGTGAAAAGCTGAGTCTCTCAGATCCAGCTATGTACCTTATAGAGACGAACGCCCAGACAATTTCAACATTTGTCTGACTGGACATTTGGAGGGTACACTTCCTTTTATTAACAAGACACAGCAAAGTCTTATTCCTATTAGCTGGCCCAGGTCAGGCTGATTGGCTTTCTTTTCTATTTTCCCAACCTCTGTGCAATCCAAAATATTTTCAAAGCACACACTGAATCAGGGTGAGCAAAATTCACAAGGTATTACACTAGTGTTTCACCAGCTTAGCGTTCTGATATTCTAAAATCATGTTCTAAATCCTTCTTTTTAAAGCAGGACTAAGTTTAGCTTATTGTAAAAGGTTTAACATTAGTCTTAGACTCCCTCTTGTTATTTAAAGCTTCTCGCAGTTGCTGAATAGCTCGCATTGCGGAAAACGGTTGTCCTTTTACACAACCGGGGGCAAATATGGATTCTAAACTTTAAACACTCGGCAGATCAGATCTGTATGAACGCATACGCTGAATATTAGACATGCCAGACTGAACTGTCCCGTGTCAGATGATTGACACTTATCCTCACCGATTTATAGAAAATTCCTTTTGTGATAAAACATTAAGAGCTGATTTGCATATTTACAAAATCTTTGTCATGGTAGACATGCAACATATGGAACATTTTTGTTCTATGGCTATTTATGAATTTCATCTCTATATATTTAATCTCCACAGAAAAAAAATATATAAAATATAACAAGTATTAAAAAAAACATCCAGTACAGTTTTGAGAGAAAATACATTGCGCGTTGTTCTCTGGATTCATTTGGCTGTCAGTTCATATTAAATTAATTTTTTTAAAAAAACAACACCATCTGATTAAGAGTGTTTTGGTCAGGCTTCTAAAATTACAGATAATGCAGATTTTCAGACTTAATACTTAGATTTAGGGACCTGCTTCTCATGTTGTATTTTGGAAACATGAGTGAAGCATATTTATGCAATAACATTTTTATCTGCCTTACATCAATTAACTGCCAGATTATAATTAGAATTTGTGCAAAACTAGTGCACAAAATCCCCAGGGAATCAGAAACTCTTTTGTCCAAAGA
The DNA here is from genome assembly GCA_023053685.1 of Diadophis punctatus similis. NCBI lineage: Eukaryota > Metazoa > Chordata > Lepidosauria > Squamata > Dipsadidae > Diadophis > Diadophis punctatus. The sequence continues at coordinate 4,761,884 of JALIGW010000021.1, forward strand.
GGATGAAACTTCTGTTGTCTTTTGGAGGGTCGTGGACAAAAAGAGCCAATTGGTCAGATGGCCATGCTTCCATGTAACCCATGGTTTCCAGAATCAGAAGGTGGAGACCCAGTGGGCCAGTGAGACCATCTCCTCTTCCTTCTCCCCTCCTTTTGCGCAGATGAGCACAAGAGCAGGAACGAGAGCCCTTGAACCAGAATTTAGAGCTGGGCGAAGAAACCAGGATCTGAAAACTATCCACTGAAAGTGTTTTAAAGCTGGCTGACCATCCTGGTTTCTGTGGCCACAGCAAACCACGGTTGTTGGGTCTTTTCTCTTTCTTTCTACTCTCCCAGAGCAGGAGGGGACAAGGAGAGAGAAAGAAGCGGTGAAGCACTGCAGCTTCACATTTTTTTAAAATTTGATTTTATTCTGGCAGCATTTATGATTGAAATTGATGTACGGACATGCACAGCCATTGGCTGAGAACGGTGACTTGGAGACCCATGGTGCTGCTCCGCCATGGAGCGACCTAGGGCCATATGATCAAATTGGAGAGCCCCCTTTTTGCATACCCACAACCACCCTACCACCCAACCCCCATCTGCAAAACGTCATGACAGGCAGCCCTGAGATGAAACCTGTAGGACTAAGTCCAAGATACAAAGAGTAAGTCACAGGGCATTAAAGCAGTAAAACAATCCATATCTCTCTGGACAGTGTCATCCCTGTTTCCTCATAAATATACAAAATATACATTTCCAGTTTCTTCTAGCCTCATTATTATTATTTTTCTGCTTCTAAAAAGGAAGAGTTCGTACGCAGGCAAACCCTTAGCTATTTCTAATGGAAGCGGGGTGGGTACTTGGGTCGCCCGCACGTTGCATAGGTGCCCACTGCCTCGTGAAGACGCAGCTCAGTTCTGGTGGCGCTTCATGTGCAGGGCCAGGTGATCGGAGCGAGAGAAGCTGCGGCTGCAGACAGCACACTGGAAGGGTTTGGCGCCCGTGTGCTTCCGGTAGTGGCGGGTCAACTCGTCCGAGCGAGCAAATCTCCAGTCACATCCTTCCCAAGTGCATTTGTATGGCTTCTCTCCTGAAAAGATCCAAAAGGCAAAAACGTCAGTCAATACTCCTTGGTCGACAGGCAAAATTCAAAACCAATTCACACTTTTGTAGGAGAATTTCTTTGGGTTAAATCATTGCTCCCTACGAACATGGTGGCTCGCATCGCTAGGACGCTGGGTTGGAGGTTAACAAGTCCGCGTTCGAGACCCGAGGTTGAGCTCCCTTCCTTTGCTGCAGCTCCATGTGGGGACAAGAAAGGAGCTCCCAACTGGGCATCCCTTGGGCAATGGTGAAATCACTGGCTAATCTTTTCAACCTGGAAGCGCCTTAGTGCTTCTGACACGAGTACTATGCTATTACTCCCTTATATCCTTTTCTGCTGGCTTCAAGAAAGATCTTAAATGGCACAGCATTCAAAAATACAACATCCAATGGGGACTGTGTAAAACTCAGTTCATGTGCTGATAGACTAGAGAGATAGTTAGCTTGGATTAAGGGTTGTTTCTTTAAGAGATTGCATTAGGGGGAATGTAGTCGGAGAGGCACTCTGGGTAATGTAGTCCATGACATGTGACCACATCTGTGTGTTCTTATTGGCCATCGAGCTATACCTTGGCTGCTGGGTAATTGTGCCATGCACACCAGTGGGCATTTTAAGTGTTAACAAAGGACCATGTAGCAGCGGGAAGATGGGGAGGAATGAATCTCTTTTCACCTACGTGTAATGGGACAGATTATGGACAGACAGCCTGAAGAATTTCACCTCATTAGTAAATTCTATGATGTGAGGATACCAGAAAATAAACGTAATCTGTATGTTTTACCCATTTGCATGGAGTTTTATCAGACTGAGAAAAGCACTAAGCTTGGACAAGAACAGTTCATCTACCACACTAAGCTATGGTTGGTGAACTAAGCCACTATTGATTAGGTTCACATAATACATGAAGCCAATAACCAAGATTTACAAACTTTGGAGCCATATTGTGTTAAGCCAAACCACATTGTGGTTGAGCACATTCTGCATACCTGTCTCATTGTTATGTATCACGTAGGGATGCCCAAAACCCCTTCTGATGGTGTTTCCCCAGAACAGAAGATACCATAGCAGAGTTTTTACCTACACTGTTTGAGAAGGCACCACCAACTTCCAGACCGCCATATTCATTGCAATGAGGAGCTACCCCACATGTTCTTCCTACACAGCCTGAAATCTCTGACATTTCAGTATGAGAAGCCAGGATAAATGAACCTGGAGACCTGGACCATTTAAGGACCCTGAAGAACCTTCTTCAGCATTTCTGCTCACCTTCAGAGCTCCAACTACTGTGTGTACTATGGACACATTAGTTCAGGTAACAGATTCATGAGCAAATGCAGACACCAGCAAACGTCTCTTAGAAGGCCAGAAATACTGAGATGGATCCTCAGGTTCTCTTCTTTACACACAACTTCTTGTGGAGAACATAACTGGCCAGTTGGGATACTGTTGGGGCCTCAGTCTTTTAATTTACTTTTTCAAAAGGCGCCCGGATTCTTACACTCATGCCATGATTCTGCCATGATTCATAGTCTTTTCCCATAGAACCAAGCCAGGAACACAGGGAGGCACTTTGCAATCCCAGTCCCCATAGGGGGAAAAAAAAACCCAATTTCTTCTTATTCCTCAAAGATAGAACAACTATGGCCCCTTTATGACCCATGGACTTCAACACCCAAAATTCTGGGAATTGGGGGTCCATAAGCCATAAAGCAGTGGTTCCCAATCTTTTTGTGATTGAGTACCACTTGGAGGTCCCGTATAGTCGCTGCATACCACCTGGTTCCAGAGAAACTAAATTCGATCAGATATCACTTTATTTCCATAATTGTACCGTTCCTTTTTTGGCCCCGCGCATCCAGCAACTGGATTCTCAGGCCGCTGGGACCAGGTGGGTGGCGGGTGGCAACAGTTGTGTTAGGCAGTAAACATTTTTGTGAAGTAAAAAATAACTAACTAAAAATCGTTCATGACCCCGAAAGTGTTCGCGTACCACCTGGAAGGCCCTCGCGTACCACTAGTGGTACACGTACCACAGGTTGGGAACCACTGCCATAAAGAACCCATAGTTGGCCCCTCTCTGCTCTAAGGCTTAGACAAGCTTTTCAAAGTATTATTATTTCTCCACATGCATGAGATCCTTTGCATTTAATGCCAGTGTTTTTTGGAAACCGTTGACATGACTAATTTATCAAGCATTAGGCTCATTTGCAAAAGTTAGGCCCCAATTGCATCAGGCTGATAGCACATTTCTCCAGGCCGACCAGTCCAAGGTGATGAACACCTGAAATTATCTGTGGCTTCAATTGGCGCATGAGATACTTAACACCTTGGAAATTTTGACCACAGATTTATGTAACTGCCCAATATAGATTTAATTGCATGGCTTTACACAGTCCGTTTGGAACATACTGTCACAGATAGCTAAATATATGGGTATTTAATTTAGCAGCCTTAAGTGGGATATTTTTAAACATACCTATAAAATTCATAACTATGTTTGTTGAAATGATGGAAGGGTATTCATAGAAACCAGAGGCAGGGAATAAAATGTCTGCTCTGAAGAATGAAGGGTGCTGTTCAGTGTGACTCAAAAAAATGTTATTTATGTGGCCAAACTTCATTCACGTAAATCTATGCTCGCGGGTCATTTCCACAGTTTACCGAAGTGCATTATCATAAAACCTGAACACACCCAAAACTCTTTTATCAGTTGTAACTGTCAACTGGAGCTGTTAGAGGGCTCTGAACTTGGACTTAGTTCTCAGGGAAAAAAAATGCATGAGGTGGTAAATCTTTCTGAGCTACGCCAGCAAGTAGGAGGTTTGCAGGAACAATTTCCTTGTAACTGAGAAACTCAGAGAAAAAGAAAAAAGGCTAAATTAAGGCCTGACATACTGCTTGCTTTCCAGGCACAGGATTGCTGGTGATATCTCAACTTACAAGTATTTCAGTATTTGAGAGGCTCCTACAAGGACGAGGGGGTCAACCTATTTTCCAAAGCCCCAGAAGGCAAGGCAAGAAACAATGGACGGAAACTAATCAAGGAGAGAAGCAACCTGAAATTAAGGAGAAACTTCCTAACAAGTGAGAACAATTGACCAGTGGAACAGCTTGCCTTCAGAAGTTGTGGGAGCTCAATCACTGGAGGTTTTTAAGAAGAGCCTGGACAGTCATTTGTCTGAAATGGTACATGGTCTCCTGCTTGAGCAGTGGGTTGGACTAGAAGACCTCCAAGGTCCCTCCCAGCTCTATTCTGATTGAAAACCTACCATCCACAGGTTAAAACTGCAGACACAGTCCAGGAGTAATGCCCCCACCACAGAGTTCAACGTACACAAAACCTTTTGTAACACACCCACATCCGTATTATGTAGCACAAACAGAAAAACAAGCTTTCCATATACAGCAGGATTTCTCTGCATGGTTAATTTCAGAGCAGGAACAGCCAACGCAGTGGGTTCCTGCCATACAGCATTTACAAAAGGAGAAAAGGTAGAGAAGAAGGGGGCTTCAAGGAATGTCCCAAAGGTGCTTTTCCAAAAGGCATCTGAACTTTCTTGGGGTTTTTTTTTCTCCCTTTGAAAATGTTTTGCTTCTCATCCAAGAAGCTTCTTCTGTTCTGAATTGAAAAAGTGTCTTGGATGAAAAACAAAATGTTTCAAAGGGGTGGGGTGGGGGTGGAGAATCCAAGAAAGTCCAGTTGCTTTTTGGAAAAGGACCCTTGGGACAACCATGACCTGGATGATTGACAATCTCCATAGATGCTTCAGGAAATGAAAATGGATAAATGCAGTGATATTATAGCCAGGCACAACCTGGCATTATCTCAGTAGTAAAGCCTTTTGACATCCCCCTAAGCCAGCGGTTCTCAACCTGTGGGTCGCGACCCCTTTGAGGGTCGAACGACCCTTTCACAGGGGTCACCTAAGACCATCGGAAAACACATATTTCCGATGGTCTTAGGAACTGAGACACCGCTCTTCTATCCGTCTCCAGGCGGGTCCACCCACGTGCAAATAGACTACTGCAAAAAAAAAAAATCTGTACCATGGGAACTTCTGAGCATGTGCAGAAGCCGAATTTCCGGCACTGTGCATGTGTTGCCATCTTGTTTTCGGCTTTTTTTTGCAATTTTTTTTTTTAAAATTGGCACTGCGCATGTGTGCACGCGCAAAGCGCCCACGCGCCCACAAGGCATGGCCACGCAACACAGGAGGAAGCGAACCGGCAGTGAGGTAAGTTAGAACCCACCCCTGAGTTTCCTAATAGTTTTATTATTTTATGGTTGGGGGTCACCACAACATGAGGAACTGTATTAAAGGGTCCCGGCATTAGGAAGGTTGAGAACCACTGCCCTAAGCCAACTGGGGGGAAAACAATTCTGGAGAACACAGAACATAGACTAACAGAGTTGGAAGGGACCTTGGAGGTCTTCTAGTCCAACCCCCTGCTCAAGCAGGAGACCCTATGCCATTTCAGACAAGTGACGGTCCAGTCTCTTCTTAAAAGACTCCGGCGATGGAGCACCCACAACTTCTGAAGGCAAGCCATTCCACTGGTTTAAAGTTTTCTCACCATTAGGAAATTTCTAACTAAATGACTAGCAGAAACTGTGCAACCCTTGTTGAAAATGGTCTGGCAGGGATATGGCCAAACTTAAACCACCTCTCTACGATCACAATTCATCCTGGTTTCCTAAAGCGTTGGAAGAAGATGGGATAGGATCAGCCAAACAGCAAAAAGCCACCAGCATCTTGAGGAGCGACCACATCCTGTTGAAACACAAGTGGCCACCTTTATAGCTCTGCATCTAAAAGGAACTTACATTGTTCCCTAAAAGGGAGTTGTCGGCGAAGCACAAAAATCTGCCCATTTGAATGGATTTGTTAATTCAGTTGCCGATGCGTGCCAAAAAAACCCCACACTACACTTCACCTTCAAGTCAGGAGGAGTTATTGTACCTTTTGGGAGAAAGGTTTCCTAAAACTTGGGACAGTAAAACACAGGTTTTCCTTGGAGGGTTAGAAATTTTTCTCAAATTTAGGGTTAAAGAGGAGAGTTGCTCTTTTTCCCTTGTTGAGATATTCTCTGGGGGAAATTTCAGCTGAAGCAAGAATTGAGTAAATACAACTATTGCGTGCAACCACCTACTAACCCTAAGAATGCACCTTTTTCTTTGTTTTCCTCCTGTTTTCAGTTTCTACTCCTTCCTAGCAAAAGATGAAAGATTTCAGGATGAAATCTGCATAATGTTTTGGCTGTTGGAGAATAACAGAACTAGTCTGTTGACGTTTCTTTTCATTAAGAACGGAGAATAATCCTCAAATATTGAATATTTTAGAGTTTCAACAGGAGGAACTGAAGTAACATGCCTATTTTCTGCACGGATAATGGAATTCTTCATTCCTTGCTCTTCTGCTCGCCAAATCACCTTCTTTTCTTTCTTTTTTTTTTTAATGTCCCACCCGCAACTTTTCATGCAGGTTTTTTTATCATTGTGGTTACAAGATTTGCAATAAAATTTATACATTTTCCCAGCGAGAAAGAGGAAAGGCTTTATAATAAAATGTCATTTGACCTTTGATACTGGAAACTCTTTTTTTTTTTTAAAGGCATAGCCCAAAGCTGTAAGAAAAAGACAAAACAGCGGACATTTCCCAAGATATGACTATTAGAACAAGCTGTAGCAACTAAGCTTCACTTCTCCAAAATCAAGACCTCTAAGAATTAGATCCCCAATTCTTAATCAAGCTGCCACCATGAAGCGTTGTGTCGAAATTGCACTTTACATGAGGATAATTTTGCTTTAATTTCTGCTCTATAATTTTGCTATAATTTCCGTTCTAACATGTGCCAGTGAAACACGGACACTAACCTTACAATCGATATGAAAGCTATGAGCGGCGCAAAAGAGCCATGGGAAAGATACATGCTTGGTATCACAAGACAAGATAGAAAGACCTGCACATGGATTAGAGAACAAATGAAAGTATACTTAGGGTGCCCAGATACCTTTGATCCAAAATCAGGACAGTTTAAAAAAAAATAGCACTTCTCAAGATAACGTTTATTACTCCAACAAAGCCAACAAAACATCATATTCACACGTATTTACTATTAGATAATATCTTATTCAGCAAATTTTCGTCGCCCAAAATCTTTTTATACATTTCGCCACACGATGAAGAAGAAAGATTTATTTTAATTTGAAGCAAGCATTTCACGGTTTTAACATCCAATCGATTTCAATCGTCTGTCCGTTGCTTCTTGCACTGGGAAAATACTCTTTCCACAGCCACGTTTGCTGTAGGAATTGAAAAAATTATGCTAACTTGAATTTTCAGATCAAAGAATTTGTTGCTTCGAAACAAAGTGGACCATTTTTTTATCAATCGGCAAATTATTAAATTCGTCTGAAGAGGCTTCTAGCAATGAATTCAACTCGCTAGTTTCATCGAACAATGAATCTTTCATGGCAATATCTGGCAATAAATATTCAGCTGACTTTTGAACTTCATCATATTTAATATTAGCTTTTAACATCAGCCAATCAGTTGAGCAAGGATAATTGTCTAAGCTGAACCATTTATCAATATAATTAATAGCTGTTGTATAAAAGTCAGTGAATTAGCCTTTAAGTTGATTGGCCAAATCCGGATCGTCTAAACCTAGTAGCTTAGAAGCTGTAATGGCACCAAATGTACTTTCATTTAACGTTCAACTTGATTATCCTAAAATTTTAAAAAAGTTCAGGACAAATCAGGATGGGAACTCAAATTTCAGGACAAAATCAGGACATTTTCAGAATCAGGACAAGCTTCTAAAAATCAGGACAATCCTGATAAAATCAGGACATCTGGGCACCCTATATACGATGCCATCAAGAGAGCAAAAGAATTGAAATAGAAATGGGCTGGTCACATAGCAAGAAGAATGGATGGCAGGTGGACCAAGGCAGTCATAGAATGGATCCCACTTGATCAAAAGCATCCATGAAACAGATCTAAAACAAGATGGTCTACGACATCAGCAAGTATTGTGGGCCCAATTGGCAAAAGAAAGCTCAGGATCGTATTTATTGGAGACATGTGGAAGAGGCCTCCGTCCTACAGTGAATAGACAATGGCTAGAGTGATGATGATGGTGGTGAATTTTGCTTGCTCTGCCTTTCATCTAAGATCGCCTCCGCCTATCTTGGACTACCATTCCCATCACTCCCCTAGTACGAAGTTCCTTTAGGTAAGCAGCGATAATGCTCATGAGGATTTTCTTAAAACGAACTTCAAAACGATGGCTTTAACGGAAGGGCAGAAATGAAACCTCTTGAGATGAAGCAGAAAACGTATCTTGTTTGTATCTTTTCTGCATTTCCACATATTTTTCCCGTCGTTCGGTTCAGAAAAATATTTGGCACAAGTTCCAACATAAGAACTGTTTCAAAGTTATTTTAAAGCTCATTTCCCTTGATTCACGATGCCGAGCTTTATAAGGCAGAGGAACACCCGATGAAACGATGTTTATTTGCTCAAAAAGCAACGAGACACTGAATTCTTTATTCTGTTTCTACGGGCTGCGAGAGTGGCTTAATTTTAACCGTTTGCACGAAATACAGTAGCTGCAAAGTTTTCAGAAAATAGTTGATTCTCCTCCAGAAATTGAAAAATGAGGACTGAGAGGTCGCGAAACCCAAGAATGCAACTGGCCATTAAATGCAACGCGCTGGAACATGATGTCTCGCGTTCAAACAGATACTGCACTGTAAAAGGATTACTAAAAACTTCTGAGGATCACAAGCGGGACGCTTCGGAGTTTGTTAAAATGTCAACACTGTTCAAATAAAACAGCATGGAGGAAGCTGGTACCGAGTCCTGGCGAAACAGCAAGACTTCAGTGCTTTCTTCCCGCGCCAGAAATATTATACACATCACTTCTGGGAAAACAGAACTGCTTTCCTTTTAAGTTCTGTTTCAACAGAACTTAAGTTTTTTCCATAACATTAATTGGATTTTTGCATCATCTTCGTCCAATCTCACCGATTTCAAATATTTGGTTAGGCTTGAGTCAATCAACGCATGTATTTCCAAGTCCTTTGACATTGCTCGTAATGCATCCCTACTTGCAAGTCGATTTATTTTTATTTTCAAAACCAACGCTTCGAGAAAGCATGTGGAATACATTTAAGAATAACTTTTGGTTGAAAGACCAACATTTTGTTTGGAAGCAGTTTAGAACAAGCCCGAACCGAACAAGATAAGAAAAGGAAACTGGGAGGAAGAAAAAATAAGCTATCTTCAACCGTCTTCTACTTATTAAGCAAATACTGAAGTTACTAATAACACGACTCTTTTTCTTTTCTTTTTTAATGTATCCTTGGATGAAGAGTGCAGAATACTTCGCCTTGCGTGCAGGTTTTCCTTCGCCAAACATTATCCAGCCCATAAATATCCCCTTGGTGCTGTGATACTGACCATGCTCGGTTTCAGCTTCTGCACCATGCCAAGGGAGACTAAAAATACGTTACATGCTTTGCCCTATAATTATACCATAATTTCGGCTAGGATGTTGTTTTATCAACAATGGATGTTGTCATGGGAGCTAGAAATCTCCAATTAAAAAAAGAAAGCGCCTCGCACCAAAATTCCAGCTTGATTATGATTGAGGGGATCTGCATAGTTTTGACCCCCTACACGAGGAGTGAGGTGGGGAGACAAGAAGAGAGAGGTTCGTAGGAGTAGTTGACTTTTGGGGCCATTTTTTTTTTTACATGAATGAAAACCGGGGCAGCAGAGAAATGCTTCAAAGGTCGGCAGACACTAGATCTCACCAAGGGCTAAGGAAACAGTCACTGTAATTGGGTTTTTGGCATATTCGGCATGTGCAACCCCATCCCAGAAAAAATAAATCATGCTTTACCAGAGGTGGGGGCTCAGATATGGCCAGCCACAAACAAACCACTTTACGGCTTAATGTCATGCATGAATGAGGAACAAGAAAAGCAGAGATCGGCTCCAAGTATGAATGGAACTCCTGGGCAGATTCTGGTCTCAGCCAGGGGACAGGGGGGGGGGGCAGAGCCTGGCTGGCCCTCCTGAGACTCAGAAAGGAAGTGAAGTTGCTCCCTGCAAGAGAGCCCACCAAGGAGCACCCACTCAAGACCAGCCCCTTCTTCAAATCTTGCCCCAAGGAAACTTTTCCTCCTCTTTGAAATGAGGTCTAGTTCATAAAATCCTGCATCCTTCCTTCCTTCCTACCTTCCTCCCTCCCTCCCTCCCTCCCTCCCTCCCTCCCCTTGCCACCAGAGGAACCTGCTCAGCTCAAGGCTGTGAACTCACCAAAGGAGAAAAGATCCAGGGAGAGCCAGAATTTTCTAGCCAATATCCTCCAGAGGGACCTGGGACCACCAGTATAAACAATGGCTGGACACCCTGGGAAATTTAGCCTGCAGGTCTAGGAACGATCCCATCTTAGTAAAATCTGATAGAAGCTGTTACAGAGACAAGAGCCATTAAATAAAACCTGTTTATCTATTTAACACAGAGACACAGAGACACACACCACAGAGAGAGAGGGAGAGATAGAGGGAGGGAGGGAGGGAGGGAGGGAGGGAGGGATTTGTAGTTCTTTATGTATGACCTCAATAGAACCTACATTTTTGTTGCTAAGTGAGACATTTGTTAAGAGAGAGAGAGAGGGAGGAAGAAAGAGAGAGAGGGGGAGAGGAGAGAGAGCGACAGAGACAGAGACAGAGAGAGACAGAGACAGAGAGAGAGAAGGAGGAGGAGAAGGAGGAGGAGGAGAGAGAGAGACAGAGAGAGGAGGAGGAGGAGGGAGGGAGGGAGGGAGGGAGGGAGGGAGAGAGAGAGAGAGAGAGAGAGAGAGAGAGAGAGAGAGAGAGAGAGAGAGAGAGAGAGAGAGAGAGAGAGACCCTTTTAGATAGGACTAAAACTTGCTTCAAATTCAATCTGACAATTGAATTCGGCCCCAAAACCCCTTGCCTGAACTTTACTCCTGCACCTCAAGCCCTGCTTAAGTGATCTCAAGAGAACACCCAGTCAGTTTTGCTGAACTGGAGCAAGATTCTGAAAATCTGCGACAGGATGGCCAGCAAAGCAATGCATCCATCTTTAGGAGAGACAGGTTTCTGTGCCATGCAGCCCACCTTGCTCTTGGAAAAGCGAGTGTTTCTGCAGCAACAAAACTGGAGTTCTACAAAACTGGAGTCCCCCTCGCCTTCCGTTGCGCCCTCTTCTTCCAGCGGGGCCGGCGTGGGCCTCAGACTGACTTGCTCTCTCCTCGCTGCCCACCACCAACAAGAGAGCAAACCAAACCCTCTTGCCCAGCGGTGAAATCTACTTACCTTCCCTACTGGTTCGGAAGCGCATGTGTACCACCGTCATGCGCACTTTTTCACCCTCTGCGCATGCGCAGAAGTCTTTGCGCATACGCAGAAGGTTAAAAAAAGAAAATGGCGACGTCCGGGCAAGTGGGCGGAGCCTTGTGCTGCCGCCGCTACCGATTCTCCAAACCACCAGTGGCCGCCACTACCGGTACGCTTTGGCCTAGAGATGGATCTCTTGCCTCATAATCAGGAGGTTGTGAGTTTGATCCTAGGTAGAGGCAGATGTAAGAGTCTCCTGCTTGGGCAGGGGGTTGGACTAGATGACCTGTAAGGTCCCTTCCAACTCGGTTAATCTGAACCGAGCTGAACCGGTAGCATTTCACCCCTGCCTTGCTTAATTTTTCTCAGTTGCTTGGGGCAAACCTGATCACCCTTGTCCCTACAGCCAGGCTACGCCAGTGTTTTCTTCCATTAAACGAGAAAGAGGGGACAGATTAAAACAGATCCCCAAACGCAGTTGTGTGTTTCCCAGGGAGGGAAACACCTCACGGACGTGGAAACAAAGCCGGGTTTACAAAGGTTTTGTAAAGAGCCCCCCAAAATGGCTTATTTACCCATGGAAGCCACTACAGGTAGTTCTCAAAGTACGACCACAATAGAGCCCCACATTTTTGTTGCAAAGTGAGACATTTGTTAAGTGATATTTGACCCATTCTATCACCGTTCCTGCCACAGTTGTTAAGGGAATCACTGTAATCGTTAAATGAGCGACACGGTTGTTAAGTGGATCGGGCTTTCCCCATTGACTCTGCTTGTCGGATGGTTGCAAAGGGGGGGGAATCACGTGATGCCGGGACACTGCAATCGTCATAAATATGAGTCAGTCGCCAAGAGGCCGGATCACATGATCGTGGGGAAGCGGCAACGGTCGAAAATGTGAAAAACGGTCCTAGCTCACTTTTTTCAGCGCCGTTGTAGCTTTGAACGGTCACTAAACAAGCTGTTGTAAAGTAAAGGACTGCTGTACCTATATATCACCTGCGCGGCTTCATCCTGAGTTTCGCATTGCACCCCATCCCCAGCCTTCCTTTCTTATAGGTTTTCCAAGCCCTGATTCCAGATTTCACTTGGATTTTGTCCAAAATCTCCCAATCCCCAGCACTTTAGGGTATGCAATGAACAGCGGGGGGCATGGTCAGTGAAGACCCAAGAGAAACGTCCCCAGCAACGTTGCTGTGAACACCAGAAGGAAAAAAAGAGGAATCATCTGAGCCGGTGCTGCTACAGAGATTTGAGGGTCTCTGGGATAGTTTTCCGAACTGGAAGAGTTGGATTTTCTCTACTGTCCGTCATCCTAAGGATGCCTTAACCCTGATGTGATCAAGGAGATGAAGCTGTGATCTATTCTTCTTCATGAGAAGGGCCAGGAGCCCACAACAGCCCAGGCTCCCCTCTGAATCTTCCTTTTGGCACCTTTTGAGAATCTGCTGATCCTTTTAGGGTTACAATACTAAGTTACATATGAAGAACGGTGGCAGGAATTGGGCATGTCTAGTTTGATGAAAAGAAGGACTAGGGGTGAGATGATAGCAGTCTTCCAATATCTCAGGAGTTGCCACAAAGAAGAGGGGAGGTCAAGCTATTCTCCAAAGCACCTGAGGGTAGAACAAGAAGCAATGGGTGGAAACTAATCAAGGAGAGAAGCAACTTAGAACTAAGGAGGAATTGCCTGACAGTTAGAATAATTAATCTGTGGAACAACTTGCCTCCAGAAGTTGTGAATGCTCCAACACTGGAAGTTTTAAAGAAGAGATTGGATAACCATTTGTCTGAAAAGTTATAGGGTTTCCTGCCTAAGCAGGGGGTTGGACTAGAAGACCTCCAAAGTCCCTTCCAACTCTGTTATTCTATTCTATTCCATTCAAATTCCTTGTGTGTTCAATCACACTTGGCCAATAAAGAATTCTATTCTATTCTATTCTATTCTATTCTATTCTATTCTATTCTATTCTATTCTATTCTATTCTATTCTATTCTATTCTATTCTATTCCCGAACAATTCACTTCCAACCCTGGTCTGCAGCCTGGTACCAGTCCATGATCTGTAGGGAACTGGTCCGTGTAAGCAGTGGGTGAGCGTGTGAAGCCTGCTGCCACTGGTCCACGGTCCATTCTACAAGTTTGAAGAAATCGCTTCAGGATCCAATCTGTGTGGACACATTCAGAAGAGGGAGACATTCCCTTAGGATAGGTTCCCAGCCTGAAAGCTTGGAAGAATAAACCTTTGGTCCAGGTGACCAACTCAGATTGGATCCTGCAACATTATCCCGGGACAGGTACCGTATATTTGCCCTCATTCGCAAATCACTTCAGGCGTCTCAACTACCAAACCCTCCAAGACCTTTTTCACAAGAAGAACGCAAGTCCAGATTTAGTCGTCATGAGCAAGTAAAAAAAGAGAAAGAGCTAAGGAAAATATTTATGCTCTAAATCAGGAGTGTCAAACTCGATTTCATTGAAGGCTGCATCAGGGTTGTGTTTGACCTCGGGGGGCTGGGGTGGGTGTGGCCAGGGTGGGCATGACTAGCTCGACGTCACTCGTGTTGGGGGTGCCTTTGGTGGCCTGGGTGCTCTGCCAGTGAAACGGGCTCCCGAGCTCCGTTTCCGGCTGCGATGGCCTCCTGCAACCCTGTGCAAGCGAAAACAGAGCTTGGGAGGGCTGCGTGCAGCCCTCCCGAGCTCCGTTTTCCCTGGCAGAGGCACCACAGGCCAGTCCCTCACTGTTTCCAGGGTGGTGACCCCACAGGCCAGATCTAAGCACCCCATCTGCCGGATCCGGCCCGCGGGCCTTGAGTTTGACACCCCTGCTCTAAATTGTGGCTTAGAGATAGAAACCTACACAGGGCATTGAGCCATTTTCTTTTGATAATGGAGAGCATATGAACTATTAACCAGAGAAGTTCCTGTCTCCATTGCCGGCAAGGCTATTAGAGGCCACGCAGCCCACAGATGCAGGTACTAAACGAGGGAGAAGGTCTGATCTTGAAGCTCCTGCCTTGGATGTCAGTCTTGCTCAAGCCAGCAGCCAGCCCTGCAGGGGTTTTTGCAACTTTGAAATAGGCTGTCCTCGTGGAGAATGGCCAAGCCGACAAATCCTGGAAGTTATGTGACGCGGAGTTAAACTGTTAATAGGCACCAGGCATAAGACATAAGGAGGAAGCACTTTTATCAGGACCATCTGGTAAAGCCACTTTCACACCCATAAAAGCAAATAAAAACATTTACTACAGTTATTTGGCAACGGAAAAGGGAAAGGCGAAACATGAGTGGATCAGGGAGCTTATTTCCACTTCCTCCTCTCCACTGGAAGGATTAAGGATGAGGCTATGAGCGGCAGCAATACAGGACCGGATGGAAAGGTAGTCTTATCAATAGAATTTACAACGTAGAAGCATTATTTGCGCATTGCTCCCAAACAATCCAGGTCCACATTTTACCGACCTCGGAAGGATGAATCAACCTTGAGCCCCAACAGGATCGCACTCCAGGCTGTGGGCAAAATTTGCCTGCAATACTACACTTTAACCACTGAGCCACTAGGGCTCCAGGACATGAGAGGAGGTCTCAAAACCTCCAGGACATGAGAGGAGGTCTCAAAACCTCCAGGACATGAGAGGAGGTCTCAAAACCTCCAAGACATGAGAAGAGATCCTCCGGACCTTGGTAGCACAGCCTTTTCAGTTCCAGCAATGCAGGTCTTGATTTGAGTCTGGCAAAAGGTACTGAAGTTTAAAGACCTACTGATTATTTCATATCCTTTGGCTGAAACTGGCAATGCTTTGGATGTGAGTTGTTTTAGATCACTACACTGCAATGTAACAACTCTCCCCCCCCCCAAAAAAAAACCCCATGGAAGGAACACTTGTTTTCAAACAAGAGCTCGGGAAATAAAGTTTCCATTGCCAAAGTAAGCAAACCTTGGAAAAGGTGAGTTGCAACGCCAGAGCCAGATGTACACACCCCAGCATCTTTCAGAAGTGGCTCTGTTTACAGCAAAGAATCGTCTTCCTGATCAGACATGAAATATCTCGAACTGAAGCTTACTTTAATCCCTCTGGGGCAGCAAGGGACATTCTTCCAGGCGATATATTGGGCACTTAATTAAAAACAAAAATTTTGTCAGTTGTAAGAAGTGAAAAATGTTTCGGAGCTGGCAAGATCGCCTCTGTGGGAAGCCAACAACAGCAATGGTTAACTACTGAATTCTTGGAAGCCATTTCATCCCCAAGACAGAAAGAGATTGGCAACACGTGCTGCTCCTTTGCAAGGCACCCAAGAGACTAGGAAAATCATCTAGAAGATGGAGATAGAGAATCCAGATTCTGACACACAAGTAACGATACATATGTACAGTTATGGGCACAACAAACAACCAGGCATGTATATATATATGGATGTAAAGGAAAGAAAGAATGTTTGCACTCATGTTAGAATCACCGAGGTACTTCCAGGTTGAAAGGATTAGCCAGTGCCATCACCCAGGAAGCCCTGGGGATGCCCAGTTGGGGGCTCTTTTCACGTCCCCAGCAGGAGCTGGAGTGAAGGACAAGAGCTCAACCCCGCCCCACAGTACCTCCTGGGTCTCGAACGTGGGCTTGCTGCCTGACGTTCCAACCATTCAAACCACTGTGCTCATAAGCAGAGGTGGTATTCAGCAGATTCTGACAGTTCTGGAGAACTGGTAGCAGAAATTTTGAGTAGTTCGGAGAACCGGTAAATACCACCTCTGACTGGCCCCGTCCCCAGGGGTGGGTTCCTGCTGGTACGCAGAACTGTTGGTCGCCGCAGAACTGAAGAACGCGGTGGCGTTCGCGGTGCGGGGCTTCCCCCGCCCGCTTTCCCCCCGCCCACCTAGACGCCAGCATTTGCGCTCTTTTGCCCTCTGCGCATGCGCAAAGCGTTCTGCTTGCGCAGAGGGCAAAAGAACGCAAATGACGGCGTCCAGGCGGGCGGGGAAAAGTGGGCGGGGGAAGCCTCATGCCGCGAATGTCACCGCGTTCTTTGGTTCTGCGGCGACCAACAGGTAAGAGCGTACCGGCAGGAACCCACCCCTGCCGGTCCCCATCTATTCTCTGCCTCCCGAGTCCCAGCTGATCAGGAGGAAATGGGGATTTTGCAGTAACCTTCCCCTGGAGTGGGGAGGGAATGAAGATTTTACAGTATCCTTCCCCTGCCACACCCACCAAGCCACGCCCACCGAACCGGTAGTAAAAAAAATTGAAACCCACCACTGCTCATAAGGAACCATTCACAGTCTGACATCTCTTTTCCCCTGAAAGTGTCTGATTTTCTGCCCAAGATCAGAACAGGTTGGCCCCAAGATGCAAGTCAAGAAGCCAAGAAACCTTCAGGGTTGCCCGAGTGTGGGAAACTTCATTTTGCATTTATCTTTTGTGTCGTCCTTTCTTGAACTATGCCCGTCCTGCCTCAGATCAAAAGAACTCTGCCAAACAAACACAATCCGCTCAAACTGACACAGGACCTTCTCCAGAGGTGGGTTCCTGCCGGAGCTGTCTGGTACGCAGCTCCAGTAGGGAGCGGCGGATTTCGCAACCGCTCCGGAGCCCTCTCTGTTGGTCAACCCGGCACGTCGCCATTTTTTTCCCGTGATTTTCAGGCGATTTTGCTTCTGCGCATGCGCGGAAGCAAAATCGCCCGAAATCTCGCAAGCGGACGCGCGCGAGAAAGAGATTTCGGTGAGATTTTGCCTCCGCGCATGCGCGGAAGCAAAATTGCACCAAAATCTCTTGCGCGTGCACGCCCCCTCGCAAGATTTTGGCGCGATTTTGCTTCCGCACATGCGCAGAAGCAAAATCACGCGAGCGGGCGTGCGCACGGAGCGAGCGCCCCCCCCCCGAAGCATGGAGATGCGCGCGCATGGCTCCGGCAGCAAGGTAAGTGAGCAACCCGCCCCTGACCTTCTCCACCTCAACATGCACAAGTCAAGCCTGGAATTGCCAGAGAAGTGACGGTTGGCCAACACGCCAACCTTCACTTTAAAAACCCATCTCCATGCTCTCCACAGATACTTATTTGCAAGTAAGGAAAAGCGGAAGAATGTGTTTTTTAAAAATTATCTTCCGTTCATGTGATAGCAACCTTTAAAGATTAACTACTATTTATGAGGACTGCTTCGTTCTGGATTAAAAATACAGTAAGTGAGATACATGTGTGTTACCATTTTTTCCTGGAACGTAAGGGATGGCCTGTCCACACACATATTTGTGCTGACCACTCCGCAGAGTGGTTACCGGTGGAATAAGGATTTTATGTTCTTTAGCTCTCTTTTTCTAAGATTAGCCTCTTTTACTTAATTGCACAGGAGCACCAAAGTTAAGGTGACCAGATTTTAATATTTGTAAAGCGGGACATCATTGAAGGAGGGGGGTTTCTAGGGGAGCAAGATGGAAGGGGTCTGTCTCTCTTATCCTGCAGCTTTGTGCACCCCTCCAAACACCCCCCCTTCATCGCAGCCAGGGGTGGGTTCCTACCGGTGCGGGCTTGCCTGTTCGTCACCGCAGAGCCGAAGAAGCTGGTGGCGTTCGCGGCGCGGGGCTTCCCCCGCCTTCTTTCCCCGGCCGCCGGGACGCTGCCATTTGAATTCTTTTGCCCTCTGCGCATGCGCAAAGCGTTCTGCTTGCGCAGAGGGCAAAAGAACGCAAATGGCGGCATCCCGGCGGCGGGGGAAAGCGGGCGGGGCAAGCCCCGCACCGCGAACGTCACCAGCTTCTTCGGCTCTGCGGCAACAAACAGGCAAGACCGCCGCTGCCCCTCTCACTGCCCTCCCTCCCCGCCTGGCAGCAGGAGGCAGGTGAGGCAGGAGGCAGAGGGGTGTGCAGGGCAAATTCAAATTCAAAAAGTGGGACTTTTTTGAAACCCCGCGGGACGCGGGACAAATTATTAAAAAGCTGGACTGTCCCGCCAAAAGCGGGACGTCTGGTCACCTTAACCAAAGTGTGAGAAAACTACCAGGCAGGCCTCCTCCTCCTCCTTCTCTTCCTTTTCTGTATGCTTCCAAAAAATAACTTCAAGCAAGTCACTTCCAACTTTTTATGGAAGACCTGTTATATCTTAAGATTTGCAATCAAGTGTTGGGACCTTCCCTCATAGGCTCGGTGGGTCTGGCTTTCCCCTTCTTTATAAGGGTCCCGGAATACAACTCAGGGTAAAGAAAGAATTGATCACAAACAGGGAGGAATCGGTTTGCAACAAGGTTGAAATTAATTCATCTGCAACTCCCTTGAACTAGGCCACGGGACATCCCGCAGATGACTAAGAGCAGAAAGGCTAAAATTCATCAAGCATTGTCAAAGAAAGCAGAAGGAGCCAGATTTCAAAGCCAGCCCATCAACACCGGACAGTATTTAAATTCACCCCTGCATTTAGCTCATGAATTCAAGGGTTTTACTCATAAAGATCCCCTCCAATAATCTCAGTTCAACCAAGCTATTTAGCAACTGAAGGAGGTATAAAAACCCACCAACGTGTACTAAAAATTAACCAGGTTTAACTTGTTGCTTAGCTTTGCAGCCCCTGGAACCTTGGTTGTTCAAACTCTGAGGACCAAGAGAAAGAAAAGTAGATCTGTTTTAAAAGCAGACTAATAAAACTATGATTCAACCACATCGTTTCTGCTCAAAATCCACTACAGCTTTCTTGAAAAGGTGCTAGCCCCCTCCAGAAAATCAATATCGATGCATTGATCAGAGAGAGTTTACATCATGCAGCTTAATGCAAAACCATAGCTTTAGAGTGGTTCACACCTCATTTCAAGAAATGCCACCTATCTTGGAAGTACTCAAGGCTTCAGTTTCCCAACTGGTGTTCACAAAGAGACATCAGAAGAGATTCTGGCTTCAAATGGCCAAGCATATGGTGCTGGTCATCATCTTTAAAGCCCTACATGGCTTAGGACCAGGCTATCTCCGGGACCGCATTCTGCTGCATTCCTCCCTCCGACCAGTCAGGTCCCACAGAGTGGGTCTCCTACAGGTCCCATCAGCCAAACAATGCCGACTGGCGGGGCCTAGGGGGAGGGCCTTCTCTGTAGGGGCCCCCGTTCTCTGGAACCAACTTCCTCCAGAGATCCGAATCATCCCCACCTTGCTGGCCTTTCGAAAAGCCATTAAGACATGGCTCTTCTTGCAGGCGGGGTGAGTTTGAGACAATTTTATATCTGATGTCTCCCCCATGTATGTATGGTGTGTATTTATATATTTCTTAACTGTTTTTAAGCTGTTTTTTAATGATTTGTTTGGAGTTTTTATAAAATGTTGTACGCCGCCCTGAGTCCTGAGAGAGTAGGGCGGCATAGAAAAACTACCAAATAAAATAAAATAAATAAATAAATAAATAAAGACTCTGGGAAGGGAAAACCAGTCCCTGGTCCAGAACATCAGACAAGAATTTGGGAGGAAAAAGAAGCGGGAGAAGAAATAATAATAATAACAGAGTTGGAAGGGACCTTGGAGGTCTTCTAGTCCAACCCCTTGCTTACGCAGGAAACCCTACACTACTTCAGACAGATGGTTATCCAACATCTTCTTAAAAATGTCTAGTGTTGGAGCAGAAGAAGAAGGAAGAAGAAGGAATATATATTGTAAGCTCCCCAAGGATGGGCTCCAGTAGAGTCCAAAAGCTTGGAAGATTAAAACTCTGGTCTTGGTGATCGACCCAGATTGGATCCTGCAAGAAATGAAGAATTTCATTTCATGTAAAGCAGGCACTTCCTAGCCTTAATTGCTTCGCATGGACACTTTAAAATTCTTTATAAAAAGAAGCCTACCTCAAAAAGTGAAGATAAGACGTTCAGAAAGGCTAATGTATCATACACAGTGCCGTTAAGCCATGAGGTGACTTGTTTCAATGTAGTAAACCAGCTACCCGCGATTGTGGACTTCAGTGTCAACTTGCCTGGACCAAGGTTCCAACCTAGTTTATTTAAATTGCATTGGGGGTGGGGAAGAGCAGTGTGTCCCATAATTTATAAGTCCGCAGGCAGATTAAAAAGCAGCACTCCAAAAGGAGTATTGGCAAGTGTGGGGAACACAACAGAACCCACAACAAGCGTTTCCCTCTTGCCAATGCATTTTGCTGGGAATTGGGTGGTATAGACATAATAATAATAATAATAATAATAATAATAATAATAATAATAATAATAATAATAATAATAATAATAATAATAATAATAATAATAATAATAATAATAATTTGATGCCTAGGACACTGGCAGTAACCCATATCAATCATCAGCACCATTCAATGATATTTGTGACACATTTTTAAATGTTCAGTTGACTGAGTTTCATGTTTAATGAATAAAAGAGATAATAATAATAGTAATATCTTGTGGGACTTTCGAATACAGACGGATCGTCATTTGAACACAACACGCCAGATATCACAGTTTGACGAAAAGCAAAACGTACAACTTATTGATATCGCTGTACCAGGTGACGCCAGAGTCAAAGAAAAAGAACTAGAAAAAAAATCACAAAATATCGCAACCTGGCCATCGAAACTACCCGATTATGGATGAAACATGTGACAGCGATACCCATTGTCATCGGGGCACTTGGCACCATGTCCAAGAATTTTACACAGTACATCAAGAAATTGCAGCTTCCTGCAATAACACCAGCAGAACTGCAAAAAACTGCGCTACTCGGAACATCGTATATTTTAAGAAAATACTTGGTCGATACCTAGGACGCTGGCAGCAACCCGTATCAACCATCAGTGCCAGTTAACAATATTTGTGATACATTTTAAAATGTTCAGTTGACTGAGTTTCATGTTTAATTGATAATAATAATAATAATAATAATAATAATAATAATAATAATAATAATAATAATAATAATAATAATAATAATAACAACAACAACAACAACAACAACAACAACACCAACAACAACAACAACAACAACAACAACAACTCCTCAATATGTTGGTAAAAATGGCCAAATCCAGTCTAAGCATCTGGCTCAGTAGTGGGTTCTAAAACCCGTTGCTACCGGATCGCGCGCGTGCTCATGCGCATGCGTGACACTTCTACGCATGCGTAGAAGCGTCCCTGGAGGGTGGGCGGAGCCTCCCGCCACCACCGTTACCGGTTCACAGAACCAGGCTGAACCGGGAGCAACCCACTGCTGATCTGGCTGATTGTGCAACCAACAACAATAATAATAACAATTTCAGATTCAATTTCTATTCTCTTTTCAGCTGAGCTTCTTTAAGCAGTTCCAGGCTCTTAATGAAAGGCTATTGCATGGATGGAGAGAATGACACACCCCATCCCTTGCACTCTTCTCTTGTGGGTCTCAGTGGGGATTTGGGGTTTTTTATTGAAAGCTTCAAGCCCAAGAGTCATGCAAAAGTTGCTAAATGGCTGGCTTACACAGCACGCTAGGCTCTCGTAGGCTTTATCTTAGCGAGCTCTAGTAAGTGACTCGAAGGAGTGGGATTTCAAACCAGGGTTAAACTAACCACAACTTTGGGTGACTTCTGAATCCGGCCCAGCCCTGCTAGTTCTGAGCCAGGGTGAAGCCATAGCTTTTACCTTTCATTGCCTTAGGCAAAGAGACCCATTTTTGGACAAGAAAACATATTTGTTCCAGTGGCTAACGTGGAAACACTTTTCAGAAACACACCATAAATCCTAAACATCCTCACTCAATACGCTACTGAAATTCAACTTCCTTTTCCGGTGACCTGATTCCAAAACCAAAATGTCTTCCTCAGCCCTTCCCAGTGTGGAGCCCTTTTATCAGAGACGCCGATGGATGCCCGTCGCCCTCTAGCCTCCACAACTCTGCTGGCTGAGGATGAGGGGAGATGTAATCAGAGCGAAGCTTTTTTTGCGGCTGAAGATAAGGCACCGGTTGCTACTCCTGGGGATTAAATTGGGAGGCAGAAACCAGCTGCCAACATCTGCAGACTGGCTGCCTTGATGCAGGAAGCTTCCATCTCAAAGCCCATCTCTGCCACCACCACCACCACCGCCACCACCCAGCCAAGCAAGGTGCCAATCTGCCTGGTCCTCACGTTCTGCAGCCCCCCCCCCCTTGCCCTGCCTTCCTGCTCCCCAACTCCACCCCACCGCTTGGCCCTTCAGCCTCCGTCGGTGCGAAAGAATGCCATTGAAGTCCCTTGAATGCTATTCAGGTGGAGACAGGTTCCTAAATAAATACCACGAGAGGGGGGGCAAGATTTCTAATATGCAAAGAAAGCAGCACACTTTCTGTTTCGACTTTCCAAACAGGTCTTCGGTCACGGCTGCGGGCTTAATTTTTTTTTCTTAAAAAAAGAAAGAAAGAAAGAAAGAGAGAGAGAGAGAGAAAGAAAGAAAGAAAGAAAGAAAGAAAGAAAGAAAGAAAGAAAGAAAGAAAGAAAGAAAGAAAGAAAGAGGGAGGGAGGGAGGGAGGGAGGGAGGGAGGAAGAAAGAAAGAAAGAAAGAAAGAGAGAGAGAGAGAGAGAGAGAGAGAGAGAGAGAGAGAGAGAGAGAGAGAGAGAGAGAAAGAAGAAAGAAAGAAAAGAAAGAAAGAAAGAAAGAAAGAAAGAAAGAAAGAAGGAGGGAGGGAGGGAGGGAGGGAGGGAGGGAGGGAAGAAGGAAGGAAGGAAGGAAGGAAGGAAGGAAGGAAGGAAGGAAGGAAGAAAGAAAGAAAGAAAGAAAGAAAGAAAGAAAGAAAGAAAGAAAGAAAGAAAGAAAGAAAGAAAGAAAGAAAGAAAGAAAGAAAGAAAGAAAACCAAAATGACAGATTGCCAAGAAGGGCGGATAACAGTAGGTTTAAGAGGAATTGTTCGGAAGACCGAGAACTACCCATGGACCTCCACAGATACTACAGAACAGGTTGAGCCGGATAAACAGGTCTGGGAAAGCCCTCGGGAGATTGGAAAGAGTATCACACAAAACTTTTAATAACCTGTATTTCATGACCTACATTTATTAAAGCTTTAAAGTTTCAGGGGTTCATTAAGAACCGTGTTAAGAAAAAAAAAAACCGAGTTAAGCCAAGCAAATATGCCGGACAAATTGGCATTTGGTAGAAACGGTTAAACCAAGCTTTATTCTGAAAGCTCCAGTTCTCTCCTAGAAAACATCTATTTTCTGCATGATGATTTCCCATTTATAATATCAGCCATGGGGACCTGTGGAACGGCAGCGCATTTGGGCAAAGAGATTTGAGTTTGGTTGTTTCTTTGCAGATGTTTCACTAGCTGCCAAACTAGATAACATCATCGGTACTAGTGCTAACACTGAGGATGTTACCTAGTTTGGTAATGAAATGTTCTGCAAGGAAACAGCCAAGCTCAGAGAGCACCAAGGAGCCCTCGTTTCAACCCTGAACTACATATATTCTCCTTTATTAAATCTACCATTGCCATCCAAAGCCCAGGTTAGTGAGAGAGGGCTTATTTTCACTGCAACCACACCCTGAAGACAAAATCTATACAGCAAAGAGGCAGGATTCACACACATCTAACCTATAATGCAGTTGGTTTTCAGCATAGTGTCTACAGAACCATAATAATTTGGAAATCAAAATTTTTGGCTTATTGGCACTAGATGTGGGGGGGGGGGGGGGGGCAGAGACTATGGCTTGCTTTTAAAAGCCAGACTTGAACTAGTCTCTTACACAAAGTATGAATTCAGTCATGGTTTTTTCTGGAGTTGAGCATTTCTAGTTTTGGATTACAGAAAGTCCTCGAATTATGACTATTTTTAGCAACCCTTTGAAGTTATGAGGGCGCAGAGAAGAGTTATTTACACCCAGTCGTTGCACTGACAACCATCGCAAAATTCACTCGGTCACTTGATCATGATTTGGGTGCTTTGGCAACTGGCATCTATTTATGATGGTTGCCACATCCAGCGATCATCATTTGCAACCTTCCCAGCCAGTCAAAGCGATGTCTTGCTTAATGACTGCAGTGATTTGTTTAAAAAAACCACTGCAAAAAAGCTTGCAAAATCGGGTATGGTTAAGTGATGCTTCATGTGATGGCCGTACCGCTTAACGACAAATTTTCCAATCCCTACAGTGGTCATAACTCAAGGACCATCTGTTCTTTAAAATTGATGCACGGTTAAAATGAATTGGGGCAAAATACCGACAGTCCTCGACTTATGACCACAACTGAGCCCAAAACTTCTGTGGTTAAGTCAGACAGTTGTGAAGTGAGTTTTGCTCCATTTTTATGATCTTCCTTGCCTCGGTTGTTAAGCGAACCAATAGAGTTGATATGTTAGTAACCCAGCTGTTAAGCGAATCTGGCTTCCCCATTGATTTTGCTTGTCAGAAGGTCGCAAAAGGGGAAATTGCATGACCCCCCCCCCCAACACTGCAACCGTCATAAATAGGAGTCAGTGGCCAAATGTCTGGATTTTGATCGTGCGACCATGGGGATGTTGCAAAGGTCGCAGCTGTGAAAAACGGTCGTAAGTCACTTTTGTTTCAGTTCCGTTGTAACTTTCAACGGTCACTAAATGAACTGTTGTAAGTTGAGGACTACCTGTAAGGCATTTTAACATTCCAACAGTTCGTCTACCAGGCTGCCCAAACAACCCAACACTCTTGTTTATTTTTAGCCAACTCTTTAAACCAGGGATCCCCAAACTTGGCAACTTTAAGACTTGTGGACTTCAACTCCCAGAATTCTCCAGCCAGCATAGCTGGCTGGAGAATTCTGGGAGTTGAAGTCCACAAGTCTTAAAGTTGCCAAGTTTGAAGACCTCTGCTTTAAACAAACCTTTTTCTAGACCGCAGGACACTACTTTCAAGTTTAGAAAAACATTACTACACTTTGCACCCAAATATTTATAGTAGCCACGGGTAAAGGAAACACTTGTAGAAGCTTTTAATTCAGGGCATGCGTATTATGAAATCGTTCCTGCCCCAACCACGGGGCTCTGGACCAGGGATGATGGGATCTGCAGTCCGGCAAAAAAAAAAGGAGAGACGTACAAATTTCCCACACATAATTCTGGGATCAGGGCCAGAGTCATGATGACACAAAAGACTGTAGTTTCTGCCCTGTTGTTGCCGTGGAGGGAGGGGCGAAATCTTTCCCAAATTTTTAGAAGCCTCCAACAAGCAAATACGGCCCAGGTACAGCGGCTCCTTGCATAAGGCACGTTAAACGGAAACCAGAGGCACCTTCGCTCTTCCATTTTTTTCAGAGAGTGCCTCAGTCCTCTCGACATACTGACGGATGTTGTTCATTTGGGCATAACCGAAAGAGACAGGACCCTCTTAGACAAATCATGTGAAACAAGAGTGAAGGGCCCACACAGATCAGTGACTTCTACCCAATATCCTCCAGGGACCTGGGATCACCAGTAGAAGCAGTGACAGATCAGGTACTTTTAACCATAATATTGTTAGACGCCCCGAGTTACCCTGTGGTGGACGGCCAATACATTTTGCAAATAAATAATAAAACCATGGTTTATTGAACTCAGACTGGCCTCATCTGCAGGCCGTGTTAAGCCCAAGTAAGTAAGATTGTGCCAAACAACAATAAGACCACAATTATGTTGCGCTGGGTGTCACTACAAGACTAGGCCCACCAGGAATCTTCACCCATGGGAGAATAATCCCAAATTTTCAACAGCAATCTACCCAAAACTACACAGCAAAGAGAGACAGGCCTAGATGAACAAAATTCCCGGGAGAAAATCGAGGCTCGGCAAACTTTTTCCAACCGTTTGGAAAACTTGTTTTATGGCTGTTGCTTTTTAACCTTTTCTCTGTGCTTTGGTTCCTTTGAGAGGGAACGGGGAGTGGGGGGGGGACTTAGTTTATCAGAAACTTCATTTCCATAGTAACTCTTTGCCCGAAGATATTTCAGTCATTCCACAATGAGCGAACGCTTGAATACGGGCCCTTGTTTTACAGATGAAGTCAAACTCAGATCTTTTTCCCCCATTAAAAAACCAGATCCAGCTCTTAACAAGGAGAGTGAAGAAGGGAGCCATTTCAGCTGCAAGCCCAGCATTTAAAACAAAAACAAAAACTCCAGCAACCAAGCCGTTCCGACAACTCAACATTGCTTGTCACTCAAATGCTTTAATTTTAGGCGTTATATCAAATCTGTGCTGAGTCATTAGCTGACAGAGGTTTCTTCTCCTGGTTTGATCTGACCACATATTTCAGAGACTGAATGGGTTTGTTTTCCGTGCAAAAGAACGTCCGGCAAAACACCACCTAACGGCAGTCTATTTTGAAAAGCGTTTTTTTTTATCCTAGAGATTGATTCAATAAACCCTGAAAAACCTACATGTGCAGAATCAACTGGCCACAGTGCCTGGCTTCCATCTTATTCTTCCACCTCCACCAAACAAAGTCCCTCATGAGGAGCTGCTAAGCTTCCCAATCGTGTTTGGAGCCGGCCGACAATACCTGTTCGACAATAATACACGCAATCTCACAACAGAGTTTATCAAGTTTATCACATGCTGAGTGTAGCCAGTCAACTTGAGAAAGAAAGCCAAGTTTATCGTGGAACGGAACTTAAAAGAATGTTTTATCGTTTATTTAATTTGATGTAGGCCTTATCGCTGAGCAGAAGGCAGTAGGCAGGCTGCTGGGCAGGAAATCAACTTTTTTGAAATACATTTTTTACGAAATGAGTGAGGGTAAGGGCCTTTTGAGATTTGCAACATAACCCTAAGCATGTGCCGCAATCATGGTTTTCATGGGAGTTAAACCAAGGTTTGATGCACAGAGATTCGATCCAAAGATGACAGCACGCATTAAGTGACAGCATAATTCCGCTGGAAAGGACTGGTGGGGGGCGGGGTGAATGGAAAGTAATAGAGCTTCAAAGAGGGTATTTATACACTGTTCAAATTCACCCTCTTTATTTTCCGAAGCTTAAAAGTGTCCTTCTTCATTTTAGTAACCAGCGTGGCTGATTTATAACTCTCCGTTTCAAGCACATCAAGTTAAACCTTTTCAAGCAAAGCAGAGAGACAAAAAAAACTTATAAAAAAAATCATAACCAGCAAAAAAAAAAAAAACCACATACCAGTGTGAGTCCGCAGGTGTGCTTTTAAGTGGGAAGATTTAGTGTACACTTTAGTGCAACCTAAGATAGAAAATCAGAAAGAGACATTAAGTATCAAGCATTTGGATTTGATATGTAGGACAGATAGGCAGTCTAGTAATGTTATTGGATGTAAAAAAAAATTAGGTTAAATTTTTGATAATATATTATGGTATATGTATTGATGTCTACGTGAAGAATATCAAAAGAAAATAAAAAATTCTTTGAAAAAAAAAGTATCACGCATGCTTATGTCTAGAAAACGGTAACATTCACCATAAAACTGTAATAGTGCTGGTAGTTCTAATGGGCGGCCCTAATATATTTAAGAAATTCATTCCAATTTCTAGCTTTTGCCCAGAGCAAAAAGAGAGCTGCTAGAAATATACACAAATCACAATCAACCACACCTAAATTTTCAGTTCAATACCTTTACTGCCCTTAACATGCAAGCTGAATTAATCAATCAGGAATCTTATAATTATGCATCTCGCATTTTATCCACTTCTCTTATAAGCTGTGTGTTCAACAGCAAAATCAGTTATAAACATATAACAGAATCTGTTATCTATCTGGAAGGACACTCAACTTTCATTTCAACCTATTCCTAGTTAAATCGCGAGGGGGAATAGCAATAGCAATAGCACTTAGACTTATATACCGCTTCATAGTGCTTTACAGCCCTCTCTAAGCGGTTTTACAGAGTTCAGCATATTGCCCCCAACAATCTGGGTCCTCATTTTACCAACCTCGGAAGGATGGAAGGCTGAGTCAACCTTGAGCCGGTGAGACATCAAGGAGCAGAAACGCAGCCAAAACTTGAAGAAAAGGGTGAACACACTTTTCTTCAAGTAGCTATGACTGCTGGTCTTCCCCACCCTAGTGAGCGAACTACATTTCCCATCATTCTGAGCCAACAAGCTCATGGGAATGTTCAGGTCTGAGATGTGGAAGGCTGGCTTATGACGTTGGCTTACATTTATGTTCAAACCTTGCATGTGCTTAAGGTGCATTATTTTATTAAACAATTTCTTCTTTTGAAACAAGACGCAAAATGCTCCATTCGAGCAGATCTCGGCTGGCACGTTGCACAAGAGAAAGAAAACATTTGGAAAGGTTTCCGGAAAGACGCTAGCGACAAACGGGCCTGTTTGTCAGAGAGTTTGTCTCTCTGCCTTCCCCAAGCTTACCAGGGTAATCACAGTAATGAATCCGCCTCTTCTCCAAGTCAGGGTTACTCCTCCGATTATATCTGATGGTTGGGGTGCTCGGCGAATTCATGGGGATGCTCGCGGTCGAGTTTGGGTTGTGGATGGCCAACTTGGAAGCGATGGTGGCAGCGTAAGACGGAGGCGGTGTTAAATTCTGCATCATTTCCACCTGCCGGTCGGGGCTGCCAGGTTCCGAACTTGGGGGCGAAGGGGGGAAGTAGGTGGCTGGCTGCTGCAGAAACTGGCTGGGCATGGCGTACGTGCAGGGGGGCACCCCATGGAACTGTTTCATGGAGGTCTGGGGCATGGCTGGAGAGAGGGTGTTCAGGCCTGTCATGGAAGAAGACATGGAGACGTTGCTAAGGGAGTCCATTCCTGCTGCATTCGGCAGGTCTAAATCGGGAGAGCTGAGGAGCTGGTACAGCTGGCCCTGCTGGGGCCCAGGCACGGAGAGGCCTAGATCTGAGGCAGACATCTCCTGCTTGATGAAGAGGCTGTTCACATCCGGTGCCTGGTGAGGGCTGAAGATGCTTGTAAACTCGGGGAGAGCCTGGGCAGAGCAGGGGACCACAGGAATTGTCTCACTCTGGTGGTTGAAGGCACCGACCGGCTCTGTCTTGATGTGAGTTGCGGGGCCTCTCGGGGCTTTGAAGAGGCCCGTCCTCAGCTGGGACAGATCCGGCAGGTAGAGGTTCATGTTGACGCTGTAAGGCAACCCGTCACCATTGGTGAAGAACTGATCCACCACCGAGGCACTGTCCCGCCGGTACTTTTTGTGCTCAGGGAGGGGGGGCAAGGGAGGAAACTGCTGGGTCAAATATTTCTCCATCTCGCATCGGTTCTGGATGAGAACAACATCAGCCAAAAAGAGAAACAAAGAGAGAGAGAGACATAAGCTTACAAACTGGAACCATTATGAATCTCCAACACATTACAAAAATCGAGCCCAGGATGAGATTTCTTACGAATTACACCATACTCTCGAAAAGCCACCCTCATGATCCAGAAGTACGAAGAATGGGGAAAATTCACCCAGAAGCTAGTCAAAGAAACTCTAGTCTATTCCTGAATGCGATGCCTCTGCCTTGAGAACATGGCAGCCTGAGCAGGAACAAAGATTAAAAATTAAAATTCATCAGCAGGACTCATTTCCGGGAATTGTTCCGCTCTTGAATTAAGTTTTGCATTCCCCCCAAAAAAGCAGATCCATCATCCAGTCCAAACAGAAAGTTTTTATTTAGTTATTTTTAAGAAAAGCGAGCAGAGGTAGAAGGATCTCACATAGATAGATGCTTGCTTCACCTGCCTACCCAGACTACACCTTCAAGAAGAGGCAGAGCAAACCGATAAGAATAACTAATTAAAGCTGTTCCGTCGGTAGAAGAATCAAAAGTGAAAATTAAACTATTGGATATGTTATCTTGGAAGGCTAAATATAGCAAATGATACAACTGGGTGGCAAAGCGTTTAGCTCTAAAAAAGCACTGTGTGCCATTTTCATCTGGAGGATTATTTTGTTTTAATCAAGGCTTCCAAGAATGCAGACACCCTGCTGGCTTGGACTCTTTGGCATCTTAAGCCATTCAGGTTGTCCCACTCCTCATAAATAGATAGATGATAGATAGACGAGAGAGAGAGAGAGAGAGAGAGAGAGAGAGAGAGAGAGAGAGAGAGAGAGAGAGAGAGAGAGAGAGAGAGAGAGAGAGAGAGAGAGAGAGAGAGAGAGAGAGAGAGAGAGAGAGAGAGAGGGACAGAGAGGGACAGAGACAGAGACAGAGACAGAGACAGAGACAGAGACAGAGACAGAGACAGACAGATGATAGATAGATGGATGGATAGATAGATAGATGGATAGATAGATAGATGGATGGATGGATGGATGGATGGATGGACGGACGGACGGACGGACGGACGGACAGACAGACAGACAGACAGACAGACATGATGGATGGATGGATGGATGGATAGATAGATAGATAGATAGATAGATAGATAGATAGATAGATAGATAGATAGATAGATAGATAGATAGATAGATAGATAGATAGATAGATAGATAGATAGACAGACAGACAGATAAGAGAGACAGACAGACAAAAATGGTTTATATCTGAGAAGGAAAGAAGAAATAAAATCAAATAGGAAATCTTAGGACTACTTTTGTGTCACTTTTTATGGGCGGGGGTCTTGTAGAGAAGACAACAATTTTCCCACAGGGAGAAGGCAAACAACCAGGGGCGAAAATCTTGCGAAACAAGTGAACTGCGAGACTCCAAACATTTTGGTTTGAGAGAACTAAAGACAATGCCTAAGCCAAACGTCACTGCGTGCCACCAAGATCTGGAGCCTTTCGCTTTGCCCAGGCTGGCCCAGGGGTGCCGTGGCAGGCTCTCTTTTGAGATTTTCCTACCCACCGGGATGGACGGGAAGGCCCCTTCCTCAGACCGCCGCCTTCCCTCCCAGACCTGCGGGCTTGGGGTCCACTTGCAGAGAAGGCACGCGCAGGGGTGGAAGAGATCCTGAACCTGAAGCCTGACCCGACCAGGGTTTCAGAGAGGGCGGATTTTTGCGGGGCACCCACTGAGGTCCCTCCTTACCTTCCCTTCGTTTGAGGGGCAGAGGCTGCCACCCACCGCTGATCACCCCCCACACACACACACATACACCTCCGTTGCCCCGGGAAGGTTCCTGTCCTCAACCACCCAAGGCGCTGCGCGGATCCAGAGATTCCGCCGACAGCCACGCGACCCGCAGAGCCAGCAAGTGATGGACGAACCCACGTCGGTCTTCTACCTCGGGAAGGAACCCCGCATTCCCCTCCGGACTAAAACCGAGCCAGGGCCGAGAAAGGGCTTCCTCGCGGCTCCCCCAAGCCAGCCGCTCGCCCACCCGACCTGAGACCACCCATGGTCTTCCGCCGCTCTTGCTTATCACCAGCAAAGTTGCTGTTATTTTGTTTTGGGGAGGGGGGACAGAAAAAAAGAAAGTGTCTGGCCCACCCTCTACCTTCACAGGGGCAGGGAAGGGGTGTCCGACAAAAGCCGCGGCCAAGCCAGCCCCTCTTCGCTTGGCAGCGGCGGGGCACCGCTCTGCAGCAACCCGCCGGCTTTTCCGTCCGTTCATCCACAACCATTTAGGCGTCCCGTCGCCCACGCCAGAAAAAAGCCGAGGGGAAACTCCCCACGGGCGCTTGGAGTGGAAGCGGCGTTGCCCGAGAGCGTCCCAGGCGGGTTGCGGCTTTTCCCACTTTAGCCTGGGCAGCTGTTGAGCCGGGGATCCGCTTCCAAAGGGCAGCCGCCCGAGCTCGCCCCCCGGCCCCGTCTAAAATGACTTTTGCGTGGGCGCGCGGGTCCGCTCCGCCTCCGCCTCGCTCGGCCGGGCCGGGCACACAAGGTGGCAGCTGCTGCCGCTCTCTCCGCCCGCGCCCGCCGCAGGGAGGGGCAGCGCGCCGGGGAAGCCAGCGCCGGCACTCGGCCCGGGCCGAGGGGAAACCCGGGCCGCAAGCCCGCCCGCCCGCCAGCCAGCTCCCCGCGCGCCCGGCCACGTGCGGAAAGAGGAGCCGCGGAGCCCGGCCGCGCTGGCGGGTTGCCCGCAGGTCCGAAAGCGGCCGGAACGGAGAGGGGGGGTAGGGTGGGACAGACGGAAAACCCCGTCCGGCCATCCTCGAGAAGAGAGCCCGGCGCAGCGGCTGCCAACCGGGTGGGGGCCCAACATAGCCCTTTTCGGGACGAGCCCCTGGAAAGCAGCCGTTGCTCCGTGGCGGAATGAGCCTCCTGTACACGCGGAAGACCGGAGGGGCTCCGACTGGACATCACTTTTCCTTTCCTTCTTTCTTTCTTTCTTTCCTTCTTTCCTTTCCTTTCCTTTCCTTTCTTTCCCTTCTCTCTTTCCTTCACTTTCCTTCACTTCACTTTCCTTTCCTTCTTTCTTTTCCTTCCTTCCTTTCTTTCTTTTCCTTTCCTTCTTTCTTTTCCTTCCTTTCTTTCTTTCTTTTCCTTTCCTTCTTTCTTTTCCTTTCTTTTCCTTTCCTTTCCTTTCCTTTCCTTCTCTTTTCCCTTCCCTTCCCTTTCCTTCTTTCCTTTCCTTCTTTTCCCTTCCCTTCCCTTTCCTTCTTTCCTTTCCTTTCCCTTCCTTTCCTTCTTTCTTTTCCTTTCCTTTACCTTCACTTTCCTTTCCGCTCGCCCGCCTGCCCCACCCAGCTCGAGTTCGCCCGAGGCCGGGACACACCCAAGCAGCCCAGCGGACGGGGCCGCCACCCGCCCTTTGCCCATGCCCCGGAGAACTCTGTCCCAGAGCAGCAGCCGCCTCCAATCCCTACGGGCGGGCGCCTCCTCACCTGCACCATCTCCTCGCCGGGCATCCGGGCAGCGCTCGACTGCTGCTGTGGAGCCGGCGGCGGCTTGAGCTCTTCTGGAGCCGGCGGAGCGAAGATCGACCCTTCCCTGCCGCCCAACACCGGCTTGAGCTGCGCGAAGACGGGCTCCTCGGGCCCTAGGCGAACGCTCATGCTCAACACCCGGGTAGCCATGGGGCAAGGGCAGCTCTGCGGGAAGAAGGCGCCTGGCCCGCCCTTGCGCGGCTCACGCCCTCCGCCTCCTGCTGAATGCTGCTGCTGCTGCTGCTGCTGCCTCCGCCGCCACCGCGCATCGGGCTCCTCTACCTGGCCGAGACCTCCCTCCCTCCTGGCGGACCCCGGCGCGTGCCCGCCCGCCTCTATTTCAGCGCCTCCACCCAGGAGGAGGCCCGCCCGGCGCCCGGCGCCCCGCCCTGCCCTGCACTGGGGAAGAGAGGAGGAGGAGGGGGGAGGCTTGCTTGGCTGGCTGGCTGGCTGGCTGGCAGCAGGAGGGGCCAAGAGCGCCCCCTCTTGCCAGGCGGGCCGCCACCCTCCCCTCCCCCCCCCCACCCGCCACCCCAGTGCTGGGCAGCGGCTCCTCCCTTCGGGCCAGCAGTCCGCCCTCTCCGGCTGCAGGGCCGCCCTCCGCTGGGAGAAGCGGCATCGGGCAGGGCAGGCCGCTCGGAGGCAGCAGCAGCAGCGCCGAGTCTCACTTTCCGCGGGGAGAGCCCGGCGCTGCCAGGCTGCGGGAGAAATCGCTGGATCCCGCTGGCTGGCGTTCTCCTTTGCCCTCCGTCCGGGACGCCTTTTGGCTTCTGAGTCCCGGGAGCGTTGGGCTGGGATCCCTCGGGCTGGGGGACCGGGGGGTGGGTGGGTGGACGGGACAGGCCGGCTCTAGGTTAGAATAGAATAGAATAGAATAAGAATAGAATAGAATAGAATAGAATAGAATAGAATAGAATAGAATAGAATAGAATAGAATAGAATAGAATAGAATTCTTTATTGGCCAAGTGTAATTGGACACACAAGGAATTTGTCTTTGGTGCAAATTTTGGTGCAAATGTTGCGCTTTGGGTGCCAAGCCAGAGAGCAGGCGGGGCGCTGGGATGCTGGCCTGCCCCCGCGCCGTGTGAGTGCGGGACCCCCTCGGCCCTGGGAGGCAGAGAGGAAGCCCCTCGCTCAAGGGGGTCTCCCCGGGGGTTTCACTCCCGTATTTTTTGCCGTAGCGGAGGCGAGATATGAAAGGAACGGAGTGTGAACCCCGCGGAAAACGGGGACCCTCTGCAGTTAAGGAAGTCTCGGGAGGCTGCTGGCTTTTTCCCAGAGAGCTTCTTAACGGTTACCGAGAGCGGAGTTCTGCCGGAGCTTTTGGGAGCCCGCGAAATGCTTTAAGCACGATCGATTTAACACGGAACAAGCCCAGCCTTCCAAATGTAGCCCGCTAGCCGCGTTTCGTGGCCTGTTCGTAGGAGGAACTTCTGCATCCTTGCAGTCTGGGAAGACAGCAAGAGGGTGTTGACTGGGTCCTTTTGTTATATATTGTTGTTGTTAGTTGAGAAGTCGTGTCTGACCCATCGCGACCCCGTGGACAACGTTCCTCCAGGCTTTCCTGTCCTCTACCATCCTCTGGAGCCAATTAAATGTGGATAGATAGATAGATAGATAGATAGATAGATAGATAGATAGATAGATAGATAGATAGATAGATAGATAGATAGATAGATAGATAGATACATACATACATACATACATACATACATACATACATAGATACATACATAGATAGATAGATAGATACTGTAGATAGATGTAGATGATAGATGATAGATTGATAGATTGATAGATTGATAGATGATAATAGATGATAGATAGATAGATGATAGATAGATAGATAGATAGATAGATAGATAGATAGATAGATAGATGATAGATAGAGATATATACACATAGTATATATTTGTTTTATTGTTTTTATTGGTTTGCTGCAGTGATGGCGAACCTATGGCACGGGTGCCACAGGTGGCACGCAGAGCCATATCTGCCGGCACGCGAGCCGTTGCCCTAGCTCAGCTCCAGCGCGCATGTGCGTGCACGGCAGCTGTTTTTTGGCTCATGCGGAAGCTCTGGGAGGACGATTTTGGTCTCCGGAGGGCCTCCGGGATGGCAGGGGGAGCGTTTTTGCCCTCCCCAAGCTCCAAGAAAGCCTCTGGAGCCTGGGGAGGGCAAATAACAGGCCTACTGGGCCCACTGGAAGTCGGGAAATGGGGGAGTGGGGGGGTCACACACACATGCACAGGGGGGTGGGGCAAGTGGGGGGCTTTGAATTATGGGTGTGGGCACGCATGAGCGTGTGATAGCGCGTGCGCGCACTATTTTGGCACCCGAGGGAAAAAAGGTTCGCCATCACTGGTTTGCTGTAATGCTCTCAGAGACACAACCGGTGGCTACTGATGCAAAATGATACACAAAGCCGAAAGTAATAGCACATTTCAAAAGCCCGTTTCCAAATGGATGTGTAATGGTAGCTCCCTACACATTAGAAACAGAATAACATATTCCATCCAAGCGGGACCAGCTTTGCCAAAAGCTATTCTGGTAAAAGTTATTCTGTTAAAAGTTCACCATCAACCAATACATTCACCAACGGAGGGAGAAGCCAGAAACATGTTTAGCCTCCAATGGCAACCAACACGCAAGAACTTCCATAGGAGAACAGATTTAAGCTTAAGAAACCTAGTCAGGACACTGGACATTCTGTAAACCTTGCTTATGCAATAAAGACAACAAAACTGCAAGGATCCAACCCCAAAAACCACGTGAGGGTGTTTTTCCCTGGATCAGAGAAGCTGCATCACCTGACCCTGAGCTGGCAGCCTATTTTTAGCCAAAAGGAACCCCCTGAAATTTAATCTGTATGTCTCCTATGGAAAGTTGAACTAGCAGTAATTAATTATTAGGGGGTTTGTTATGCTAATTTAACAGCTTGCTTTATGATGCTAATGTCCTCTGTTGTTCCTGCAAGGCCCTGCAGAGATGCAACTCAGCATCCTGATAGTCAGCTTTGGCAATGTTGTTCTGCTGTCTGGCTTTGAACTTTCTTCCTTGAGAAATTGAAGCATGGGGACACTCTGAGATTCATTCTCTCTCTCTCTCTCCCTCTCTCTCTCTCTCTCTCTCCTCTCTCTCTCTCTCTCTCTCTCTCTCTCTCTCTCTCTCTCTCTCTCTCTCTCTCTCTCTCTCTCTCTCTCCCCTTCCCTCCCTCCCTCCCTCCCTCTCTCTCTCTCTCTCTGAAAGCAGCATTTGTGTTTAAAAATTCTGGGTTGGGGATCACATGCCCCAAATATGCCTCTTCTTGCATATAGTCAACACTATGGTTTTCCCAGTTGCAATGTATGGCTGTGAAAGTTGGATCATAAGAAAGACTGAGCGCCAAAGAATTGAGGCCTTTGAACTATGGTGCTGGAGAAGACTCCTGCGAGTCCCTTGGACTGCAAGGCGATCAAACCGGTCAGTCCTAGAGGAGATCAACCCTGACTGCTCTTTAGAAGGCCAGATCCTGAAGATGAAACTCAAATACTTTGGCCACCTAATGAGAAGGAAGGACTCACTGGAGAAGAGCCTAATGCTGGGAACAATGGAGGGCAAAAGGAGAAAGGGATGGCAGAGAATGAGGTGGCTGGATGGAATCACTGAAGCAGTCGGCGTGAGCTTAAATGGACTCCAGAGGATGGTAGAGGCCAGGAAGGCCTGGAGGAACATTGTCCATGTGGTTGGGATGGGTTGGACACGACTTTGCAACTAACAACAACAACAACAACAACATCCTTGCTAGGGGAAGGCATAAATAGTCATTCTAAGGAGACCTGAAATCATTACAATACCAGAGAAGCTGAAATGCCAAATCTATACAGGTAGTCCTCAACCTACAACCATTTGTTTAGTGACCATTCAAAGTTACTGAAAAAAGTGACTTACGACCATTTTTTACACTTGCGACCGCTTCAACAGCCCCATAGTCACGTGATCAAAATTCGGATGCTTGCCAACTGGTTCATATTTCTGATGGTTGCAATGACCCGGGATCATGTGATCCCCTTTTGCAACCTTCTGACAAGCAAAGTCAATGGGTAAACAAGATTCACTTAACAAACGTGTTACTAACTTAAGAACTGCAGTGATTCACTTAACAACTGTGGCAGGAAAGGGCATAAAATGGTGGAAAAGTCACTTAACAGCTGTCTCACTTTGGCAATAGATATTTTAGGCTTGATTGTGGTCGTAAGTTAAGAATAGAATAGAATAGAATAGAATAGAATAGAATAGAATAGAATAGAATAGAATAGAATAGAATAGAATAGAATAGAATTCTTTATTGGCCAAGTGTGATTGGACACACCAGGAATTTGTCTTTGGTGCATATGCTCTCAGTGTACATAAAAAGACAAGATACATTCGTCAAGAATCATAAGGTACAACACTTAATGATGGTCATAGGGTACAAATAAGCAATCAGTATCAATATAAATCATAAGGATACAAGCAACAAGTTACTGTCCTGCAGTCATAAGTGGAAGGAGATGGGTGATAGGAACAATGAGAAGACTAATAGTAATAGTAATGCAGCCTTAGTGAATAGTTTGACAGTGGTGAGGGGATTATTGGTTTAGCAGAGTGATGGCGTTCGGGAAAAAACTGTTCTTGTGTCTAGTTGTCTTGGTATGCAGTGCTCTATAGCATCGTTTTGAGGGTAGGAGTTGAAATAATTTATGTCCAGGATGCGAGGAGTCAGTAAATATTTTCACGGCCCTCTTTTTGAGTCGTGCAGTATACAGGTCCTCAATGGAAGGCAGGTTGGCAGTAATTGTTTTTTCTGCAGTTCTGATTATCCTCTGAAGTCTGTGTCTGTCTTGTTGGGTTGCAGAACTGAACCAGACAGTTATAGAGGTGCAGATGACAGACTCAGTAAGTCCTCTGTATCAGTAGCTCCTTGGGGCAGTTTGAGCTTCTTGAGTTGGCGCAGAAAGAACATTCTTTGTTGTGCTTTTTTGATGACGTTTTTGATGTTAGGTGTCCATTTTAAGTATTGAGTTATGATAGAACCTAGAAATTTGAAGGTCTCTACTGTTGATACTGTGTTGTCTAGTATTGTAAGAGGTGGTAGTATAGGAAGGTTTCTCTTAAAGTCTACCACCATTTCTACGGTTTTGTGTGTGGACTACCTATATTGTGTGATCGGGAATTTTTCTTACTGGAGTTCCTCCATATACTTGAATAATAACAGGAAACTTTAGAAGATGCTGTAATAAGGAACAACAAAATAATTTTGTCTATTGAGGATTTTTGGAGTAGTATATATGTAATTGGTAAGGCTATGGACATAACAGCCCACCCAACCCAACGTTTTGAAGTTCAATTGACATATTTATGTTCTCCTACGGAGATGATTTAACCCTATTGATCGTCTTGGATCCAAAAAAGTGAAACGCAAGTAACTCCCTTTTGCAAAATCAATTATTGGATGGCCCTTGTACTGAACATCTGTGGAGGAGAATGGAAGCAGGGAGAGCAACAAACAAAAAAACGATCCAAAGAGATTACAAAAATTGATGGTTAGGGATACAGATGTGCTCTAGAGCAACCTTTGTAAGACAGCACCTCTGGGAGAGTCACTCTCCGATCACAGGCATTGAAAAGTCCAAAAGGGACTTCAGGCCAACAGAAAAGTACATTTCTCTTCAAAAGCTCTTTGAAGGAGACGGGGGGGGGGGGGCGGTTTGAAGGAGACGGGGGGGGCGCGGGGGGGAGGAGAAGCAGAACTGGGCAGCAAGCTAACTTTGATGCAGAGGCTTTCCCTAACCAAGTGTTTACCTCCAAGGGTGCTGTATGTCTGGTTCCTTTCTAGAGATTATTTGAGTTGAACCCATTTCACAAAACGCTTTTTTGTCTGCTCCAAAGGTCTATCTATCAACTAGGAGGATGTTAGTATGCGGAAACCTTCTCTAATTTGTCCTTGCAGCCAAAATTTGAAAGCTGCCTGTGTACCCCTTATTCATTGTATTTCTGAGTTCAATGGCTCCCAACATCTATTGCTTTCTCCTTGATCTTTCCCTGCTCAGAATCTTTCCCTTCAACTTTGAGGTGCAATGAGACACTGCTCCAAGCGAGGTCAAACCCTATTTCTGGGTAGAATAATATTACAGGTGATCCTCGACACAATTGAGCCCCAAATTTTTGTTGCTAAGCAAAACAGTTGTTAAATGAATCTTGCCCCATTTTATGACATTTCTTGTCACAGTTTATTTATTTATTTATTTATTTATTTATTTATTTATTTATTATTTATTTATTTGTTCATTTATTTGTCAAACGTGCAAGATAGCAGGTACAGGTATAACCATAAACAAAGGAAGTAAGTACAGATAAATGGGGACAGTAAGACAGGGATGGTAGGCACGCTGGTGTGCTTATGCACGCCCCCTTTACGGACCTCTTAGGAATTTATTTATTTATTTTATTTATTTGTGAGATTTATATACCGCCTCACAGTGCAAGCACTCTCTAAGCGGTTTACACCAGTAAGCAATGTATATTTATATTGCCCCCAACAATCTGGGTCCTCATTTTACCTACCTCGGAAGGATGGGAGGCTGAGTCAACCTTGAGCCGGTGAGATTTGAACCGCTGACCTGGGGATCACAGTCAGCTAAAGTGGCCTTTAGTCACTTGTCTGAAATGGTATAGGGTGTCCTGCTTGAGCAGGGGGTTGGACTAGAAGACCTCCAAGGTCCCTTCTAGCTCTGTTCTGATTGATTGATTGATTGAAAGTGGCTGTCCAGTTTCTTCTTAAAAACCTCCAGTGATAAAGTACCCACAACTTCTGAAGGCAAGATGTCCCACTGGTTAATTGTTCTCACTGTTAGGAAATTTCTCCTTAGTTCTAGGTTGCTTCTCTCCTTAATTAGAATTTTTAAAGATGGTACCTCTCATAGTCTATAAAAGAAATACATGGGGGGCCCATTTTGTTCCCATTTTTAAAAAGTTTCTCGCACATACAAGGGTAAGTCTGAACTCTTATAGCACTGAGTGATGATGGTGAACAAACAAATCTTCTGTTCCCGCCCAGGATCAGACAGTTCATTCTATGTTCTGTGATCCACCCTTATCAGTCCAAATCACTTTGGCCCAAGATTCATGAAACGTGCAACGAGCAAACAGGTGATCTGCACGAACATGTGAGTTGGGTCTGGCCAGTTTCGATTTCAAAAGACGCTTTGTTTTTGATCCATTTGTTTTACATAGATTGTCCTCTCCTGTAGCGCGATCCAAACCTAGCTGGATGCCAGTTATGAAAAGCACAAGAGAAAGCGACTCTCTCACACACAAGCAACTTCTTAGGATTCCTTTTCTGCAGCAGGTAAAAATTGGCCTGACTCGAGCCATAAAAACGAACAAGGTACAGCTTGCACTGTACTTGACCCAGTTAGAGACAATTCGCAAAAACTTGTCTTCGCCTGAAGTCTGTGCGTGTATTTTCTATCGTAAATTCAAAGATGAGTTTGAGAGCACAACCCCCATAATTCTTCCTTATTTTCTGTGACTCCAAAGCAGTCAGTGGGATGTTTCCATCTCAGTTCCAAGTTATTGCAACAGCGCGCCAATATTCAGAACTTGGCACTGGTTTGGATAAACCAAATTCCATATTTGGGAGGTATGAATAACTTTGGTCAACTTGATACGAAAATGCATTGTTCTGCTGACCTTGGATCCTGGATTGTCTGACCTGGGACTGTCCTTTTAGATTTCTGGGTTGTAACTCCAATCATTTCCCAACTGGTATTTTTCGTGGGAGTTTAGGTCTAACCCGTGTTAAGAGGACATCAGCCTTCGGTAGAATTCCTTTCCTGGAAAACATTAAAGAAAAAGAAAAGAGGAGGTGGACATTATTCAGCTGTGGTCAAAAGAGCATCGAATGGGGATTTTTATGCCTGGAAAAAAATGCTACTGTCAGGACAAATATTGAAAGTTGGAAATGTATGGACCAGGAAGGACAGCAAATAACCCATTCATGATTACAACATGCAACCACAATTGAGCCCAAAATTTATGTGATTGAGAAATTTGTTAAGTTTTGTCCCATTTTACGACTTTTTGTGTGTGTGGCCACATTTGTTAAGTGAATCACTGCCGTTGTTAAATTAGTAACAAAATTGGAACTCAATCCGGTTTCCCCACTGACTTTGTTTGTTGGAAGGCTGCAAAAGGAGATCCAATGATTATGAAACACTGCAACCGTCGTAAATATAAGTCAGTCGTCAAGCATCCGAATGTAAATCATGTGACCGGGGGGGGGGGAATGCTACCACGGTCATAAGTGTGAAAAACCATCATAAATCTCTTTTTTTCAATGTCATCGTAACTTCGAACAGTCACTAAATGAACTGCTGTCGAAGACTACCTGTAATGACGTTGACCAGATTAGAAAATAAAATAAAATATAAAGTAAAACAAAAATATATCATAAAAAAATAAAGTGAAGAAAAATAAATTAAAGAGGTTGGGAGATAACCTCAACCAGATTTACTCTGCAATTATCTTAAACTTCCATTTTACTGTTTCTTCCAACGTAGTTTCTTCAGGTCAAGCATGAAACCTGGTGAGGACATTAAAAGATCCAGATAGGTTTCTTGGTTGCAATGTGAACATGGTTTACGGTTGTCTTCTTCTGAAGCTTTTTAAAACTTATAAATATTTCCCATTCTGCTTTGGGAATTCTTGGTAGTCTGAAATCTCATCCAAGAGCCGAGGTGGCGCAGTGGTTAAAATGCAGCACTGCAGTTCAAATCTCACCGGCTCAAGGCTGACTCAGCCTTCCATCCTTCCGAGGTCGGTTAAATGAGGACCCAGATAGTTGGGGGCAATATGCTGAACTCTGTAAACCGCTTAGAGAGGGCTGTAAAGCACTATGAAGCGGTATATAAGTCTAAGTGCTATTGCTATCCAAGCTTCATCCTGCTGAGCTTCTTGGAATCATCCAAGGTTGCCCATCTTGCTTTGTGAAAACAGGCTATCTCCTAAGGTTTCTTCTGCTTCCTTTCTTGTCAAGGGACAATGTGGGCGCCACATGGCTCATCCCTTAGTAGACTTCCAAAGAACCAAGTAATCCTTGCTCCCAAGTGCCACCCCCGGCATTCCAGATGCATTAATCCCCTGGGATTATATCAGCATGGAAGAAGCTAAAGCTTAAATTTAGGAGCTGCCTCATTGTCCGTCCAGTCGACAATCCTGTTTCTCACAAAAGGCAAGAATAGTGCAAGGTTATCTGCACCACATGGAGCAACGTCCTACTAGCATGTCCATCTGCAAAATCCATTTTTCTCCAGACCACCCTGGCTTTCCTCTGGAGCGAAACTGATTCAACCAGAAGCTCCTTAGGGCTAAAATTAGCTTAATTGCTCTTTCTCTCTCTTCTCCACTGTGAAAATGAGCCAAGATGACTCAAAAGGGGGATAAGAAAAGAACTGTTTCTTTTTCTAATCAAGTTTCTTGGCCTTCTTCTTTGGGCCGAGTGCAGGATAGATAATGTCTGGGTAACAAGGAGAGAACAGGCTTCCAGCTGTTGCCCGAACCCCCAAAATGCAATGTGCACTTGCCCCCGCACATGCGCGCGTGACCCTCCTGCAGTGCCCCGCTCCACGCATGCACGTGTAACCCCCTGCATGCACCCTGCACCTGTGCCTGCATGCATGACCCCCACGCACCCCCCACCCCCGCTGCGCTGCAGAGACCCGACCAGCTGACTGGCGGAGCTGAACTGGGGCGACGGCTCGCGTGCCCACAGAGAGGAC
Source organism: Diadophis punctatus similis (assembly GCA_023053685.1). NCBI lineage: Eukaryota > Metazoa > Chordata > Lepidosauria > Squamata > Dipsadidae > Diadophis > Diadophis punctatus. The sequence continues at coordinate 4,804,815 of JALIGW010000021.1, forward strand.
GCTGTGTGCCACCTGTGGCACGTGTGCCATAGGTTCGCCATCATGGCCCTATACCATTTCAGACAAGTGCCTGTCCAGTCTTTTCTTAAAAATCTCCAGTGATGGAGTACCCCACAATTTCTGAAGGCAAACTGTTCCACTGGTCAATTGTTAGGAAATTTCTCCTTAATTCTAGGTTGCTTCTGTCCTTGATTAGTTTCCATCCGTTGCTTCTTGTCCTACCCTCAGGTGCTTTGGAGAATAGTTTGACCCCCTATTCCAGTGATGGCTAACCTTTTCCGGATGGAGTGCCCAAAGCGCGTGCACAGAACCCCCCAAATGCAATGCACACTCACCCCCCCGCATGCGTGTGCGCCCCTGCATGTGCCCCGCCCCCATGCATGCACGCATGACCCCCCGCATGCACCCCATCTCTGTGTGTGTGACCTCTTCATGTGCTCCCACACGCATGCACGCATGACCTCCACGCAGCACACACACCGCACATCACGGTCCTATTCTTTATGGCAGCCCAACAAATATCAGAACACTTCTATGTATGGGAGTCTGGGCACAGCATGAACATGCTAGGAAGCCATTTTTTCTTTGGTTGTGTTGTCATCCTGACGTTGCCTTTACTCAGTTTTCAAGTCAGAACTGAGGGACCTTTTAGTCCTTCTCAGATGTACCGATGGTAAAGTCTTCCCTTCCCCCAGTTCAGAGGTGGGTTCCTACCGGTTCTAGCCGGTTCTTTAGAACCGTTAGTAAACCGGTGGTGATGTCACAGAGCCGGTTTTGTCGGTGTTGGGTTTGTGGGCGCTGCCATCTTGTTTTTGGCTTTTGCTCATGCGCAGAAGCTAATTTTTGCTAGTTAGAACCCACTCCTGCCCAAGTTCTTTCTCAATAATTGCTATAAAATGGATGCTCACAAAACAAGACTGCCCAAGTCTTTGTGTCTTTAGATTAAGGTGACCAGATTTTAATATTTGTAAAGCGGGACACCATTGATGGGGGGGGTTTCTAGGGGAGCAAGATGGGAGGGGTCCGTCTCTCTTTTCCTGCAGCTTTGTGCACCCCCCCCCAAACACCCCCCCCTTCATCGCAGCCAGGGTGGGTTCCTACCGGCGCAGGCTTACCTGTTCGTCGCCACAGAGCCGAAGAAGCTGGTGGCGTTCACGGCGCGGTGCTTCCCCTGCCCGCTTTCCCCGGCCGCCGGGACGCCACCATTTGCATTCTTTTGCCCTCTGCGCATGCGCAAAGCATTCTGCTTGGACAGAGGGCAAAAGAACGCAAATGGTGGCATCCCGGCCGGGGAAAGCGGGCAAGGGAAGCCCCGCACCGCGAACGCCACCAGCTTCTTCAGCTCTGCGGCGACGAACAGGCAAGACCGCCGCTGCCCCTCTCACTGCCCTCCCTCCCCGCCTGGCAGCAGGAGGCAGGTGAGGCAGGAGGCAGAGGGGTGTGCAGGGCAAATTCAAATTTAAAAAGTGGGACTTTTTTGAAACGCCGCGGGACGCGGGACAAATTATTAAAAAGCTGGACTGCCGCCAAAAGTGGGACGTCTGGTCACTTTACTTTAGATATTCCACAGAATACCAGAAGGATTCATCTCCATTGACCAAACCATGCAGCAGCTACACCAGTTGCTGGAAAACAAATGGCTCCCCATGAACTTGTGTTTTTAGTAGCTTCTTTCCCACAAGGAATGGCCTAATGCTGAAATCCACAGGTTGCTGCAGCAACTGAACAGAAAGAAAATAAAAGCTTGGCTCAGTAAGGAATATTGCTTTGTGGATAAGGAGAAATAAGGGTGGGAGGGAATTCTTGAGCTTCTCCAACAAACTTGTTTCTCTACAGGCACAAAGTTATCAAAACAAGGAGTGGATGTTGATAATTTTCTCTCTCTTTTTTAAAAATTCATTTGCTAAAATCATCGCTGCTACTCGCCTAATGGCAGGGGTTGGCTATTCCTTCAAGCAGGCCCTTACTTCGTTTTCCTAAACAGTGTCAACTTTGGTCCAAGAAAAACAAACAAATACACAAAATACATTTTTTGGGATTCATTTTCTCCTTGTCTTTTGAATCAAAGGGGGCTAGAAATGTTCTGTGCTCAGGCCCCTGTGGTTTGTCAGCAAGCCATTACTAAACCGTCATAATCACATACAACGGAGCTGTTCTTTGGATAAAAGTTTGAAGAGTCTTTCTGGTGGTGGGTCCCTATCCATGGCCAATCTTCTCCTGATACTCCATTGTAAGACACATGTGTACCTTCCAAGTCTAACGGGTTGGTTTCTTCTGCTGCTGGAAATCAATAGAAGATCTTGGCTGATGTTCTGATCTGTTTTGCATTTAATAGTTATGCCTAGGGTAAGGTGACCAGATTTTAATATTTGTAAAGCGGGACACCATTGACGGGGGCGGGGTTCTAGGGGAGCAAGACGGGAGGGGTCCGTCTCTCTTATCCTGCAGCTTTGTGCACCCCCCCAAACACCCCCCTTCATCGCAGCCAGGGGTGGGTTCCTACCAGCGCAGGGTTACCTGTTCGTCGCCGCAGAGCAGAAGAAGCTGGTAGCGTTCGTGGCATGGGGCTTCCCCCGGCCACTTTCCCCGGCCGCCGGGACGCCGCCATTTGCGTTCTTTTGCCCTCTGCGCATGCGCAAAGCGTTCTGCTTGCACAGAGGGCAAAAGAACGCAAATGGCGGTGTCCCAGAGGCCGGGGAAAGTGGCCGGGGGAAGCCCCGCGCCACAAACGCCACCAGCTTCTTCAGCTCTGCGGCGACGAACAGGCAAGACTGCCGCTGCCTCTCTCACTGCTCTCCCTCCCTGCCTGGCAGGAGGAAGCAGGCGAGGCAGGAGGCAGAGGGGTGTGCAGGGCAAATTCAAATTTAAAAAGCGGGACTTTTTTGAAATGCCGCGGGACACGGGACAAATTATTAAAAAGCGGGACTGTCCCGCCAAAAGTGGGACGTCTGGTCACCTTAGCCTAGGGGTGACCCCTTAGGGGCAAAATGCTGAATTTGATCATCTTTGGCTTGTCCTGCAAGATCTTTAAAGGTAGCCAATTCTGTGATGGTTTTGATTGGGATTTTTGGCCTATGAGTGTCTTTTAACTCTTATGAATTTCTCATGCCACATAGCTTACTTGCAGTGGAGAGTATGTTGCTGGAAGGAAAATAAAATGGGATAAAATCATAGCAAGGGGCTGCTGGTAGGATTTGGGATGGAGAACTGGTTGTAGCTGCAGCCCAGAAGAACTTCAGATGAATTCCTCCTTGTCTAGTACAAGGATAAATGAAAAGCTCTTCCATGAAATATAGCTACAGATCAGTGGTGGGTTTCTACAGGTGCGGTCCACTCTATAGCACCAGTAGCGGCCCGCTGGTGATGTCACAGTACCGGTGCGGTCGATTGCCGGTGCCTGGGCGTCACCATTTTAATTTTTTTAAATTTTTTTTTTAAAAATTCTTCTGCACATGCCCAGAAGCCAAGCTTCCGGCACTGCGCATGCGCTGCCTTCTTACCCCACAGTGAGTCCAAGCAGGGGAAGATGGCTGAGGGAGTGCGTGAGACACTGAAAGAACGGGCAGCAGGAGCTATCTCCATTCCCCTCCCTTCAGCAGTCCGAGAAGCCATGAACGCGCGGTGATGATCCTAGGTATTTTGCACATTCAAGGCTTCTCGAGCTGCTGAGGGGAGGGGGAATGGGCGGCAGGACCTATCTCAGTTCCCCTCCCTTCAGCAGTCTGAGAAGCCATACCCACCTGGTCACATGACCGGCAAGCCACACCCACAAAATAAGCCATGCCCACAGAGTGGTAGTAAAAAAATTAGGAACCCGCCCCTGCTACAGATATTGTCCCAGGCAATGCCATCATCACATCTCCTTTGCTGATCTGGTAATATTGGAGAAAACATATAGTGTTTGATTATTCACACCTAAAATTAATTCTTTGTTTTGAAAATCAAATCTAACAGGAGCCTTTTGTCAGCTTCCATGATGTGGTTCCTCTCTACTCACAGTTGGTGTTCAACATTTGCAGGGCATGTTTACATGTTTACTCTGAAGTAAATCCTGCTGAATTCAGTGATCTACACCATTGGACAGCTGGATACAGGATTGCAGCCATCCTAAGTGGGTTTCTTTAAACCTCTCCTGTTTTATTTTTGGAAGCATAATGATTTTAAATTGAGTTCTCTTTGTCCCATTTCCTGTGGTTGCCTTCAGTGCTGGTTGGAACATTTGATTCTGGTCATAAGTGCAAAATCAGTTCAGCAACTTAAAGCTGCTATGATCTAAAGATCCAAGAAATGGATTCTGTAAGCTCACCTGATCTCGAGACCACTTGCATGTTGGGTACTATGGGTCCCTATCCAGGAGAGTGGCTTGCATTAGAAATTTAGTTGGGGATATTGTAGGGGAATTCTACTATTAAAAAAAAATCCACCGGTTTAGCCAGGCCAAGAAGAGATTGAGGAACTAAGCAATGGAACACTGCAAATACACAAACATCTATTCACATAGATCAGTGGTTCTCAACCTTCCTAATGCCGTGACCCGCGACCCGCCCCCGTGCCCCCGCCACAACCCACCCCACGCTGCGCATGCCGCCACGACCCCTGTCCTGCCACCGCCATTTGGGTTCTTTTACCCTCTGCGCATGTGCAAAGAGTTCTGCGCATGCGCAGAGGGTAAAAAACCAAATGGCGGCATCCGGGCGAAGTCTCCCGACCCCTGTGAAAGGGTTGTTCGACCCCCAAAGGGGTTGCGACCCCCAGGTTGAGAACCGCTGACATAGATAGAAGAAGTATTAGAGCAGGGGTCCCCCCAAACTTGTCAACTTTAAGACTTGTGGACTTCAACTCCCAGAATTCTGGAAGTTGAAGTCCACAAGTCTTAAAGTTGCCAAGTTTGAAGACCTCTGTACTAGAGGATTTCAAGAACTGATTTCAGCTGAGCATTACAATGTCTGCCACCAATTTAGAGAGTGTTAGGGTTAGAGAACTTCGAAGCCATCTTAACAGATCTTGACGGAATACAGAAAAAAAAAAACCCCAGCAGATGTGCCTCAGCAAGTTTTAATTATGGTCTTCTGGAATAAAGTCAGAGCTTTCTGCACCTTGAGGAGCCCCACTCTCTTGCCTTAACCCAACCAATGGGTCAGACTCCGGTTTCTACGTTCTGAAGTTCCATTCCTTTCCTCCCTAGCGGATGGGAAGATCAATTTTCAAGGGGTAGGGGTTGTTGTTTTTTTAATGACATTAACAAGGGGATTGATGAGTGATACTTGTGGGGGTGAAGTGTTTTCATCTTCTATTGACATTAAAAATGAAGGCACTGAAGCAGACTCCATCAGCACAGTCCCATATTTTGCATATCTATAGTGGCATCAACCCCCCACCCCCAGATTAGAAGATTTACAACTCTAAGTGGCAATATGATCTTAGAGCTAAGAGCCTTGCAATTTTCTGATTGTGTGGCTAATGGCATAACCCATAGCTTTGTTTCCAATCCTATTGTTTCTTCCCAAATGAGTTTTAATGTCCGAGAGAGATTATTTTTAATGGCATGTTAGTGTTGGGTTTATGTTAATTCTACAAATGTTCTATTCCTTTACTCCTTCGGGGTATTTCCCTTAAAGGGGGCTTGCAAATGTTTTCCAATAAACAACTAATGCTCTGAAGAACACTGGGAGATTGCATTTGTTGTACAAGCTTGCTCTACAGTTCTACAGAGGAATTATTGAGTCTGTCATCTGCATCTCTATAACTGTCTGGTTCGATTCTGCAACCCAACCAGACAGACACAGACTTCAGAGGATAATCAGAACTGCAGAAAAAACAATTACTGCCAACATGCCTTCCATTGAGGACCTGTATACTGCACGAGGCAAAAAGAGGGCCGTGAAAATATTTACTGACCCCTCGCATCCTGGACATAAATTGTTTCAACTCCTACCCTCAAAACGACACTATAGAGCACTGCACAGCAAGACAACTAGACACAAGAACAGTTTTTTCCCCAACGCCATCACTCTGCTAAACAAATCATTCCCTCACCTCTGTCAAACTATTCACTAAGGCTGCATTACTATTACTATCAGTCTTCTCATCGTTCCTATCACCCATCTCCTCCCACTTATGACTGCAGGATTGTTGCTTTATATCCTTACGATTTATATTAATACTGATTGTTTCCTGATTGCTTATTTGGACCCTATAACCATCATTAAGTGTTGTATCTTATGATTCTTGACAAATGTATCTTTTCTTTTATGTACACTGAGAGCATATGCACCAAAGACAAATTCCTGGTGTGTCCAATCACACTTGGCCAATAAAGAATTCTATTCTATTCTATTCTATTCTATTCTATTCTATTCTATTCTATTCTATTCTATTCTATTCTATTCTATTCTATTCTATTCTATTCTATTCTATTCTATTCTGTGTTGCTGGGATTCTCTCAAAAAGAGTGAGAAACACCATGAATCGCACACTGCGTTGCCCTGTAGATTGTCCCCATGTTCCAAATAAGGATCTGGCTTTACCCATTTTGCAAGAAAGAGCCGCCCAAATCCAGCACTTTCTTTTCTTTTTGCCAAAGAAGGACTTGTCCCTCTTAAAAACTTGGAATGGTAGCAATGAGCTGTGACTCAGGTATGCATTATCAGTACCTTCTGAGGTTGAGCTTTGATGATTCCAACAGTTTTGCTAGAGAGACACTGATCAACATACAGCTTTATAATGCAAATCCGCTGAGCAGATGAAGGTTATGCAAATGGGCTGCTCAAAACAATACAGTCAAGAACATGAGGGGGGGGGAGAGAGAGGAGGGCTCTCAAAAGTGTTTGGTCATCTCCTTTGTTCCCAAGGGAATAGGGAAGTCAAGAAAGGTGCTGGGCTACCTTAAATGCTAACAAAATTGTGTGGTTTAATCTGGAGAGATCTGGGGCCATTGTCTCATTATTGACACATTCTTCTGCTTTTCAGAACAGGATAGCTTACCTATTGGGAAGAAGATTCTGAGGAATTTAGAAGTCCTGACATAACTGTGTAAGAAAAAAAAATAAGCCAGCTTCAGATTTTATCTACTCATGGATACAAATCTTTCAGGCTTGAGTGCTGGGAACCTCACAGTCATAATAACAATCCAGATGCCAGCCTAATAGAGAAATTCACATTTCATTTCTTCCGCTTGCGTTCCGAAGAAGGCAATTGCAACCAACCATTAGGAAACATTGCCGAAGCCATCTGATATGCAGCAAGCTTCATGTGCTGGTTTATGCTTGTAATCAGCCATTCCAAATTCATATCTGCTGAGCTTTTGTTGTTGTGTTAACAATTGCATTTAAAGATGATTAGGAGCTGATTTCATCCTTCAGAATGACCCCTCCTTTGGTTTAGCTAGCAGGACAGAAACACTCAAATGTGTTGGTTCGTCAATCAGTAATGTTATCTATTTGTTTCAACTGGCTAAAGTGGACTGGAAGTAATAATATTGCAGACAGCAAAACAGTCCCCAAAACATAAGTTTAGAGGCAACTTTTAAGTGAGGGTCTTTTCCCAAGGTAAGCATTTCAAGGATAAAAACATGTTATGTGCAACTAAATATTTGCCACCGATGTCTTGCACCATGAAGTTAGGAAATAGAAATGGACCTTGCACAGAGGTCCCATCCAGTGGTTACCGGTTCTGTGGGCGTGGCTTGGTGGGCATGGTGTGGGCGTGGCTTGGTGGGTGTTGCAGGGGAAGGATACTGCAAAATCTCCATTCCCACCCCACTCCAGGGGAAGGATACTGCAAAATCCCCATTCCCTCCCCACTCCTGGGGGAAGGCTATTGCAAAATCTCCATTCCCAGCCCACTCGGGGGCCAGCCAGAGGTGGTATTTGCTGGTTCTCTGAACTATTCAAAATTTCCACTACCGGTTCTCTGAACTACTCAAAATTTCTGCTACCGGTTCTCCAGAACCTGTCAAAACCTGCTGGATTTCACCCCTGGTCGCATCTTAACTTTTCTTTATAATTATATTTATCTGAATCACATTCATCTTAACCCCCCCCCCAAAAAAAAAGATCCAAAAGGGATTTCAGAGCACCTGTTTAGATTTTTGTTTGCATCAAAGCAGGGAGTAAGTTCAAAGTCACCTGGGCCGGGATATAACAATTCCTGAAAACTGTTATATCAAGAGAAGCAATGGTCCCAGGATATTTAAATCCCAGTCATTTTCTCCATTCTTAAGAATGATCTAATCTGCAAGCAGCGGGGGAGGAGAAAAAGCAGACAAAAATTTGTCCCATTAGAGGCGCATTTTGGTGAGATGGCTGCTGCCTTAGGCGGTTGATTTTTTTTTTTTTGGGTGCCAGTCAATGCAGAAAGTTGAATAGATCATTTTATGGGGGGGAAAAATTCTCTCTCATGCAAATGGTTGTGCTCTGATGTCCCCTTGCCCAACATTCCATTCTATGCATGCTTATCCTGCCTAGAGTTGTCTAGTTGATTGGGCTCCAGTTTTGTTGGTGGGAAAATGCCACTTGGATCTCCTGCCTGAGGTCCTGGAGGTCTTGAGATGCCTTTGAAAACGATCAAAAGGAATCCGCTAAGGTCTGGCCTGGAGCCCAGCTAGATGGGCCAGGATTACATCCCCCAGAATCCACAACTTGGTAGGGTCAACTAATACACCTGGAAGGCAAACGCAGCTGGGCTGTACTGAGAGGTGTTCTTGGAGCTGACCTGAAGTTGAATGATCCCAAGTTGACTGTCTGGCCCAAATACATCTTTCTCTCTACCCTTCACCCAAGAGAGATTGGTTATCCCTTTAGCAAACCGTCCCCTCCCTCCACATTTATAACTTTCTTATTGCAATGAGTGAACTTCAAAGACTATCTAACCATGAAAGAAAGAAACTTTGAAATATTTTCATATCAAAGGGCCTCCTAATTCCCCCTTGCTGTCGAATTTACAATCAACTTGCTGGCTTAATTATCGTGAAGGGGCCTATAGCCAATCACTAATGAATTGACAGGGTCTACAAAATATTATCTACATCTTTTGATGGCTGGAAATATTTTTTCCTTTGTCTCTAAATACAATGGTTTTCAGCAAGTGGAAGAGGTGGTCTCCCCCCCCCCCAAAAAAATCTGGTGCCTTACAATAGATATCGAGCAAATTGACTGTGGATGAAACAAATTGTAGTTTAAAGTTCATATTGTTGGCAGCACATCAGGATGAAGAAAACTCTAGTTGGAAAAAAAAGTTTTGCTGCAGATTTGTGTAGGGCAGCAAATGGAAAGGGCATTTGGAATTTGAAAAGGGGCATGCATAAGTGCACCACTGTGCCTACCGTCCCTGTCCTACTGTCCTCTTTTATTGGTACTTTTTTAACTTGTTATGTTTATACAAACAACTACTATCCTGTACATGTTTGACAAAATAAATAAATAAATAAAATAAAATAAAATAAAAACACGGCTTATTTCCCTTCCTGATATGTGAAGTAAAAGTTTAAATCGTTACAAAGAAGAAAAATTCCAACCCCAATATCTGTGACTTGTATGAAGAATATTAAACCACAAATTAGCCAGAACAGTCCTTCAGCTTGGCCTGACAACCTTAACCATTTTGTAAAAAATCGATTTAAAAACAATTCCTCCTCCACTTCTAGCTCTCTTGAACGCCAAGGATATCAGCGTTGATAGAGATCTTCCCAGGATGTCTTTAAGCTATCATGCACAGTCTCTCTCTCTCTCTCTCTCTCTCTCTCTCTCTCTCTCTCTCTCTCTCTCTCTCCACCCTACACCATTTCTGACAGATGGCAGTCCAGTCTTTGTTGCTAGTATCCTTACAATTTATATTGTTTTATATTGTTTGTTTCCCAGTATGATTTGATTGCTTATTTGTACCCTATGACTATCATTAAGTGTTGTACGTCTTGATTCATGACGAATGTATCTTGTCTTTTTATGTACACTGAGAGCATATGCACCAAAGACAAATTCCTTGTGTGTCCAATCACACTTGGCCAATAAAGAATTCTATTCTATTCTATTATTCTATTCTATTCTATTCTATTCTATTCTATTCTATTCTATTCTATTCTATTCTATTCTATTCTATTCTATTCTATTCTATTCTATTCTATTCTAATTCTAATTCTAATTCTAATTCTATTCTTTTCTAATTCTATTCTAGTAGTGACCTCAGGTTTCTGCTGACTTGAGTTGTGCATGCTAGGCACCGCAAAATAAACGCAGAATATTGTCCCCGTTAAAGCCCTTGTTGTATTTTCCAGAGGACTCCATTCACAACAATGGAGTCGGGTTTATCAGGGGTCTGGAGTATGTCACAAAGAGGAAAATTATGTTAATAGGGACAGGGGTGCAAAAACCATGGAACTGAAATAGAAGTAAAACAGCCCTATCAAAATTCAACTACAATAAATCTCCTTAATTGGAGAACCCAACAGTATCTTGTCATCAGCATCACAGATTCTCAGGATCAAGATCAAATTACCTGATGCAAATGTTGCCGGCTTTTCTCAGTCTCCATCAAATGCAGATGACTTGAGCCTAGCACATTTTTTTTTAATAAACAATTTTGGCCCGAGTCTACCCATGCAGGTCTTCGAAATAGTCTCCTTTATATGTATAATGCCTAAGTAATTCCTAAAGTTTGTAAAATATTATTGAAAGTGTATCTGAGAGCATGTGCGTTAAGAGAAAGTTAAAGAGAAAGATGCATTAATTTAAAGAAAAGTTTAGGGTTTTAAAAAAGGATGTATAGAAGAAGAAAAAAATATATACGAGGGTAACTTGGACGGAGCGATCTAAATTTAATACTGGACTTTAAGAAGTTAAAAAAAACGTATTAGAAAGTTCTGATTTTATAAATGTTTGCATATTCACCAAAGACCAATTGTGTGTCCAATCACACTTGGCCAATAAAGAATTCTAATCTAATCTAATCTTTTTATAGAAAAGTTTAGTGTTTTATAGTGGATAAAAAATATTTTTCCTTTTAAGGTTAAAGAATCTGAAAGAATACAGTGAGTTTTGTTAATATAAATAGTGATAGTTTATAAAGATTATTAAGTGCAAATAGAAACATATTTCCACAGCAAGGAAGATAAAGCAGAAATGGTTAAATTGATTGTTTTATTCAAAGAGGAGAATATATTTAATTGTTTTTTTATTTGGATATCACTTCTGGATTTTGTGCTTGTGATGAAAAAAATATATGAAACTTTGACTTTGGTTTTGCCGATTAAATTTGTTGTTATAGAAATGGCTAGTTATATACTAAGATGTAAAAGTAAAAAGTTGAGGCTGGAATGTTGTTATCTTGTACTGTGCTAAAAAGAGTCGGAAGTCAACACTTTTTTCCTTTCTTTCCTTGTACCTCATATTTTCTTTCCCTGTCTTTTTCCTTCCCTCAATTTCCTATTTTTCTTTTTCTTTGTATTTTAAATATTGATAAAACAATAAAAGTCATTAAATGAGAAAGTCTCCTCACCCTAGCCAAGCCACTCTCTATGCCAACTGTTTTATCTTTCCTGAGACTTTTTCATCTTAAATCCTCCATTTATTGTTCCTTTATATCCGTGATGGTGAACCTATGGCGCGCGTGCCACAGGTGGCACGCAGAGCCCTCTCTGTGGGCACACGAGCCCTAGCCCAGCTCAGCTCCACCGCGCATACACCCGCGCCTCCCGCCGGCCAACTGATTTTCGGCCCGTTTCCAGACTTCCAGGAGGCCGGTTTTTCGCCCTCCCCAGGCTCCGGAGGCTTTTCTCGAGCCTCCGGGAAGGCGAAAACAGCCTTGTCACGTGGTGAATATTGTCAGTTGTATGTCTATGCAGGGTGATGCACCCCTATCCTAATATTATGGTACATTCCACTACAAGCAGGACACGTGATGTGATCTTGTACGCATGTGTGCATTCCTGATTCTCCATTATTCTCTTGTGGTTTGGGCTCTGACCGGGAGCGGTCGCATTTAATTAGCAAGAATGTAATTATTCAGAATTTATTGTTTTTGTACCGAAATAAATATTTTCTATTAAGACTTTTAACTTCGGCTTTATTTCTAAATGTCTGAGTTCTGAGAGAAAGATCAACATCGCCTCTATGGAGATTTATTCTCCTTAACAAGCCTCCCCCAGGCTCTGAACCTCCTCCGGAGGCCGGAAACAGGCCCGTTTCCAGACATCTAGAACTTCCGGGAGGCCTGTTTTTTGCCCTCCCCAGGCTCCGGAGGCACGGGGGGTAGTGTCACACGCGCATTGCATTATGGGTGCCGGCATGCGACGAGAAAAAGCTTAGCCATCACTGCTTTAGATCCTGTCATCTCACTGATCTGAAAGGGGTTAAAAATAATGATGATTGGGTTTAGTTCTGGAAGTTCCATTGTTGCTTACTACTTTCTTTTTAAGTTTTAGGGTATAATTTTTGAATTTCATTCAGATTCTCAATCTGAACTGGAGGAGGTGACCAGATTCGACTCACCTTGCGGTACATCAGCCACGGCTTGGTGGCTGTCTGAACGAAATCTCTGCACTTCCTATGGAGCTTTTACTTACAGCTCAACTATTAAAAACGTTCATGAGAGGTTTTCAAATGCACTACTGATTGTTCTTTTCATTTCTTACAACCATTCCATTGCAAGGCTATTTCTCCATTCCCATCAGAGAACCAGAGAGACGCTTTGAGTGAAGTTCGTACCTCGGAACGCATTTCTCAATAAACACACCCATCTCACCTTAATACTGTCCAATGTTTTTATTAGCAGCATTTAAGTGTTGTAGACCAGTGGCACGAATCCTAAATGATCAGAATGGGTCTCTTTGGAGCCACAGTGATATGAAAAGCAAAGGGAGCTAAAATGCAGTTAGGAAAATAGAGTTGGGTTAATTAAGAAGTCTTCGAACATGATTGTGATGATCCTTCCCTGGATTAAAACTTTAGGGTGCCTTGGTTTGTTTCCCCTTCTTACGGCCTTGTGCTGGAGCCTCCTTTGTCTAGGAAAAAAAGACAAGACAAGACATGGACATCGAGCCAAGACAAGCAACGTGCTCCCCTTCTGCAACCTTTCTGGGGAGACCTGACCCTCACCCAAAATGTAGCATCAACATGACTGAGGCAAACCATCCACAGTAAATATCTGGAAAGCAAATCCAAGATCTGTCCCAGGAAACATACAGTATCCATTATGCAAATGCGGCACATTTGAAGATATGTGTGAGGTATGTTTCTCTCTCATTGACTTTGTAAAGAGCCACAGAGCTATATAATATATAATTATATAGCTATATAATAATGTGGGCCTTGCTCAGAACCAGACAGAGACATTTGCCTGTAGGTTCCCATGCCTGTCTTAACAGTAATAGCAATAGTAATAGCTTTTTAGACTTATATACTGCTTTATAGCACTCTCTGAGTGGTTTACAAATGTCAGCATATTGCCCCCAACAATCTGGGTCCTCATTTAACTGACCTCGGAAGGATGGAAGGCTGAGTCAACTCTGAGCCGGTCAGGATTAAACTCCTGGCTGTGGGCAGTCAGCTTGCAAGACCGTATTCCAACCGCTGTGCCACCACGACTTCTTTACAGTGCTTATGGTGTTCCTGCTCTCATAAAGGAGAATATTTGTAGCTTCAGGGTTGAAATGGGGGGTCCTTGGTGCTCCCTGAGCTTGCTTGTTGTCTTGCCGGCGTTTCATTATCCAAACCAGGTAACATTATCACTAATGACTGTCTAGCACTGATGATGTTACCTACCGTATTTTTCGGAGTATAAGACGCACCTTTTTACCCCCAAAAAGAGGGTGAAAACTTGGGTGCGTCTTATACACCGAATGCAGCCCCACCCACCCACCCACCCCCACCCTTTGGCCTCTGTCTTCCAGCAATTTACCTGCTTGCAGGAAAGAGCTCTGTAAAGAGCTTGCAGGAAAGAGGGAAGAGCAAGTCAGTAGCAGTTTCCCGATCTACAGCTGATTAGGTTTGCCACGTGGGAAAATGAAAGTGAAACTAACTACAAAGAGGCAAATAGCTGGGAGAGACACAGCAGATTTTTATTTTTTGCTGAACTGGATGGAAGGGGGTAAGTGAATAACTATAAATGTCTGTAGAATGTTCAAATTATTAGACTTATTTTTTAAAGACTGCTTTATTATTGTTCTAGAGCCAGGGGTCTCCAACCTTGGCAACTTTAAGACTTGTGGACTTCAACTCCCAGAATTCAACAGCCAGCTTTGTTAGCTTTGCTGGCTGTGGAATTCTGAGAGTTGAAGTCCACAAGTCTTAAAGTTGCCAAGGTTGGAGATCCCTGTAAATCTAGACAACTTAACAAAATAAAGAAGCTTTTTAAAATAAATGCTTGCTCTGAAGAGTCCCAGTGCTATTGTATCTTCTTTTAAATAATAGAGAATAATGTATACTTCCATAAATTTTAATTAATTTTAACAGCTCTGTACAAGTATAGTATGAAATGTAACCGTGTCCTGTTTAGTATTAGAGTTTAGTTACCTTGGAGTAGATCTATTTAAATAATTGGGAAGAGTTAGTGTGACTACGTACATTTAAGAAAACTTTCTGGCATAATGTACATTTCTCCAATTCTTTGCTATTTCTATGGGTCAGGCACACATGCACAGAAATACACAGCAAACAGTGTATATCATCTGTGCTGTTTGCTGTTTGCTGTTTGGCAAATTGCTTGGAGGCAGAGGCCTTTTTCCCTTGTTTTCTTCCCCCAAAACTAAGGTGCGTCTTATACTTTGGTGCGTCTTATACTCCGAAAAATACGGTAGTTTGGGTAATGAAATGTCTGCAAGAAAACAACCAAGCTCAGGGAGCATCAAACACCCCTTGTTTCTGCTCTGCCTGGTAGGAAGTTGGTCCATGGGGGTCCAACTGCGATAATCTAGGAGTCATGGATTCAGGAGGGTAGAGGAGGAGGCATCTCCTCATCTTCTGACCATTAGATGTTCACTTACGCCAACAGGAAAGTGGTCAGTAAGACTGAGAGTTCAGAACCTTTGCAAGGAGAAACGTTTTCCACTCTCTTCCCTCTAGAAGTTTGACTACACCTTAGTGCAATGCCATGGGATGGGGTGCCAAAGAAGCCGCTCTTTGTAATGTTTCAAAGCATTTCAACCCCTGGGACAATCCAAGAGAATCATCAGTTGGCTTATCCTCCTGTTAGGGTGCCTATTTGGTTTGCTAAGTGGACCATTGCTTCAAGCAAGCTTAGCATAGTATTGTGAGATTTCCCTCTGTCTGTCAGGCACTCTTATTACAGATTTATTCCTTCCAAAGCTGACAAAACAATCTCAGTCACAGAGGGTCCAGATTAGGGGGTGCTGCTTGTGTGATAAGGACATATTCTGTAGCAGGGGTGAAATTCAGCAGGTTCTGACAGGTTCTGGAGAACCGGTAGTGGAAATTTTGAGTAGTTCGGAGAACCGGCAAATACCACTTCTGGCTGGCCCCAGAGTGAGGTGGGAATGGGGATTTTGCAGTATCCTTCTCCTGCCACGCCCACAGAACCGGTAGGGAAAAATTTTGAATTTCACCCGTTCTGTAGGCTGCAGGCTTCTTATCGACAAGCTGAAATCGGCATATGTGAATCTGAAAATCCCTTCTGTAGCTTACCAGTAGGGTGGTCCCAAGGAAGTCCGAAGTGAGTGAGACCAAAATACTGCATTTCTGAGGCATTTTAGAGATCTCAAGGAACAAAATGGACATCTGAAGCCTTAAAAGATGCCGAAGGCCTAAGAAACCATCTTCAATTGGTTCTTGGTCGTGCGCCACACCCTGGAGAATGCACTTGACATGTCACCTCCAAAGAGTACCCTGCTTTGTATATTAGCATCAGCACAAGCCATCTTCAAACCTACGTTTCTGTAGACAGCAGGCCTGTGGTAAAAGAACATTTACGTTTGGATGCGAGTGAATGCGACAGACGAAAGGAGCCCTGGCGGCAGAGAGGTTAGAGTGCAGTATTGTGGCAAACTCTGCTCACTGCCAGGAGTTCGATCCTGACGGGCTCAAGGTTGACTCAGCCTTCCCTCTTTCCGAGATGGGTAAAATGAGGATCCAGATTATTGGGGGCAATATGCTGACATTTGTAAACTGCCCAGAGTATGCTGTAAAGCACTATGAAGCGGTAGGTAAGTATAAGTGCTGTTGCTAAAAGCAGGATGGCAAGGTTCATAACTGAGGTGGGATCGGAACTCACATCTTCCCATTCGAAGCTTAGCATTGGCAAGCCACGGTTGAAAGGAGATGCGTGGATCCCAAAACACTACTTCACTTACGAAGACTGTTGGCTTGGGTGCAAATGTATTTCCATCCTCGGGAGGGAAATGGAACTGAACCGATGGATTCGAGACAGATTTTTCCGGTGAAGTTTTTCTCTGTTTCTGAGGTAAACTGTCCCCTTGGGGTTGACCACGAAGAGTAAGCAGCATCTGCTTCATCGCGGCTAGTTCCTAAAGAAAGCAAAGCACAGGATCAAATTGCTGGATGTGAAATAGAAATATCCTCCTGATATCGCATTTGGACATGCAACCACAAACAATAGAATAACAAGAGTTGGAAGGGACCTTGGAGGTCTTCTAGTCCACCCCCCTGCTCAGGCAGGAAACCCTACACTACTTCAGACAAATGGTTATCCAACATCTTCTTAAAAACTTTCAGTGTTGGAGTATTTATAAGTTCTGGAGGCAAGACGTTCCACGGATTAATTGTTCTGTCAGGAAATTTCTCCTTAGTTCTAAGTTGCTTCTCTCCTTGATTAGTTTCCACCCATTGCTTCTTGTCTTACCCTCAGGTTCTTTGGAGAATAGTTTGACTCCCTCTTCTTTGTGGCAGCCCCTGAGATACTGGAACACTGCTATCATGTCACCCCTAGTCCTTCTTTTCATCAAACTAGACACACCCAGTTCCAGCAACCATTCTTCATATGTTTTAGCCTCCAGTCCCCTGATCATCTTTGTTGCTCTTCTCTGCATTCTTTCTAAACATCCTTTTTACATCGTGGTGACCAAAACTGGATGCAGTATTCCAAGTGTGGCCTTACCAAGGCATTATAAAGTGGTATTAATACTTCACATGAACCAGAGGCTATGTGGTCAATGAGAGTGGCTACCTTCCCGTTATGGTCTCTTTATTTAATTGAAGCTACCTCATCATGAAAGGAAAAAAGAAACGGTGAGGAAGGTTTTCACGAATGAAGGCAAATGTATGCGTCCCAGGATAAGGATGCGAGATCTAATTTGGGTCGGTCACCGCGACCAGAGATTTATCCTTCCGAGTTTTCGGACTCGTGCTGGAGCCCATCTTCAGGGAATTTCAATCTACTGAAATACGTGCTTTGGGCTGTTTTGTGAATTGTGGTTTATGTGGTGCCTTCCGATTGGCTGACTGGTGTGTTGATGGCTGGCGATTGGGAGATTTTTCAAGGAAGATTTTCATCCTTGAAAAAGCAAAATAATTTGTACCTTGGGTCTCCAATATCAGCTCTGGGGGAAAAAAAAGTATTTTCTTCCCAGAACATCCCTCCCAAAATAAGTTCCTCCGCTCACAACAAAATACCTTATTCCACCAGACTTGAAATACTGGGATTAGACAATTTACAACTACGTCGCCTCCGATCTGATCTAAATGTAGTTCATAAAATCATATACCAAAATGTCCTTCCTGTTAATGACTACTTCAGCTTCAACCGCAACAATACACGAGCACGTAATAGATTCAAACTAAATGTAAAGCGCTCCAAACTCGATTGCAGAAAATACGACTTCAGCAACAGAGTGATCAGTGTCTGGAATGCACTACCTGACTCTGTGGTTTCCTCCCCAAACCCCCAAAACTTTAACCTTAGACTGTCTACAGTCGACCTCTCCTCGTTTCTAAGAGGTCTGTAAGGGGCGTGCATAAGCGCACCAGCGTGCCTACCGTCCCTGTCCTACTGTCCTATTGTCCTCTTTTATCGTTACTTTTTACTTATGTTTATACAAATTACTACTATACATGTTTGACAAATAAATAAATAAATAAATAAATAAATAAATAAATAAATAAATAAATAAATAAATAAATAAATAAATAAATAAATAAATAAGTTAATCAAACACTTTAAGATGCAAGAACTCTAGTGAGGGCATGATGGCCAATGTCCCCCTTCCCCCCCCTTGATATGGGTCCACTTCACATCAGCCTGGGAGGCCAGGGGGCATTTTCAGCACTGTTGCCTAAACGAAGTGTAAAAGTCTGAAGACTCCATGCCAAGATCTCTCTCTGTTGCAGCAAAATATAAATGAAGAACATATATTTTTTTTAAAAAAAACTTCAATATGACTATCACATGATTTGCATCACGCTACAGTTTTTAATAAAGAACAAGTCCCAGAAGGAGGAAAACAACAATTCTTCGTCTATTTCTGCTTAGCAGCATTTCCAGGCTGGAAGGCGATCTGAATTCTCTTGCTTTCCTATAGTGGTGTGAAATTAATATTTCTGCAGGAATCTCCTGGGCTACCTTCCCAATCCTGCAGCGCTCAGAGCTGCGTGCGCCCTTCTCATTGCTCTCCCCCCCCCCCCGTTTAATGTTGCAGCTATTATTTGCATAATCCAACCACACGGGCACCGACATGTCAGAGCAGTTCAGCTGCAGAGCAGCTGTTTCCAGGAGGAGGGCTGCATAACTGATACCGACATGTTGCTGGAAGTTGTAAACTCGGCAGAGGGGTTGCCAAAGCAATGCATAGACGGGATTTTCTGGATGGAAATAACTCGGGAGCCTTTTACGCCAAGCGCATGCTTCGTCCTTAACAGACCGTCATCGCGGTCCAAGCGTACCTACTATTTGTAAGCCAGGGAAATCGGAGACCCTTTCAAATACCTTTCCGACTGGGATGCGAGCAATGCTTCCCTGCTGGCCAAATATGTCATGAAAATAATTTTTGCTGAATCCTCTGTTGATCAAAGACGTGGTGACACTGCCCGCCCCCTCCCTCCTGCCCCCCCCCCACAAACAGCTCTCCATAACAACATCAAGCAATCCATGCAGATAAAGCGTTGTGTTACAGAGACATTATTTGGCCCTCCTATCTCTCCTGGAGGGAGGCCAGCCCCCAAGGCAGAGACGAAAACAATGGCCTATCGGAAAATCAAGGTAGACTTTCCAGCTTCTTTGCAAACCAGTAGAGTCTTGCGTGATGAGCGATATCAAGAGTCTGATGACAGAGGAAAGGTTTTCCCTTTCTGTTTTAAGTTCTTTTTATTAAAATATTGAAGACTGTCATCCAGTCTTGCACCAAACTTTTCCAGAATGTAGTGCCTATGTCTAAGTGTTCCAGCGGTGTAGTATTTCCTGCCTAAGCAGGGGGTTGGACTAGAAGACCTCCAAGGTCCCTTCCAACTCTGTTATTCTATTCTATTCTATTCTATTCTATTCTATTCTATTCTATTCTATTCTATTCTATTCTATTCTATTCCATTCCATTCCATTCCATTCCATTCCATTCCATTCCATTCCATTCCATTCCATTCCAATCCACTCCACTCCACTCCACTCCACCCCACCCCATCCCATGTCTAAGGGTTAATTTTGATTCTAATAAGAGTTGGGTGATGTAGGTCAGTGTCCTCAACCCCCGGTCCATGGACCGGCACCGGGCCGCGGCATGCCAGAAACCGGTCCGTGCAAACAGGTGAAGCCCCATCCAAGGAATGCAGGCAGCAGGCAAAACCACGCCCCCTCCGGTCCATTGAAAAGCCTCCCTCCAGAGAACCCGGTCCCTGGTGCCAAAAAGGTTGGGGGCTGCTGATGTAGGTGAATAGTTTGAACTGGGTGTTTGTCTTTAGCACCTTGTTACTCACAGTGAAGGTGATGGATTGGGACATAAAATGAATGAAGAAAGAAAACAAGCCCACTGGTGACATACACACATCCCACATACAAAGAATGTGAATGTTCTTCAGATGAAAAAGTGATCTTCTGTCAGAAATAATACTGTGTAAAGCAAAGCACCATCTCTACTATAAAAAGCCAAGGCAGCACAACTCTGAGGTTAATCAACCTCTGTATGGATTAAGAAACCTTAATCCATACATGAGGTACTAATACCACTCTATAAAGTCTTAGTTAGACCACAACTAGAGTACTGCATCCAGTTCTGGTCACCACACTATAAAAAAGACATTGAAGCCCTAGAGAAAGTGCAGAGGAGAGCAACCATGATGATAAGGGGACTGGAAACTAAAACATACGAAGAGCGGTTGCAGGAACTGAGCTTGGCCAGTCTGGCGAAGAGAAGGACCAGTGGTGACATGATAGCAGTGTTCCAATACTTGAGGGGCTGCCACAGAGAAGTGGGGGTCAGGCTGTTTTCCAAGGCACCAGAAGGCCAGACAAGGAATAATGGATGGAAGCTGACCAAGGAGAGATTCAACCTGGAAATAAGGAGGAACTTTCTGAGAGTGAGAGTGATCAACCAGTGGAACAGCTTGCGGAGGTTGTGAGAGCTCCAACACTTGAGACTTTCAAAAGGAGATTGGACTGCCATTTATCAGAAATGGTGTAGGGACTCCTGCTTGAGCGGGGGTTGGACTAGATGACCTACAAGGTCCCTTCCAACTCTAACAATAATCTAATCTAATCTAATTCAAGCAAGCAAGCAAGCAAGCTTCTGAATTAAGTTTAATTTAGCTAGTTCAAACAATGTTTTTAAAATTCTCCCTTGTTAACTAACAACTTCTCCTTTCATTCAGGAGAACGAAGTAACCAGTAGCTTTTTTCTGCAATTTAAATGCTAAATACTAAATTTAAACACTAAAATAAATACTGCAATTTGGTAGCAGATCTATACCTCCTTTAATTTTGCAGAGAGATTTACTTGATTACCCTAACCTTTCTGGACAAAATCTGCATGAATGATCAGATTAAGTTCTAAGATTCTACAGATCCTAACAGGCTTCACTGAAGCCTCGCCTGGTGTAAAGTCTTGTGATCAGGAAATCATTATTGCTCAGGTTTGAACTATACATTATTGATAAGATGCTGCAATAGGTTTAGTTGAAAAAAAGGATTTGTCGCTTGATTATTTCTGAGGTTAGGCTTAGGGATCTCTCTTTTTCACGTCATGAAGAAAAAGAGAGAGGACACAAAAGAACGAAGGAGAAAGATCTGATCCACAACCATAAAGTAGTTTTGATTGAATGTAGAATAAACATGGTAGCCTAAGAAAGTCAGTTCAAAAATCCAGATACAGCCATGGAACAAAACTACTCTTATTTGAAAAGTAGCTCAGATTATCTATGGTTGACAGGTTCACTTGGGAGAAATTTGCCTTCCAGCCATTGCTATAAATTGCAAACAATTCATGGGTTTAAAGATCCAAGCCAGCAATTTGACCTGGGCATAGAAATACATTAGAAGCTCAGGAAACAATTGCAATAATTGAATCATCAAGTGGTGACATGCTCCCAACGACCTGCCAGAAGTCTTCTACCCTCCCCCCCCTCTTTCTAGAGGCTTTTCCACAGCAATCCAGTCTTGGTAGAGCAGGAGTCATCCAAGGATGATGTGTGTGTCACCACAGCCACATCTGACATCTTCAGCAATGAATACAGCTTGCAAATCAAGTTAAAAGGGTCAAAACACTCTTGCTTTCGGTCACTGACTCTAAAGCTAGTATCAAATCTGCCTCCTGGAGCTCCAAGCAATGCTAGGTGGAGATGCTGGAGGTTGCAGAGTCACACATATCTGAGGCATCTGCCTGAAAAGGTACCCAGGAGCCACTGACTGCCATAACACTAGGTCCTTTAAGTTTCCTCTTGGAAAGGAGGCCACAAAAACAATAGAAGGATATCCCAAGCAACAGTGGCAAGGGCCTTCAAGAGGCCTCGGCTGATGGGACTGACAGTTGCTGAGAGTTTCTGCAGAACCTGGAGGGATTATGAAGAAATGACAACTCTTCAGCCATCCTGGGATTGTTCTGTGTTACAAAATGTTTGGTTTTGGTTAAACTATTTGAGTTTAGAGACTGTCAGCCCAGGAATGAAAAAAAGAAAAGGAAAAAAGAAATATATTGAGTGCATTCAGTTCCAGGAGCAGTGCATTAGTTGCATCAAGCCTCAGAGCCCAATGTAGCTGAAAAAAATAATTAACATGTAGAAGAAACAAAAATTATGGATTTATGAAACAGCTTCAACAGTAAAAATGGCTTTGATCTTCCTCCCTCCCTCCCTTTTACTTCCACTCTCCCCTTCCACTCCTTCCTTCCTTCCTTCCTGTTCTACTGCCCCCTCTCCTTCCTTCCTTTCCCTCTTTTCTTCTGCCCATCTCCCCTCCCTCTCTCTTCTATTGCCCCTCTCCTCCCTCCCTCACTCCTACTTCCCCCTCCCCTCCTTCTTTCTCTCCCTTCTACTGCCCCTCTCCTTCCTTCCTTCCTTCCTTCCTTCCTTCCTTCCTTCCTTCCTTCCTTCCTTCCTTCCTTCCTTCCCTATCTACCCACCAATGGTCTCCTCAGAATTTTCTATTACAGCATTATTTTTGGGAAGTTGAGCACTCCTTGGTCTATATATTTTAAAGGCAAAATTAAGGGCCTTGTTCTGTAGGCTGAAAGCAGGGTTCCTATTGTAGCATTTTCAGCAAGAGTAGACCATCTTGGACTGTTCACATAGGCACATTTTAATTTATGGGATGCTTTAATATTTTTTTTTAGTGCTGTGAGACACTAAACCAAAAGACATATAAGTAATTTCTTAAAGCAATGGAGGCTTATCAGGACAAACTGCCAGAGGGCGAAATGCTTTTACAAATGAAAAGACCAGACCTGGTCCCTAGGGACAATATACTTACAACAATAGGACTGAAAGAGTCACAGAAATAAACAAATCATTAAACAAATCAATAAATAAATCCAAGTACCTGTAGTTGGGTGATTTTTCCAGCCTTTTTGATAAAACACACATCTCAAAACAGACAAATAAACACAGCTTGGCTTTCTTCAAAAATGCCGTTCTTATAATGTAATTTCCAGTTCAATCACGCAAGCCAAACAGCACAACAACATTTGCCCATATTTCATAGAGCTTTCCCCTTATAAATCAAAATGTGAGGGGCTTGCCATGCGTTTCTATGAATTTGCATCACAATAAACCCTGATTATGATTGTAGCATATGCAAATTGAGTTTCCTGAAAATAGAATTATATTCAGCGATGTTGTGTTTATTTTGTATAATACAATAAATGCAAATGTGTGTGTGTGTGTGGGGGGGTGTTTTTTGAGGAGGGGGATATTTTGAAGGAACCGGGGAAATTATTCAAACCTGTCACTTCCCATCCACAAAATGCGTGCAAGAATGAATCTACTGGTTGAGGGTTGCAGGTGTTAAAAAATTATATTGCTTTCTATACAGTATTTATGTTCAACACTAACCAACATTCTACAGATAAGAAACAATGAAACAGGAAATAATCCTGATAAAGCAAGACAGTGGGAAACCTAAATGGCTTGCCAATCACCTAATAGTGTAATTGTGGCTTGTTGCAGGTGAGAATAGCCCCCTGGGGCTTACTTGTGGTCCAAATCTCTCTCTCTCTCTCTCTCTCTCTCTCTCTCTCTCTCTCTCTCTCTCTCTCTCTCTCTCTCTCTCTCTCTCTCTCTCTCTCTCCTCTCCCTCCCTCCCTCTCTTCTCTCCCTCTCCCTCTCTCTCCCTCCCTCCCTGAAACCAGGATAGGAGTTGTCCTTACAGAACATTAATTGTAACCAGAAACCTGGAAAGTTCAGGTATCTAAGGGAAAAAAATAAGATAACCTCATTGTTGCCTGGCTGAACGTTTAAAAGAACTAAGCATTATTCATTGGCAATTTTGTTTTCACAGGCCTGAAACAGGTTTTAATACATATGCAAAAAGGATGACTTGCTTAATCACAGAGACACACATACAGAAAGAGAAGAGGGAGGGGAGGGGAGGAACTCACTTAGTTTAACCCAGAAGCCATTTCTCCAATCTTTTCTTCTTGTCCATAGAAATAAATGTTCGGTCAGAGCTAAAGCCAATCATAATACTGTAATAGTTTAAGACAGTGTTTCCCAACCTTGGCAACTTGAAGATGTCTGGACTTCAATTCCCAGAATTCCCCAGCCAGCATTCGCTGGCTGGGGAATTCTGGGAGTTGAAGTCCAGACATCTTCAAGTTGCCAAGGTTGGGAAACACTGGTTTAAGAGGAGATGCAAGGAAGCTTAGGGATGGCATGAAGGCAGAACAGGGCATACACAGAAGGCGAAAAGAAAGACAGAGAAGTCGCCCAAATAGAGGGTCAACAGGCAGCCTGGAATTGGAGAGACGAAGTCAGATAGGCTGAAAATGAGCTGTGGTTGGTGGAAAATCCCAACAGATACACAAAAAGAGCCTCTTTGAAGATATTTAAAAGAAAAAGTTGCAATGTATGGCTGTGAAAGTTGGACCATAAGAAAGACTGAGAATTGCCAAAGAATTGAGGCCTTTGAACTATGGTGCTGGAGAAGACTCCTGCGAGTCCCTTGGACTGCAGGGCGATCAAACCGGTCAGTCCTAGAGGAGATCAACCCTGACTGCTCTTTAGAAGGCCAGATTCTGAAGATGAAACTCAAATACTTTGGCCACCTAATGAGAAGGAAGGACTCACTGGAGAAGAGCCTAATGCTGGGAAAGATGGAAGGCAAAAGAAAGAAGGGGACGGCAGAGAATGAGGTGGCTGGATGGAGTCACCGAAGCAGTTGGAGTGAGTTTAAATGGACTCCAGAGGATGGTAGAGAACAGGAAGGCCTGGAGGAACGTTGTCTATGGGGTCAGGATGGGTCGGACAATACTTCACAACTAACAACAACAAAAGAAAAGGAAGATAAAGACACAGGAAAGCCATCTGCCAGACATTCATCAATTAAAGACAAAATGGGGTTCCAAGGAAATAGTGAATAACAGGACAATGGGGCTGGGTGGCTCTACAGACTGATAAGCATATAGTCAAGGAATATCTCTATCTAAATTAGTTCCAGGGGTCCTTGGTGCTCTGAGCTTGGTGGGTTTCTTGGTTTCATTATCAAACTAGGTAACATCATCAGTGCAAAATTTCATGTGATCTGATCTCCATCCTCAGTGACTTAAGGGCTGGCCCAATCACGAAGCATTTTCGTTTAAGAAACTTTGGAGAACGGAAGAGCAAGTTCTGTATCTGTCTTCCAAAAGAGGAAAAATAAAGATCAGGATATTACAGAGCAGCCAGCCATCATGGGAAGAGTCTAGCGTAGATCAGAAAGCTATTGCTCTCCAAGTATCCTGAACACAACATGGATTTTTCAAAAACAAATTTAATCTTTTCTCTTTTTCTGATTGGCTGGTTGACTTCTGGAGACATAAACATGTAAAAATGCTGAAAATGTAAAAAAAAAAAGATTTCAAAGAAGCATTTATAAGGCATGCCATGATACACTGATTAGCAGTTAAGACCCAACTGCACTGAATATTGTACTCTGGTCACATTTTTCAATGAAGTCTTACACGGCAGGGATAAATTAATATGTTGGGTGCCACAAGGTTTAAATTCTCTCCATGATTTGCATTCATAATTTGCATGAGGAAGTAGAGAGAATGCTTATCCAATCTGCAGATGACTGGTGAATACGGCGCAGTAGCAAACAGAAGTCAGAAATAAAAGTCAAAATCATCCTGATAAAAGGGGAGAAATTGGATTGAGAATAACAGAATGACATTTAACAGAGATCAACGCAAGATGATATACACAGAATTTAAGGAAACGACTTTGGATGCCTGACCGGGGCAAAAGTATTTGTGAAAAAGTTTGCGAAACTGATGACTGAAGAGGCAAAAAAAAAAGGCAAGTATGTTTCTGGAGGCATCAAGGCAGAGGTGGTATTCAGCCGGTTCTGTCCGGTTCGCCTGAACCGGTAGTGGAAATCGTGGATGGCCCCGCCCACCCGCCCCGGCTCTATGCTATCCCATTTATGCACGTTTTTGAGGCCGTGCGCATGCGCGGAAGGCTCGTGTATGAGTAAACTGCAAGCACGGGTGGACGAGCGCATGTGGCACATGCGAGCAAAGCGTGAGCACGCGCACGCTCACATTTCCGAACCGGTAGGAAAGATAAGTGAAAACCATCTCTGTATCCAGGGGTACATGTTCCAAAACAAGGGAAACTGCTATGCCAACTTGTTTTCTACTGGTCTGACTTTACCTGTAGTCCGATATCGGTTCTGGTCACGGCAGTTTAAGAAAGATTCAGACAAAGTGGGATAAGATTAAGAAGAACAGAAATGCTTAGGCAGATTATGTAGCCTTTGGAAAAGCTGGCCGGAAGAAGCCATAACATCAGTGATGGGTTGCTCCTGGTTCGGCCCGGTTCTGCCCACCCACCCAGGACGCTTCTGCGTGCAAACCGGTAGCAACAGGATTTAGAACCCACTACTGCATAGCATCATCCTTCAACATCTAGAAGGAGAACACAGAGAAGAGCTTAATGAAAGGGAAATATTTGCACGGATAGTTATCCAAGGCAGACAGACAGACAGATCTCTTGCATTTCATATGTAGATGTATTTAAACTGAATTGTAATCCATTCTGGGCAAACAAAGTAGAAGGAATCTGCCAAGTCATTGGGGCCAAGGGATGATTTCCTGCCCAGCCAGGTGAGCTTAACAATGGAACAGCTCTTATGGGCAGAAGGCCAGAAGGGAGCCAAGGGTTTAAAGCCTGAATCAGAAGACAAAGCTTAAAAGATGGTTTAATTTGTATTTTTGTGCAAAGACGCGTTTATCCACACCAAACATCGCTTTTGCTGTTCCAATTCTTGAGCTGCCCCCACCCCCCAGGAGGCAACTGAACTTTCTTGTTTTTTTCTCTTGAAGATGTTTCGCTTCTCATCCAAGAAGCTTCTTCAGCTCTCTGACAGGATAGTGGGGAATGGAAGGATTTATATTCCTTGCAGACAGCTGGTAATCTGCCATCCCAGAGTTCCCCCAAAAAGTTGCTCCTGCTCGCCTAGCTCTTAGATCCGACCTGCCTCCCTCTCTGAAGCCCCCCGCAAACAGAGATTCTCTTGGTCTAGTTCAGGAGTCTGCAACCTGCAGCTCTGGAGCCGCATGTGGCTCTTTTATCCCTCTGCTGCGGGCTCCGTCGCTCAAAATATGCGTCACAACCGCCAATGTTCAATCGCCGGCAGGTGATTTATTGAGCTTTTTGACCCATCTTTTTTTTTTTCGGAGTTCAAAATGTTTTTGTTGCATGCAGAAATAAAAATGTGTTTTCTCTGTAGCAGGTCATTGATTTCATAAATGCAAAACACCATAGGTTTTTTTTAATACATAGCATAAAAGAAAAAAATGATATATGCAGTGTTATCTTCATTTGAGATGTCGAAAGGGTTTTGTGGCTCCCGGTGTTTTCTTTTTTGTGGGAAACGGGTCCAAATGGCTCTTTGAGTGTTTAAGGTTGCCGACCCCTGGTCTAGTTACTACTTCTTCTTGAGGCTGGCAAAGAACCAGAGTAACAACGGGGAATCCCCCATGTATGAATGGTTTTGTTTTTTGTTTTTAATGCAATGTAATGTTTTTAAATGTTATTTTACTGTACCGTTCTTATCTCTGTTGTACACCGCCCTGAGTCCTACGGGATTGGGCGGCTTATAAGAACTTTTAATTAAATTAAATTAAATTAAACAAGCCCCAGGGAGGTGGAAGGGACACAGGGGAAAGTCTGTTAAATCTGAACTTCTCCATCTGCAACAGCCTGGGCAATCCAATGAAAGAGGTAGGGGCAAGATCTATCATGCGCAGTTCCCTCATCCATCAATGTGAATTATATTAAGAATATCAAAAGCATGACCTGCCACTTTGCTCCTCCTATGCTATGGAGCACAAATCTGGGATTGAGGTCAAGTTGACCCAAATCAGTTCCAATTTCTTGGGGTTGCTTTTGTTTGTTTTGAGATTATGACAGGGCGTCAACGTAAAAAGTTAAAAGATTGGCTTTTGGGCAGTTCAAGGGTTCAGCCATCTGGAGTGTCTTAATCCCTTTGAAAAATCCATGGACCTACATGCATCTTTTTTTTTTTTTAGTTTTAGCTTTTCCGGGTACATGTAGAAATATAAAAGGCATATTTAAGGGTTAAATTAAAAAATCACAACATTCAGCCCCATCACACGGAACACACAAAATAACACAGTTGGGAAGGACTTTGGAGGTCTTCTAGTCCAGGGGTCACCAACCTTTCAGATCTCAGGGACCATTAAATTCATAATTTTAAATCCCGCGAACCACTAATATGATCTGCCTAATGACTGGCTGGGTGGGCGTGGCTAGATGGTCATGTGACTGGGTGGGCATGGCCAACTCGATGTCACTCACGTGAAGGGGTGCCTTGCCAGCCTCTACTCGCCCCTGCCCTCCCAGCCACTCCTTGCCTGCCTGACCGGGCTCCTTAGGGCCCCAACAGGAAGCAGTTGTTGGAGCTAAGCAGCCACCATGAGAAAGAGTTGTGCAAAACAGCTGGCTCAGTTCAAATTGGATCTGGCCAAGAAGGAGGCTCAGCAGAAGCACCTCACTGAGGACTAGGAGCATAGGCTTTCCAAGCAGAGGGAAGACCTGCGGGAGTGCAAGGCCAGGTACCAGTGCCTGGAGGCTCAGCGGGCTGAGATGGTCAGCCAGTTCCAGGCCATGATGCTGTCCCACTGAAACAAGGCCCTCCGGCTCTTCGCCACCAGTGGTGCTTCCCTCCAGCCTTCGCCCAAAGCCCTGCACCAGGAGGCTGAAGCAGACCCCAAGTCTGAATTTCTGCCCCCCTCCGACCCACACAAAAAGACCCCGAAGGGGGAGACTCTCTGCAGCAACACAAATGTTCATTGCACGTATCTGGCCCAGGGGCCGTAGTTTGAGGACCCGTGATTTAGTGCAATATAAAAAATGCAAATAATTTTTCTGTAGACCACCAAAAGTTTCACCAGTGATCCACAGACCACCAGTTGGGTGACCGCTGTTCTAGTCCATTTAAGCAGGAGACTCTATACCAGTGATGGCGAATCTTTTTCGGCTCGGGTGACAAAAGGGTGCACGCGCGTGCCCATACCCATAATGCAATGCCCTGCGCATGCGCACAACCCCCTCTGCTGCCCCCCCGCGCATGAGCACAGGCCTCACTGAAGCCTCCTGACTTCCAGTAGGCCCGTTGGGCTGTTTTTCGCTCTCCCCAGGGTTCAGGAAAGCCTCCTAAAGCCTGGGGACGGCAAAAAATGGCCCAACGGACCCATCGGAAGTTCGGAAACGAAACGGAAGTGGAGCTGCCCTACTACTTACCTTCAGATAGTTGCAACCTTACAGATAGTTGTAGCCGATAAGGCTTTCCTAAAGGCCTGTGTAGCTGATAACAGAGCTCCGGATCGATCTGGAGCTCTGTTATCGGCTGCAGAGGCCTTCAGGAAAGTCCTCTGATAGCGAAAAGGAAGCTGAGGGTGAGCACACAAGTGAACTTCCGGTTGGCCCATTGGGCCGTTTTTGCCGTGGGGAGAGTGAAAACGGCCAAAAAGAAGGCTGAAAATCAGCTGCCCAGCGCGTGCATGCGCGCTGGAGCTGACATAGGGCAACACCTCGCGTGCCCTCAGATATGGCTCCGCGTGCCACCTGTGGCACACGTGCCATAGGGTCACCATCACTGTTCTATATAATTTCAGATAAATGGTTGTCCAATCTCTTCTTAAAAACTTCCAGTGATGGAGAACCCACAACTTCTGAAGACAAGCCGTTCCACTGGTTAATTGTTCTCACTGTCAGGAAATTTCCCCTTAGTTCTAGGCTGCTTTTCTCCTTGACTAGTTTCCATCCATTGTTTCTTGTCTGGCCTTCTGGTGCTTTGGAAAATAGCTTGACCCCCTCTTCTTTGTGGCAGCTCCTCAAGTATTGGAACACTGCTATCAATTCACTTCAATTGCAATCTGACTTTAATGCCATTATAATGAAACCCTGAAAAGCAACGAATGAAGCTGGGGACCAATTGTTCACCATCACGGCACCTTTCCCCTTTCCCGCATGGCCAGCGGTGAGAATCCTGGGAGTGGACCTCCCCATTTCTGAAGGTCCCCAACCTGAGGACTAGTGAAAAGGGTGGCCAGCAGAGACAGGCCTGAGCAGTGGAGGATTTTCACAAGACCTGGGCTGATCTCACTTCCTGCTCCAGAGTTCCTTCTACCGTTTGGCGTGTAAAAAACTGCTTAAGGAAACACTTTTGTGGGTGTGGTGTGGGAGAGGTAGAGTAGTGATAAATGGCAGCCTCAAAGCCCTTTCTGCAAATGCAGCCGT
This sequence comes from Diadophis punctatus similis, assembly GCA_023053685.1. Taxonomy (NCBI): domain Eukaryota; kingdom Metazoa; phylum Chordata; class Lepidosauria; order Squamata; family Dipsadidae; genus Diadophis; species Diadophis punctatus. The sequence goes on from JALIGW010000021.1 coordinate 4,835,156, forward strand.
GTAGCTTCCAGTCGCAGTCAGCAGAAAACCCCTTGAGATGTTTCGGAAGGGAAAAACAGGGAGAGATGCAGGGATGGTTTTCACTTCCCTTCCCTACCGGTTTGCAAATGTGAGCGCACATGCCACTTCCGCACATGTGCACGGGAACCCCCGCATGCGCTTTACTTGCACGCGAGCCTTCCGCGCATGCACCCGGCCTCAAAAACGTGCACAAATAGGATAGCATAGAGCCAGGGCTGGTGGTTGGGGCCACCCGCAATAACTACTACCGGTTCGGGGGAACCGGACCGAACCGGATGAATACCACCTTTGGAATCTTGTCTTAACTCTTGCAAGCGCTCTCAGAAATATAAGAACTGCATTAATATAAGAAACAGATTTGGAGAACATCTCCTATGTCAAATTAATCATTAATCATTACAGTAATTTTCTCTTCCTAATACATGTCCTAAACAAGTAGATGTGGTAAAGTATTTTTCAGGGTGAAAAAATCCATTCAGTAAATGAGGCATATGAAAATCAACGTTAGTAATGATTCAGAGGCTAAATTTGGAAAACACTTGTAGAAGTTACAAATACCCACAGGTGTTTTTACCTGCACAGAAAATTCTAAAATCTTACATTTATTTTATTAACACAAAGTTAGCTAGCTTTGAAACATTTTGGCTTGAGAAGCAATTATTTTGCAGAAATGAGTGAGTTTTCTGTTAATGTTGTGTGCCACCGTATATTAAGGGCATAATACGGAGATATTATCTGTCTATGTTATACTTTAGTGCATATATTATACCATAGTGCATATGTAACAACATAATTATTCATTGCGCATCCAAGACAAGGGCATTCGATAAATGGATTGGGAGACAGATAAACGGAAATTAAGGTACAAAGAGTTCTTGCCATGAAATTCTTTGGAATTTAAACAAGCTTTTCACTTTAGCGTCTGAAAATTGCCAACAATTAAAGCTAGAACATGCCTGGAAAATAGGTTAAAGAGCAACGAAACATTGTAAAGGAAGAAATAAACTGTATGTTTTTTAACTGTTGAAAATATTGCACTACAATGTCAAATTCTAACTTTGTAGCATAGAGGGAACTCATCCCTCCAGGTTTTACCACTCAGAAATGATCAAGAAAGAGGAGAAATTGTGGCGAGGGGAACAAGACATCAGAGAAGGGGGTGGGAATCCTGTGGTCCTTCCCATGTTCTCACACCACAGCTCCTAACATGCCTCACCAATGATGGTAAGGATGCCTGGAACAGCTGAAATTGGTATTAAGCAGTCAGAGACACATGGCTCCTTCCTTATCTCCTCTACTTCCAGCCCCTCCTCCAGAAAGTCGGCAAGAGCCTGCTGGCTTTGTGTGCTTCCCTTGACGTGTTGAGAAGCCTTTTTCCTACTTGGAGAACCTCCAGGAGCTGATATTCAAAGAAGGAAGGAAGTGATGTCACACGAGCTAAGGCTCCCCTTCTCTTTGCTCTTTCTGCTCCTCATCCAAGAGCCTTGGGTTCTATCTGGACATGCAGGGGTGGGAAGGAGTGCTATCCAGGGAGACTGGTGACCCCAAGTGGTAACCTGGTCATGGGATGGTGCTGGAATTAAGGAGGGGCTGAAGCTGATGGTAGGCTGGTGGCAATGAGATGCACTGAGAAGTCGAATTTACAGTGGAGGGGAAGGTTGGGGTAGAAGTTAACAGTGGCCATTTGAGATAGGAAAGATAGCAACAGCAGTAATACTTAAGACTTATATACCGCTCCATGCAGGGGTGAAATCCTCCCAGTTCAGCCCAGTTCGGGCGAGTAGGTAGTGGTTGCGGCAGCTGGTTCGGAGAACCGGGATGGCAGCGCGAGGATCCGCCCACCCACCCAGACATCATCACTTCCTGGGTTTTAAAAAAACTTTTTAAAGCCTTTTTTCCCCTGCCGGTTCCCCTGAAAGAAAGAAAGAGAGAGAGGGGGGGGAGGGAGGGAGGAAGGAGGGAAGGGAGAAAGAAAGAGAAAGAAAGAAAGAAAGAAGAAAGAAAGAAGAAAGAGAGAAGAAAGAGAGAGAGAGAGAGAGAGAGAGAGAGAGAGAGAGAGAGAGAGAGAGAGAGAGAGAGAGAGAGAGAGAGAGAGAGAGAGAGAGAGAGAGAGAGAGAGAGAGAGGGAGGTGTTAGAAGGAAAAAATAATGACTCACTTTCCAGCCGGGAGATCTCTTGGCAAAGAAGAAAAACAAATGCTGTCGCTTTAAATCAGGAGTCTCCAAACTTAGCCACATGGTTGGCTGAGGAATTCTGGGAGTTGAAGTCCACAAGTCTTAATGTTGCAAACTTTGGAGACTCCTGCTTTAAATTGAAAAGCCTTCGGAAGCTGCTCGGAAGGAGGTTTTTAATTGCAGAAGCAAAGTGACATTCAGCAGTGGATAAAAGGAAGGATTCTTATATGGTTCTATGTTTTTGAAGTTTTGGGGTTTGTGCATTATGGGCTTTGTGTTTCTAAAAGGGTTTAGGTGATTCCCATTGTGGCTAAATGACTTTCGTCCTGTGTCGGGTCTTGAGTGTGGGGCTGCTTATTCTGATTCTACTACTGTGTTTTGTTAGCTGCCAAATCTTGCCATGGGGAAATTTCAAAATATTCATGTCTTGAATGGGTTTTCTAGGGATCTGTTTGCCTCCTTGTGTGAATGGAGCCAAACATCAGGCTTCCAGTTTCTATATGGTCATTATCTCAATCGGGCAGGAATGTGGAATGAGCTTCAGGCAGGTTCTTTGTTAGCAGCTTGATTTTTCCTTGTTTTTCTGTGAGCCTTTTATTATGAGTAATATTTTATTTTTTTGGGGGGAGGTTGCTTCCCACAAAAGAAAGAAAGAAAGAAAGGAAGGAGGGAGGGAGGGAGGGAGGACCATAAACCTGGCTGGCACTAGACATAGCTTCAGAGGATGCTTTGAAACAGCACAACAAAGGCTGGAAGGGACCTCAGAGGTCATCTAGTCCAACCCCCTGCTCCCTGGCAAAATGGACTGCTAAATTGGCCACACCCACCCAGTCACATGACAACCTGGCCACACCCACCCAGTCACATGGCCACACCCACCTGACATCCAAGCCACACTCACAAATTAAGCCACGCCCACAGAACCGGTAGGAAAAAAATTCACATTTTACCCTGGCTTTATGGTGCTTTAAACGGCACTCTAAGCGGTTTACAGAGTCAGCCTATTGCCCCCAACAATCTGGGTTCTAATTTTACCAATGTTGGAAGGATGGAAGGCTGAGTCAACCTTGAGCCGGTCACGATCGAACTTCTGGCAGTGGGCAGAGTCAGCCTGCAATACTGCATTCTAACCACTCTGCCACCAAGGCTCCTAGATGTGCAAGACGAGCTCTCCTAGGCACTTTAAAAATTATTTTTGAAAAGCTACAAAGCTGAAAACAAAACATATTATGACTAGCACAAAGAGGGTGGTGAGGGGGAAACACTATACGGTAACAACTGGGATAAAACAAGACAATTACCTCACGGTGATTTAGAAGTCTTTCCAAATCTGCTGCCATTTGGTTCTTGACCCTCAGCAAAGCCTTCTTCTCTTCATTTAACTGACTGGTGGGCAGAAAAAAAATGACTTAGGAAATGTAGTTAATACCGTATTCTAGTTGCAATGCGAGTTTTAACATACATTGTTGAGAATTAAGCACATAGTAGATCCTTTCTGAAAAGGAAAACATGACTGTTTTCTTTTGGCTACCATCTGTATAGATCAGGGGCGTCGAAGTTGATTTCATTGAGGGCCGCATCAGGGTTGTGTTTGACCTCGGGGGTAGGCGTGGACGTGGTGGGCGTGGCCAGTTTGATGTTACTCAAGGCTCGATTTTCGGCCGTGACGGCCTCCTTCAGCCCTCTGTCAGCGAGGGCTCCGTTTTCTCTGGCAGAGGGCTGTAGGCTGTAGGCTGTTGCGGCTGAAAACAGAGCCCATGGCCCTCCCCACCTCCATTTTCGCTGGCAGAGGCACCATGGGTGCCTTTGCTGTTTCCAGGGCGGCCCCGGGGGCCAGATCTAAGCATCCTGTGGACCGGATCAGGACCGGGGGCCTTGAGTTTGACATCCCTGGTATAGATAGTAGCAAAGCAAATGACAAAAATTTTGCATGTGTCCGATCCATTGGCTTTAACATTTCAGGCCTTGTCATGTTTTCCAAGCGAGAGACGAGAACCAGTTCAGCCAATTACTTTTGATTTATACAGGCCAGGCAGGCTGCGTTTCAATCACGGCCCTATTCCAGGCATGCTTTTGGCCCTTCTAATTCAAAGAGGTGGCAAAAAAAAACCTGGATGGGATTCAGATTTGAATTATGAAGCTTTAGGAGACTTCCGAGAACATCGGAAATCCTCCATGTTTAATGAAGAATACAGGTTGACACTAAAATAAGAGGTGACCCCACATTTCAAGACTGGAGGGATGGTTCATAACACAAGTAGTTTTCTCCTGTCTTCGAATCTCAGAAGTTATAATGGGAAAAACAGCCAGGCAGCAAGGATCATCCATTAGTGATAGCTAAGTCAAAAATCAGGTGAGCAAGATAAAAACAATAAAAAACACCACCACTTATGGACACTTTTTCTAAATTGAAAATTAGGGAACTTTGGTACCTCAACCTTCTAGGCAGCTCTAGGAACAGAACTTGATGGACTCAAAGAGACAATTAGGCCTCCCCTGCTAGAATAGAGTAGAATAGAATAGAAAATAGAAAATAGAATAGAATAGAATAGAAAATAGAATAGAATTCTTTATTGGCCAAATGTGATTGGACACACAAGGAATTTGTCTTTGGTGCATATGCTCTCAGTGTACATAAAAGACAAGATACATTTGTCAACAATCATGAGGTACAACACTTAATGATTGTCATAGGGTACAAATAAGTAATCTAACACCTAAGATAACAGGATGGAATTGTCTACAAAGGCGAAAGGAAAGTCTTTATTGGAGAAAGAGATCAGACAAACGATTAGCAAAGTTTAAGCTAAGCCACAAAAGTGGGACAGGAGAACCATGTTAATTAAGTAATCGAAAGAGATTTACTGGCTACACAAGAGCTGACGATTAGACCAGGGAGTCAAAAAGATAACCTAGAAGAATAACAGAGTTGGAAGGGAACTTGGAGGTCCTGTAGTCCAACCCCCTAGTCAAGCAGGAGACCCAATTCCAATTTCAGACAAAATGGTTGTCCAACGTCTTCTTAAAAGCCCCCACGTTTGGAGCAGCCATGACTTCTGAAGGCAAGCTGTCCTACTGGTTAATTGCTCCAACTCCAATTCTTCTTGATTTCTTCATTAGTTTCTATCCATTGCTCCTTTTTCAGCCTTCAGGTGCTTTGGTGAATAAGTCAACCCTCTCTTTTCTGCAGCAGCCCCTTAAATATTGGGACATTGCTGTTAAGAAGGCAATGACTTCTACACCATTACGAAAGAAAGTCATTACCATTGGGGTAAGAGTGCTTTTAATTGCACTTGCCTTTTTTGTGCTGCTTCTAAAGTGAACAGAAGGTTTCACTTCCCTTTAGCAAAAAGATGTTATAGGTACAGGTTTTCTTTCTATTCATTAGATGGATACGGCTATAACTCAAAAGACTCATTTGCTGATGTGGATACAAACTAATTGTTGTTTAGATGTACATTGCTTGGAGATACATTAGATCAGTGTTTCCCAACCTTGGCAACTTGAAGATGTCTGGACTTCAACTCCCAGAATTCCCCAGCCAGCATTCGCTGGCTGGGGAATTCTGGGAGTTGAAGTCCAGACATCTTCAAGTTGCCAAGGTTGGGAAACACTGCATTAGATTAACTTGCTTCTAAATAATCTGGGCTTAAACAAAATAAGTAGACACTCAAGTTCACGGTTGTTTTTAAACTCTGTCTTTGTCCATTGCAGATATTGCTGATAGAAAAATACTACAAATTCTGAATGGGAGCTTGTTAAAACAGAAATGGGTATCACTAGGTGTAATGTAAGTTAACGACTAATTTTAGTTTATTTTCTTTAAGATGATAATGATGATGTGTCCATTCAGTTGTGTCTGACTTTTGGCGATCCTGTGGGCCAAGTCTCTCTACATCTTCCGACTTTGCACTACTTCTTTAATGTGATACATTTATAAAGCATTTATAAGGCATTTATAAAGCACTGGTGGCCCTTTAAAAAAGAAAGAAAGTCCAAATAGTTATGGCTATGAAATTAGCAGGAGAAGCCCTCAATTTTTAATAAACCAAAGTCACCATTCTCCGAAAGTTAGCCTGGTGGCTCCATGGCTGACTCAGTGCTTTAGCTCAGGAGTCACCAACCTTTCTGTCACGCAGTGATTATATTGCCTGTTACATGTATATGCAGGAAGCTGCATCCCTATCAAATGTAATGGTTTATTCCTGAGCACGTGATTAATATGTTCCTAGTACGCATGTGTACATTCCTTTCTTTGATAAGCCCTTCTATTTCAGCTTCTGTAGAAGCAAGACGTGTTTTTATAGCTAAGATGTGATTAATGAGAATTTATTGTTTTTGTACCGAAATAAATATTTTCAACTTAGAACTTTAAACTGCGGTTTCTTTTCTAATGTCAGAGTTCCAGGAAAAGATCTATTTCGCCTCTGATGAGAGTTATTCTTATCTGACACTTTCGGACCTCAGGGACCATTAAATTCATAATTTTAAATCCCACGGACCACTAATATGATTTTTTAAAAAAGATAAATAGTATTTAGTGCACTATAAAAAATGCAAATAATTTTTCTGTGGACCACCAAAAATTTCTCACGGACCACCAGTGGTTGGTGACCACTGCTGCTCTTCTCCAACAGGGTGCTAGATTCTAGTTGCCAAGGGAAATTCAAATTCAAGAGTCTTTACCTGATGTCCTTTTCATGCTGAGCAATCCGTTCTTTCTGTGCAAGGATCTGGGAATCTCTCTGCTGCACGGATTCAATGAGGTACTTGTAGGGCTGCTGCACTTGGTTCAACAGAGAATTTGCTTTGTCTCGCTAAAAGAAAAGGAAAAAAAAAAGACGTACATTGAAATCACGAAAGGAAGCTCCATACACGTTCGTTTTGTCTCTTTCTCTTTCCCACAATGTAATCCTGAGAGCATATATAAAGATCACTTGAAAAAGATGGAGCTAAGCACCCCTTCTCTATATTATTTACAAAGGATTTTAAATGTCTGGGTTTATTCCCCCCCCACGGTTTATTTGCAGGGCAGCAGGACTTCAAAATTATGTATATCTATATCACATGACTTCAAAGAAATCGCAAGAAGAGGCATATTTGGGGCAAGTGATCCCCAACCCAGAATTTTTAAACGCAAGTGCTGCTTTCAAAGAAAGAAAGAAAGAAAGAAAGAAAGAAAGAAAGAAAGAAAGAAAGAAAGAAAGAAAGAAAGAAAGAAAGAAAGAGAAAGAGGGAGGGAGGGAGAGAGAGTATGAGAGAGAGAGAGAGAGAGAGAGAGAGAGAGAGAGAGAGAGAGAGAGAGAGAGAGAGAGAGAGAGAGAGAGAGAGAGAGAGAGAGAGAGAGAGACTGACTGTTGAACTGTATTCTTTCCAGAGCAAAAGAGCCCAGGCAAATGTTATACTTTTACTGTTTAGAGGGCAGCAGAGGACAATGTCTTCTGATAGTTCACAAGGAGTCACCCCTCCTTCATGACTTTTTGAAAATCCATTCACGCTGGCCAGGGGCTGACCTGGATTCTCCATATCTCTAAAGGGATATAATCAAGGTTTATCTTGGAAAACTCAAGTTGGGATTGCTCTAACCAACGCTGTATGTAGGGAGAGGTCAGGGGTGGAAATAGCCAAATGGTTCGCAGTGATGAAATCCAAATGTTTTTTTACTACCAGTTCTGTGGGCGTGGCTTGGTGGGCGTGGCAGGGGAAGGATACTGCAAAATCCCCATTCCCACCCCACTCCTGGGGCCAGCCAGAGGTGGTATTTGCCGGTTCTCTGGCAAAATGTCCGCTACTGGTTCTCCAGAACCTGTCAGAACCTGCTGGATTTCACCCCCCGGTTCTCTGTACTCTTTCTCTCCCTGGACCTGAGAATGGTGAACTTCCTTGGCTATGGATTTCCTCCGTTTTCAAATATCCATGACTGAGGAGCATATCAGAAGACAATTATGAAGGCGTCCAACTTGCCAGTGGACTCTGGATGGACCTTCTGAGAACCAGCCCAGATCTTAACTGAGTTAGAAGGTAGAGCCCGTCAGAAAAAAACACAAAGAGATGAGTTGGCATGGGATGGGAGGTATGGCCCAGGGTTGTGTGTGTGTGTGTGATGGCTTTAATCCAGGAGTGGAGAGAGGTTGTTTTATTTTGTGTATGCATGTGTGTTATTGTTGGTAGGTGCCCAAGGTTATATTGTCTGAGATGGGCAGAGATATTAAATAAATAAATAGGTGTTGCATTAAAAAAAAACTTTAAGAAAAGTAAACCCGTTTTGCTAGTTTTTCCCTATTCAGAGGAGAGAGGCTTATCTGTCTAGTCTCTGTTTTGTTTAGTCTGCAGAATAATCTGTCTTTTCATCTCTGCTATTAGAGTAACACGTATTGTGCTGAAAAGGATTAGCATGGGAGTATTGTCCACACACACACACACACATATTATTTTACAAATAACTCAAGACGGTGAACATATACAACACACCTTCTTCCTTCTATTTTCCTCACAATAAGAAACCTGTGAGGCGGGTTGGGCTGAGAGAGAGTGGCTGGCCCAAAGTCACTCAGCTGGCTTGTATGGCTAAGAAGGGACTTGAACCCACGGCCTCCTGCTTTCTAGCCTGGTGCCTTAACCACTAGACCAAACTCACTCTCTTTTCATCCATATAATTATGCTTTCTTATAATTCTCTCTCTCTCTCTCTCTCTCTCTCTCTCTCTCTCTCTCTCTCTCTCTCTCTCTCTCTCTCTCTCTCTCTCTCTCTCTCTCTCTCTCTCTCTCTCACACACACACACACACACACACACACACACGTGTGTGTGTGTGTGTGTGTGTGTATAAATATATACACATATAAATATCAATTATACCTCTTGTGAAATGCGAGCAACTTCTTCCTTCTGGCGCTCCAAATCTCTTGCAAGCAATGTATTTTGCTTCTCTAGCTGTAGCAATCTTCTTGCCAAATGCACACTGTGCCAAGACAAAAATAAAATTAAAAAATAATAATAATAATAGAATTTTAAACCAGACATCTTTTGAAGTAGAATGTCTACTTTCCTTTCCTTAGCATACATTAATACACATATAAGGTTAAACGCTACCATGATGGGTGGAGGCGTTTGATTAAAGTTATGTTGGCGCTGCTATTGATGCTACACATCCATTCTTTCTTACTTTCCATCTGTAACCAAGACAAATGCTAGTTTTGCAAAACACATGATTTATCCTGTTCTCAGGGGGTAGCTTGTAGAAACAGACAGATTCAAAGACTTCTTTTGTAGCTAATGATTTTGAAGGGTTTTTCTTTTTTAAAAAAACGGTATTAGTATGTTTTTAGTTTTTTGGAAATCCCTGCCCAAAGAAAAAAATTACAGATTTTTGACATCTTTAATACACACAGTTTGGCAAAATATATTATTTGCAGTATACCTTTCATACACTGTATAGTATACAACATATGAACCACGCATTTTTCTTGAATGCATAAATGTACGTAATTTGTCGATGCAGTTAATTATCTTGGGACTATCTAACTGAATTTGGTTTCCTGGATTCTCCTACAATATGTTTTGGATTTATCTTCTTCCTTCCTTCCTTCCTTCCTTCCTTCCTTCCTTCCTTCCTTCCTTCCTTCCTTCCTTCCTTCCTCCCTCCCTCCCTCCCTCCCTTTTAACTTCCTCTCTCCAGAGGCAAAAAGATACTGGAGCAAGATACGATTATAGATCCAAGAAATCACAAACTCACAAATTGAATTGAAACCAGAGATATATTTATTGGGGATTACTGGAGGACAATGGACCGAGGAAAATCAATATTTAATAATACATATCTTGACGGCTGCTAGAATCGTTTTCGCACAGACATGGAAATCGGAGAACTGTCCCCCGGAAAACATGATTATAAAAAAAAATAATGGAATGCGCAGAAATGGCGAAATTGACAATGGAATTACAAGATCGTGAAGAAAAAGAATATTATACAGTATGGGATAAATTGTACACCTGGTTGGAAATTAGAAAAAACAAGTAAACGTTTATATAAATGTAAATGTGAATACTATTTACAATGTAAAGATGATGGATCAATATATTTAATATTTATAAATAACCAAATAACTGTCAATGTCACAGAAATGAAGAACTTGAATGTATATGTATGTTTTTAAAGTTAAAACCCAATAAACCTTTTTTTAAAAAAACAAACTTCCTCCCTCCCTACTCTTTTAACTTCCTTCCTTTCCTTCCTTCCTTCCTCCCTCCCAACTTCCTCCCTCCCTCCCTACTCTTTTAACTTCCTTCCTTTCCTTCCTTCCTTCCTCCCAACTTCCTCCCTCCCTCCCTACTCTTTTAACTTCCTTCCTTTTCTTCCTTCCTTCCTTCCTCCCTCCCTACTCTTTTAACTTCCTAACTTCCTTCCTTCCTTTCCTCCCTCCCTTCCCAATACAAATTTACAATGCATTACATTTCTCAGCAGACCAAATGCAGGCAGAGAACAAAGCCGGTGGGCACATTTAAGTTCTGAGAACATCACAAATAACCCTAAAGCCTTGCTCAGTGATATGGGCTTGCCATGGCTATAACAAAGTTCCCACATTCCAGAGGTCATCTGTCTAAAGGCTGGACTTAATTTTAAGATTTCTGAGAAAATGCCTAGTAGTACCTATGCAGAGGTTGAATTATATGTGGTAGCGCAGTGGTTAGAATGCAGTATTGCACGCTAACTCTGCTCAGATTGCCAGGAGTTCGATTCCCTCCAACCTGACCGGCTCAAGGTTGACTCAGCCTTCCATCCTTCCGAGGTGGGTAAAATGAGGACCCAGATTGTTGGGGGCAAAAGGCTGACTCTGTAAAACTGCTTAGAGAGAGCTGCAAAGCACTATGAAGCAGTATGTAAGTCTAAGTGCTATTGCTATATTATTTTTTAACACTACGGTTTGAAGCCCAAAGCCAAAACATGGCGTTTTAACTGGATTAGACGAATATTCCCATCATTCTCACACTGTAATTAAAAGGTTTCTAGTAGCAACTGGATCTAGAAGCTGCATTTTAGATAGCTATCGGGATGCATTCAAGCACCATAAAATTACATTTAAGTAGGCATTACAGAAAAAAAAAACCCAGGGAAGAAATCTTTCTTTCCCTTATCTAAGTTCAATACGTTGTAACATCACTGGAGGAAATCTATGAAGCAATTAAATTTTTTTGGTAAACCACCTTAAAGCAAAACATTCAACGACACAACCTTCACTCAGGAAGGTGAGGGCTTTACGGAAATGATAAGGGAGAATCCAAAACCAGGTAATCTTGGTAAGAAAGTACAATCTTATTGATTTTATCAGGCTTGGAGCCTGGATTTCATCGCACAGGCGAATTTTGGTGTGAGATGGTGCTCTCTTCTCTTCTCTTCTCTTCTCTTCTCTTCTCTTCTCTTCTCTTCTCTTCTCTCTTCTCTTCTGAAGACCCTTTGCAAGCTCCAGAGGAAAAGATGTCCCAGTAAAAACATCTTCTCCAGGGGTGGGTTCTGGTTTTCTTCGCTGCCGGTTCAATCCTTGATTGCGCACGCACAATGCTGAAAAAACCAGCTTCTGCGCATGCGCAGAAACAAAAAACAAAATGGCGCCACCTATGGCGCCACCGAGAGAGCCGGTTCGGGGTCATGCCAGGCCTGGGTCACTGCTGGTTCCAGCGACCCAGGCCTCCAAGTTACTACCAGTTCCATAGAACCGGTCCGAATCGGGAGGAACCTACCTTTGATCTTCTCCTTTCTGCAAACTGGAACCCAGCCTGAGCTGGAAAATCCCTCTGGGAAGAAGACGGAAAGGAGAAGGGGGGGGGGGCTCAGCCCAGGAGAACCTGGATGGGGCTTGACTCCCCCACAAATTCAAAAAAAAGACCTTGACAAATCTGGGGTCAGTTTTACATTTTCATTTTATAAGATGGCTGGTCCTTCTAGAACAGGATTCCCATATGTGGGAGCCGAGGTGGCGCAGTGGTTAAAAGCAGCACTGCGACCTTCAGCTGATTGCTAGTTCAGCAGTTCAGCTGTTCAAATCTCACTGGCTCAAGGTTGACTCAGCCTTCCATCCTTCTGAGGTCGGTAAAATGAGGACCCAGATTGTTGGGGGCAATATGCTGACTCTGTAAACCGCTTGGAGAGGGCTGTAAAGCACTATGAAGTGGTATATAAGTCTAAGTGCTATTGCTATTGCTATTGCTATGTGGTGGCAATGGTGCAAAGATAAAGAAGCAACTCCAATATATCATTTTACACATAATAACAGCAGCAAGAATTGTTTATGCTCCATGTTGGAAACTTGAAAATATACCAACCAATGAGATGATTATGCATAGGATATTAGAATGTGCTGACATGTATAAGCTCACGCTAGAAATGAAAGGCAAGGAAGAAACAGAATTTTATGAGGTATGGGATAAGTGGTATAATTGGTTAGATCAGAGAAAAAAACATATAGAAATAAATGTAAATAACTGCAAGAGACACATGACACAGTACTGTTAAAAAGAAAAACGTTTATTGTTATGTAAATTGGAAAAATGGAAAATTTAAAATTTAAAAAAAATATGGCAATTCAAAAATATCAATGTATCTCTCTCTCTCAAAAACAAAAAACAAAAACAAAATCCACCAGGATTCCCAATCTTGGCGACTTTAAGACTTATGGACTTCAAACCCCCAAAGTTCCCACCTGGGGAATTCTGGGAATTGAAGTCCACTTGTCTTAAAATTGCCAAGGTTGGGAAACCCCAGGTCTAGAATGTCAAGGTTCGTTTTCATTTTCACAAATGTATTAACAGCAATTAAAAAAAAGAGGAAAACCTGTAACAAGACCCAAAATAATTTATTATATCCAATAATGCTGTTTTTAAAAGTAATTATTGCCTTATGAGGCTGTCTTACTAACAGGATTGTAAAATTCACAGTTCTGTCTTAACGTGGGATATTTGGGGTGTCCTTTTGAATGTATTCAGTGTGAAGCTCACCAAAGCCCTCCACAAAAGATAATCCGAAGGGTTCCTGAGAAAAACCAGTGCAGGTTTTCCAACATTTTTCTTGCGCTGATTCAGACACTGTAAAATCCATTTTAAGTGCAAGCGGATAAGAAGAGGGCATTTTAAAAAAAATTAAAAAAAATCTTTAGTTGAAAGTTACGCACAAAACAACAAAAATGCACAGCCAAAAAAATCCCTGCTGTTTTCAGACCGAATTTCATGAAATGAACTCATTATATGCTCAGCTTCAGTCAAGCAGGGGTAAATGGTTTTCTGTTTCCAATACGTCGCCTGGAATGGGTACAAGCCTGGAGTATGTACAGGAAAGGGAGCATTTATGCCACTTTGGGATCTGTTTACTTGTCCTTGCAGCAAGAAAGGCCCAATACATGTAAGCCACAGGCTTGCACGATAACACATCATAAAAATCAAATGTTCTGTGTCAAACATGAAAGAAAAAAAATAGACAACTAACCGTAGACAAACAAGAGGGGAAGTTTGTTACTGGTTTTAGTTTCCCTGGACAAGCAGAGCTTTCAACAGTTTGAAAAATATGATTTGTTAGACGGGGACAGATAGGGTTTTATTATTCAGCACACTTAAATCTAGGAGAGAGAGAGAGAGAGAGAGAGAGAGAGAGAGAGAGAGAGAGAGAGAGAGAGAGAGAGAGAGAGAGAGAGAGAGAGAGAGAGAGAGAAAGACGGACACATCCAGCCAAATAAATCAGCTTGCCATATGTCAGATTTATTTCCCATCAAACTTAATTCATTAGGATGATAGGATTGCTTATACTCTTGGGGAATTAAAAGCAAAGATGTCTTTTTTTTCTTTTTTCCAAAGTTAATCCTAAATTAGGTCTAACTGGAATCCTACTTGATAAGATAAAGCGAGGGAGGTTCAGTCTTGCTGGGTGGGAGGTGGGAGAAAAGGCTGTTGGGAGGAGAGCGTATCTTACAGCTAAAAGCAACAATTATAAACCAGTTATCAAATTCACCGCTGGACAGGAGAGGATGCGTTTACAAATGGAAAACTTGGGAAATCTGGACTGTGAGCTAACACCTCCGTGTCCCTCTTACTTGATGAGAAATATTTTGTTAGCTTGTTAGTTAGTCTCTAGAGCAGAGATCTTTCTTTATCAAGAATAGTGTGAACACCCTATGATAAAACTGACTTGTAACTGGGTTTCTGGCATTGTGGCCAAGCCCTGGATGTGATCCTGACCACTCACAGGGAAAGTGGCATATACCATTGATGGGAAGGAGACTAAAGTCTTCAGTCCTATTAAATAGGGTTGTATAGAAGCCTGGGTTGCCCCAAGCTATAATAAGCAGCGAAAGTCTAAAACGAAGGCACTGAACAGGCAGGGATAGCCAACACTCCAGAAGATACCGTATATACTCGAGTATAGGCCGACCCGAATATAAGCCGAGGCACCTAATTTTACCACAAAAAACTGGAAAAGTTATTGACTCGAGTATAAGCCTAGGGTGGGAAATGCAGCAGCTACCGGTAAATTTCAAAAATAAAAATAGATACCAATAATGTTTTTGAATATTTATTTCAAAGAAAACAGTAAATATTAATTTTTTAAAAAAATATCCCAGAAGAAGGCAATGACAAGCCACTGCTGTGTTGTTGCCAAGGAAATTATTTAGATATGTCCATGGAGTTTTATTCAAAGGAATTTGAATTGAAGAGAGGCATTTACTTCATCGTAAATTCAGGTTTAAACTATCTTAAGTAATTGAAATATTCTGATATGACTTTTATTTTCATTAATCTGTTCTGATTAATCTAATAGTGGTCTATATGTTCTACATTTTTAATAGAGATCAATTAAGCTGTCCCTTTTAAGGAATCTGATCCTTATTCAATGGATAAATACGTTTGATTTCACAATCAAGCTCTTTATGGTTATAATTGCAATATTTCTAAAATGGGAATGCTTCGTTCCTGATCTGGTACATACTATGCTTTCAAAATTATTAACAGTGATAAACTCACATTCACTTTTTAGAAAAAGAAACCTGAAAAATTGTTACATATTTTAATACAGAAGGAAATGTGCTCCATAGCTTTTATTGCTTCTTCATATTATTATCATTTACTCCTTTCTTGAAAAGGCAAAAAAGTTCAGATAGCTTTCCTCAAGGAAAAAGAGAAGCTTATGATACAAAAGAGGAAGATGGACCTTCTTTGTTTTGTTACAAGCAGGAATAGGAAACAATCCAGGCTGCGTTGAACCCTCCTGGGTTTGTCCATGATTGGGTGCTGTCAGTCTCATCATGATCATCCTAGCGCACAGAGCCGAAGGGGCGGTGGGAGGCGAGGAAAGGAAGCGGCTGGCAGAGCCGAAGGGGAGGCTCTGCTCGCCGCCTCCTTTCCTTGCCTCCCACCGCTTTTTGGCTCTGCCGCCGCCACTGCCTCCTCCTTTCCTCACCGTTCAGGAGCCTTGAAGCTCTGCCGGCAGAGCCGAAGGGGAGGCGGGAGGCGAGGAAAGGAGGCGGCCGGCAGAGCTGAAGGGGAGGCTCTGCTCGCCGCCTCCTTTCCTTGCCTCCCACCGCTTTTTGGCTCTGCCGCCGCCACTGCCTCCTCCTTTCCTCACCGTTCAGGAGCCCTGAAGCTCTGCCAGCAGAGCCGAAGGGGAGGCGGGAGGCGAGGAAAGGAGGCGGCCGGCAGAGCTTCAGGGTCGAAGGTCTGGGGCTGTTGCGGCGACGGAGCCTCCTCTTCGGCTCCCACCGCTTTTCGCCGAGGAAAGGAGGAGGCAGCAGCGGCGGCGGCAAAATTTCCCAGTGAAATTTTTCACTGACTCAAGTATAAGCCGAGGCGGCTTTTTTCAGCCCAAAAAGTGGGCTGGAAAACTCGGCTTATACTCGAGTATATACGGTAGGCTCAAGATCCAGATGGATCTCCAAAGATTTGAACACTAGGGTCTATCAAACAAAATGAAAGAGAAAAGTCATGTTTTACACTTAGGCAAGAAAAACTAAATGCACAGGTACAGATTAGGTGAAAGCTGGCTTAATAGCAGTAACTGTGACAGGGATCTTGGAGTCCTAGTGGACAACCACTTAAATATGAGCCAGCAGTGTGTGGCAGTCATCCAAAAAAGCCAATGTAATCCTGCATTAACAGAAGGATAGAATCAAGATCACCTGAAGTGTTAATACCGCTTTATACAGCCTTAGTAAGACCACACTTAGAATACTGCATCCAATTTTGGTCAGGATATGAACCAAAGACAAATTCCTTGTGTGTCCAATCACACTTGGCCAATAAAGAATTCTATTCTATTCTATTCTATTCTATTCTATTCTATTCTATTCTATTCTATTCTATTCTATTCTATTCTATTCTATTCTATTCTATTCTTATTATAAAAAAGATGTTGAGACTCTGGAAAAAGTGCAGAACAGAGAAACAAAGATAAATAAGGGGCTGGAGGCTAAAACATATGAAGAACAGTGGCAGGAATTGGGTATGTCTAGTCTAATGAAAAGAAAGACTAGGGTGACATGAGAGCAGTGTTTCAATATTTGAGGGGCTGCCACAAAGAAGAGGGGGGCATCAATCTATTTTCCAAAGCACCTGAAGGCAGGACAAAAAAAAATGGATTGAAACTAATCAAGGAGAGAAGCAACCCAGAACTAAGGAGAGATTTTCTGACAGTGAGAACAATCAACCCAGTGAAATGACTTGCCTTCAAAAGTTGTGGGTGCTCCATCAATGGGGTTTTTTAAGAAGAGACTGGACAGCACTTCTGTGAAATGATCTAGGGCAGGGGTGTCAAACTCAAGGCCCGGGGGCCGGGGCCAGCTCACAGGGTGCTTAGATCTGCCCCCCGCGGGGCTGCCCTGGAAACAGTGATTTTCCAAAGCACCCAAAGGCAAAACAAGAAAAAATGGATGGAAACTAATCAAGGAGAGAAGTAAGCTAGAATGAAGAATAAATTTCCTAACAATGAGAGCCATTAACCAGAGGAACAGCTTGCCTTCAGAAGTTTGTGGGTGCTCCATCACTGGAGATTTTAAAGAAAAGACTGGACAGGCACTGTATAAGGCAGTGTTTCCCAACCTTGGCCACTTGAAGATGTCTGGACTTCAACTCCCAGAATTCCCCAGCCAGCATTCGCTGGCTGGGGAATTCTGGGAGTTGAAGTCCAGACATCTTCAAGTGGCCAAGGTTGGGAAACACTGGTATAGGGTCTCCTGCTTGAGCTGAGGGTTGGACCAGAAGACCTCCAAGGTCCCTTCCAACTCTGTTATTCTGTCTCTGGGCCTATCTGGTTACCCTAATGGCTTATGCAAAGTAGTAACTTGGGAGTACAGGAGTCAGTGGTAAAAGATATAATTTAAAGAATGAAATGGAAGAAAAACAGGTCCATCGTATGTCTGTAAAATAACAGAAAGGTGGAACACAAAGCACATCTGAATGAAGGTGGATTGGTCTTCTGTGGCACAGCCGATAAATACATGCAGGGAAATGAATGTTTAGATTGAATGGTGAATTAAAAAAAAATGTATGCCAGAAAATATAAACTGGGTGGTGATAATTATATATATATAAAGAAACAACTGGGCTGTTTGGAGACCCACAAATAAATCAGGTTGATGACTAGTAGTATGTACTTAGAAGAACGTCTGCTTGTTTTCAATCTTTGCTTGATGCATAAGTCTATTTATGCAGACATGTTGCAAGCTAAAAAGTGAGATGATGAAAGGCTGAGATAATTTGTGAAAGACCGAGGATGAGGCGAGGATGTGAGTGCGAGACAGACAACCATTCCTTAGCGTTAAGCCCAATCTATCGTGCCCTATTATTTATAATGCACCTGATGAATTATTATTTTTAATGAAGGTTTTAAACTAAGGTAATCAATATTTTCTTACATTAACCAGTCATGGCAGTAACATTTGAAAGAAAAAAAAAACCCCAACAACCTGCACACTGACGTTTAACCCATATAGTTGAAACATCAAGAATTCCAGATGAGGAATTGGGAATGAGAACTGAGAATTTGGGATGAAAAAATAGTTTGTGAAGTGCTCCGGATGGCTTCACCTGGCTTTCTGCTACAGTGGAAGACTCCCACTAAGCCAGGATAGCTGTGGGAAGCGTGGAAAATTACCACGGATGGCCCTGAATTCTCACCGATGCAAAGAGAGAGAAAGAGAATCATCATACCAAAGGACCTATATCTGATTCAAAAATACAGTCCGCCTGAAAGTCCTTCTGTGGAGTAGGAACTTCTGAAGGTGGCGGCTTCACGGGGGAAGCAGGTGCTTCCTTGGGCCCTCTAAAATCACTTGGGCCAGGTGGTATAATTGGCTTAATCAAAATAAATATCAAAAACTGCTATAATTATATGTCATAAACTAAGACAGTATAAACAATAACAAATGTCTACTTTTTCGCATAGACCGGAACAAATTATGGGAATATATACAATTTTACAAGGTCTTAAAATATTAATCAAGTTGAACAAAAGAACCATTGTTGAAAAAGGAAAAATTGTTTTATTGTAATGATAACTGACTGAATATAATATATATAGAAAAAAATAAGGAACATATTGGAAGATATAAGGAAGATAATGATGTAAACAATAACTATATAGAATAAACACGTTTTTGTACCACTAGGCTGTAAAAGGATAGTGTCGACGGGATGGTTGACATGTATGTTCTATGTTTTCTATTTTCAAAGATATTTGATATCTTATTTGTATATATATATGTTTACACATGTTTTTATGTTTGTTTGTATGTTGGTTAGTTTTTTAAATATAATTAATAAAGATTATTTAAAAAAAATCACTGCCACATTTTGCACAGACTTTTGCAAGTTGTAGCAAAGCCAGGAGGCGAGGAAATGCGTTAAATATCTCACCGATCCTGCTCCAAATTGTAAGAGATCAGCAGAATGTTGTGCATGTTTATTTATCCAATTCAGCTTTAGGTTCCCAGGTTTCTTCCCAAAAGGCAGCAGGGTTAGCTTTCACTGCCAACAACTTTATACAAACGAATGGTTGTAGAATTTTCGTAGACTAGACAATCCAGTGCCCAGATCTTCCTAGCAATTAGCAGAAGTCAGCATGGCTAAGTATTAGTCAGGCTAATCTTATCTCCTCTGTGGATCAGCCACCTTTCTTAATAGATCCTTAATGCTGCAGACAAACTACATTATGTCTTCAGCAAAGCATTTGACAAAGTGCCCTATGACATGCTTATTAGCAAGCCAATTAAGTGTGGGTTGGAGGCATGCAAGCGCGCACACACAACTGGCTTAAAAACTGTGCTCATCCAGGGCTCCTCATGAAACCAGAGAGGGACATCAAGGCGGCCACAAAACTCACTTATGGCCTACTCGCTCTTCCATATTTTTTTTTTTTAAATCAGTATCTTGGATGAAGAGGTGGAAAGAATTATGAGATTTAAGAAGATACCAAGTCTAGATAAGACAGTTAATGCCTCAGAAGACAGAAGGGAGGGAAAAAAAACACCAAATGAGGTAAGAGAAACGGGTTGAAATTAACAGAATATTTAACTTTTGTGTTAAATTGTCTGCAGCCTTCCTTTGGCTCTCAATCTAACAACCACATCTTTAATTTTGATTGAGCAGGGAGATATGGCTTTGGGACTGATGAATTATTGAGGTAGGTGTGGCAGAATATGGAACACAACTTCAAGTGTGGATGACAACATATTTCCTGCACTACTGCTGAACCACCATCTGGAAATGTAGATTTTTTTTCACACTGGGTTAGTTTTCCATTGGTGGAGAAAAGACCACAAAGGGGAGAAAAAAAAAAGAAAGTTGCTAGTATAGAAACTCAAATCAGACATACTTTCCACCAAATGTATAAAAATATTTATGTTTCAGTATTTCTGACAGCCTAGAAATATCAAAGAATAAAAGGAGCGATAAACATTTCTGGCTTTTGCTGAAAATGGTCTCATATGGATGGCATTGGGTGATATTCTCTCTAGCTTCTCTTAATTCCTCTTACGTAGCTACTCTGTCCTTTTGTTTCTTCCAACCTTGTTATGCCAAAGCCACAACTCGCTAAGCCAGGATGACTTTGAAAGACAAAATGTAGATCTGCAACTTTGGTTTCTTGCCTTGTTGAAGTTTTAATTCGAAGGGCGCAGATATTGAGTTCATCTGGTTTTAAGTGTCGACACAACTTGACTTTGGATGGTCAGGAGGGCAGTTTGATTTCAAGGAAATGGGCATATTTTCTCTCCCTTGTTAAAGCCCCTCAAATTCCCTTGGGGTTTTTTTTTTGGAGGGGGGGGGAGAACTGGTGTGGAAGCTGACATCACCTTTACCTTTGCTTCAACCGTCTTTTGGCTGTTGTAGGGACATTGGCACCGTATCCATAGGAAAACAGCACTCTTTCTGCCTCATCCTCATTCTCAACTAGAAAAATACAAAACAGGCCATCAGAAAACCACTTTTAAGAAGAGGAACCCAGCATCTTTGGATAATGTGATAGGGCTGTGTAGGTCAACGGGACTTCATTTAAAGTCAGTGGAACTGGTGATCAATTTGCTTCATTTTTTTTTTTACACGAGACTCTAAACAGTGGCTAAAAAGTGCAGTTAAAGAAGATCAAGAGGTCAAAACAGGAAAAGGAAGTTAGCAAAAGGAGGAAGAACCAATACAATGTTGAATCAAACTTTACCATTGGCAGCCTATTAATTCACAATCAATGAGAAGTCACGGCAGGGTGCCTGATTGTTCTCTCTTTACCTCTTAATTATTTCCTTGAGGCATTTTTATAAGCCATCCATCATCCATGGATTTCAGGATGGCTCGGGATAAGGGAGAAAAGGCACAAAATCTAAGTTCCTCCTTGCCCATTTCCTTTTGCACTGACTTCCCTCAGCCTGGATTACCTTCCTTAGGAATCCTTCAAACTGCAATTCTGACTTTGGTGCAAGCAAACTGACATGTGGAACAGTCACACAAGGACTTCCATGCCAGTGAAAAGAAAAAACAACAACAATGTTGTGCCTCTTCCTCTTCCCTTATTGACTTAGGAACCCACACGCACACCCATGGAGACAGACATATACACATATACTCCTAACCACAAACGTGTTATGTGACCCAGAGGGCTAGAGCAGGCTGGGAAAGGATCTAATTCTCTTTGTACTTTCAGGATGGAGAGACGGTTTAGGTGCCATGCAGGCCTCAATTACTTCTCCTTTGGCAGCAGCCTCTTTCTTTGAAATACAGTAATTTCCTGAAGAGAGGAGTCTACAACTAGCAAAGTGTGTTCTTCAAAGGCAGTGAGCATGAGAGAAATCTGGCTCCCACCCCATATATTTATTTATTAAATTTATTGACGGCCCATCTTACCACAGGGTAACTCTGAGTGGCTACGTAAGAACAGAACAGAATAACAGAGTTGGAAAGGACCTTGGAGGTCTTCTAGTCCAACTCCCTGTCCAGGCAAGGAGACCCTAGATCAGGGGTGTCAAACTCGATCTCACTGAAGGCCGCATCAGACTTGTGTTTGACCTCAGGAGGCCGGGGTGGGTAGGGCAGGGTAGGTGTGGCCAGCTCGACGTCACTCGTGTCGGGGGCGCTTGTGGTGGCCCGAGCGCTCCACCAGCGAAAATACAGGCTCCCGAGCTCCGTTTTTGGCTGCGACGACCTCCTGCAATCCTCTGCCAGTGAAAATGGAGCTCAGGAGGGCCACCTGCGGCCCTTCTGAGCTCCGTTTTCACTGGCAGAGGCACCACGGGCTGGTCCTTCACTGTTTCCAGGACAGCCCCGCGGGCCAGATCTAAGCACCCTGTGAGCTGGCCCCGCCCCCCCGGGCCTTGAGTTTGACACCCCTGCCCTAGATCATTTCACAGAAGTGCTGTCCAGTCTCTTCTTAAAAACCCCCATTGATGGAGCACCCACAACTTTTGAAGGCAAGTCATTTCATTGGGTTGATTGTTCTCACTGTCAGAAAATCTCTCCTTAGTTCTGGGTTGCTTCTCTCCTTGATTAGTTTCAATCCGTTTTTTTTTTTGTCCTGCCTTCAGGTGCTTTGGAAAATAGATTGATGCCCCCCTCTTCTTTGTGGCAGCCCCTCAAATATTGAAACACTGCTATCCTGTCACCCCTAATCCTTCTTTTAACTAGACCAGATATACCGAATTCCTGCAACCCTTCTTCATATGTTTTACATGTTTTCGTTTGTATGTTTTATATGTTTTCATGTGAAGTGTGAACTACCAAGAAGGATCCAGGACCAGAGCAAAAGCTGATGGAATCAGTCCTGATTCAGAGGCGCATCGGAAGGATAGGGTGACTTTGTTTCTCACCCTACAGGTGAGAAGTCAAAAGCCAAACAATCCCAGAAAATTCACCTGAATGAATTGTAATGCAATTATTAAGTGTTGAACATCTTGGGCTTCTTGCCCTTATATCGCTTCTGGCCTTTTTTAGTCAAAGGCTGCTTTGCTTTCCAGACAAAATAAGGCTTTCCACCCACTCCCACAACTGGAGAGACATAGAAATGCAAGTTGCTTCCCTTTGGAAAGTTGTGTGCAGGAATGTGTGTGTCACGGTGTGAATATTGTCAGTTGTATGTCTATGCCGGGTGATGCACCCCTATTCTAATATTATGGTATATTCCAATACAAGCAGAACATGTGATATGATCTTGTACGCATGTCCACATTCCTGATCCACCATTAATCACTTTTGACTTGGCTCTTGACCGGAAGGGTCGCATTTACTTAGCAAAGATGTAATTATTCAGGATTTATTGTTTTTGTACGGAAATAAATATTTCTATTAGACTTTTAATCTCGGCTTTATTTCTAACTGCCTGAATTCCAAGTAAAGATCCAAATCGCCTCTATGAGATTTTATTCTCACCCAACAGTGTGTGTGTGTGTGTGTGTGAGAGAGAGAGAGAGAGAGAGATGCAAATTGCTTCTCTTTGAAAAGTTGTATGTGTGTGAACACGTCTCTGTGCATGAGAGAGAGAGAGAGAGAGAGAGAGGGAGGAGAGAAAGAGAAAGAAAGTGAGAAAGAGAGAGAAAGCAAGATAAAGACAGAGAGAAAAAAGAAAGAGTGAAAGAGAAAGAAAAACAAAGAGAGAAAGAAAGTGAAAGAGAGAGATGAAAATTGCTTCCCTTTGAAAAGTTGTGTGCATGAGTGTGTGTCTGTGTGAGAGAGATGCAAGTTGTTTGTCTTTGAAAAGTTGTGTGCATGTGAGTGTGTGCATGTGAGAGAGAGAGAGGAGAGAGAGAAAGAGAGAAAGAGGAAGGGAGGAGAGAGGGAGGAAGGGAGGGAGGGAGAGGGACAGGGAGAGGAAGAGGGAGAGAGAGAGAGAGATTAGAAAAGAGCAACCCAGCACCATTTTGCCCTGGGAGTGCGTGTTCTTATTCTTCCTGGCAGCCTATGCAAACGCATAATTATACACAGTAAAGAGGATAATCATCACAAGTACAAAATGTACAGGACAAAATATCTTTTTGGCAGCAGCCGTCCCTTTGATTTGAAAGCATGCATCGAAAGATGGGACCCGGGTAGAAGAAGAGCCTAAATACAGAGCTGATTCTGATAAGCTTCCTGATAAGTAAACAACAAAAAAAAAAGCCAATGGGGTGAATATTGAACCTATTTACATTATTATTTATGAATATTTTGAAAAATCAAAGGTTAGTTTTCCTCACACGCTCAGACCCAGGACTCCAACGTGGGCTCTAAGAACACGAGAAGAAATGAGAAATGTCTCGGCGGAGAGCATCGGAAGGAAATAGAAATGTTGCCGCAATTAAGGAATCTCTTGGAACTGGAGCGCATTCAAACAATTGCCCAAGGAGATTAATTAGTTACCCCATTTTATAAAGAAGGGCGGAGGCTGATGAAGTGATTTCCCCCCGAAGCCAGACAGTGAAGTCATAGCTTTGTCAGAACCTTAGTTTAGCCATTCTAGGTCCATCTACTTTGCTCCAGTCCATCCAACCTTTCCGGCTCTGAGAACCGGCAGCGGTGCCAGTTGGAGAGAGAGGATGACTTCACGCATGTGCCCACCGCTTACACAAACGGAGCTTCTCACATGTGCTTGCCCACCGCTTTCATGGCCCAGTTCTCAACGGCCCACGGCCCAGTACCATGCCGTGAACCGGGGAGTTGGGGACCCCCGCTCTAGTCATCAAGATACCTACATTTTGAAAGGGTTTGTTACAGTGGAGGGTTGCCGTCTTACTGGTGCCGGTGCGCTGCGTGCGCATCTCCAAGTTTCGGGGGGCGTGCGCGCTCGCTACGCGCATGCGCCCCCTCGTGTGATTTTGCTTCTGTGCATGCGCGGAAGCAAAATCTCGCCGAAATCTCGCGAGGGGACACACACGAGAGATTTAAGTGCGATTTTGCTTCCGCGCATAAGCAAAATTGACCCAAAATCACTGGGGAAAAATGGCGACGCACGCGATGGACCGGCAGAGAGGGGTTCGGAGCGGTTGTGCAATCCGCCGCTCCATACCGGAGCTGCGCATCGGCCAGCTCCGGCAGGAACCCACTTCTGGTTTGTTAGGATCAAAATAAAACTTCATTGCTGGTTTGAAACCCAAGCAATGCTTCTGTCTGGGAAGAGTCAACCCCCTGGCTCAGCACCAGCTTTGCCTGTAAGAGGTCCCAAGCTCAATTCCAGGAAACTCTACGTGAAGCCCCCCCCCCCCAAGAACTGGTTCTGCCTGTCTAAAGGCCCAGGTCAGGGACAGTAACAGTTGGAAGGGACCTTGCAGATCATCTAGTCAAACCCCCTGCTCTCGCAGGACACCTATACTATTTCTGATAGATGGCTGTCCGGTCTCTTCTTAAAAGCTTCCAGTGTTGGGGCACCCACAATTATCCACTGGATACAGGTAATCCCAGGGTTATGAGCATTATGTGAACGTTCAAAGTTACGCAATCAGCACCCCCTAGTGTTTCCGAATGAGTCCTGAAACTACGAATCTTGCAGCGCCACGGCAGATGTTTGCCCTTACGAACAACTGCAGAGGCTCTGCAACATTCGTCCTGCATGTTGCTGGCCAAAATAGAGCTTCTGAGGGACAGATCTGCCCTCAGAAGCCCCATTCGGCCATCCAGAGGCCTCACCTGGCACCTTGCCAGCTGAAATGGAGCTTCTGAGGGCCGGATCCACCCTCAGAAACCCCGTTCGGCTGTCCAGAGGCCTCGCCTGGCACCTTGCCAGCTGAAATGGAAGTTTTGCAGGCCGGATCCACCCTCAGAAACCCCGTTCGGCCATCCAGAGGCCTCGCCCGGCATCTTGCCGGCTGAAATGGAGCTTCTGAGGCCTGGATCCGCCCCTCAGAAGCCCCATTCGGCCATCCAGAGGCCTCGCATGGCACCTTGTCGGCCAAAATGGACTGGACTTTCTGGTTTTTCTTTGAAGACGTTTCACTTCTCATCCAGGAAGCTTCTTCAGCTCTGACAGGACAGTGGGGAATGGAAGGAGTTATACTCCATTGCAGACAGCTGGTCATTTGCATCCTTTTAGAGGGTCGTTGAAGCACTTGGAGGTTTATCTGTATCCTCAGGGTCACCTGAGTGGTGCTCCTGGTTCCTGTAGTCTGCAATTTTTTCCTCTGGAAATCTGTTCCTACTCCCACATCATTCTCAAAAGCCTCAAAGCACCATCTAAAAGGATGCAAATGACCAGCTGTCTTCAAGGAATATAAATCCTTCCATTCCCCACCATCCAGTCAGAGCTGAAGAAGCTTCTTGGATGAGAAGTGAAACGTCTGCAAAGAAAAACCAGGAAGTCCAGTTGCCTCTTGAAAAAGCACCTTTGGGAATGACCCCAAAGGAAATACAGGTAGTCCCCGACTTACAACAGTTCGTTCAGTGACCCTTCAAGGTTACAAGGGCCCTGAAAAATGTGACTTACGACCATTTTTCAAAGTTATGACCTGTGCAGCATCTCCAAGGGTCCCGCAATCAAAATTCAGATGCTTGGCGACCAGTTCATACTTAATGACTGTTGATGGGTCCCAAGGTCACGAGATCCCCTTTGATGACCTTCTTTTACCCCTTTTACAACCAGCAAAGTCAACGGGGAAGCCAGCTTCTCATAACCACCGGGTTGCTAACTTATCAACTGCAGCAATTTGCTTAACAACGGTGGCAAAAAATGGTCGTAACGGGGCAAAACTCACTTAAAAAAACGAAACTCACTTATTAACAGAAATTTGGGGCTCAACTGTGGTCGTAAGCCGAGCTCCACCTGTCCAGCAATTTCGAAAAAAAGTTTTCTAAAAAGCCAATTCCATGCCCCAAAAATTAAATGCCTGAGAATATCAGAAAGCCTCTCAAAGTAAGAAAAATTGACACGTGTATCGATGTTCGGGTTATCTCTTTGTTTACCAGGCAGATAGCAGATGAGCTTTCCTATTAGCTGCCTGCAAAAATGAGAAGAAGAAAAAAAAGAATGGCAAGTATGCGATCTGAATTTTTACATTCCGTGAATACCCTTTCTGTGATGTTATTTATTGGTAAGTGAATAATCCCCGCGGAGGATCAGGAAGGATACCTCATGCGGCTGCTAAATGCTAATAAGAAACAGACCTTTGATATCAAATCAAACTGAACCAGGTAAGACATTGCTTGCAGTCACCTCTTGCACAATCAAAAGCAGGACAGGTGAGTGAGAGACTCACTCATTTCCCCAGTTCTGCAGGCCTGAATGAGAAATCTGAGGAGCTTAGTAAGGTGGAACACTCTAAAAGTCTCTAGCGATTCTCAGTCGTACAGGTCGTGGGGTGTTTTTTTTTTTAGCTTTGCAATTTTAGACATTTAGTTATGCAATTTGGGATGAACACCCTTCGAATGGTGTGGGAGTAGGAATGGATTTTCACAGAAAAAAATTGCAGAGGACAGGAACCATTAGCAGTACTCAGATGGCACTGAGGACACAGATAAACTTCCAAATAACCTCAATGAACCTGTAAAAGGATGTAAATGACCAGCTGTCTGCAAGGAATATAAATCCTTCCATCCCCCACTATCTTGTCAGAGCTGAAGAAGCAAAACGTCTTCAAAAGAAAAAAAAAACCCAAGAAAGTCCAGTTGCCTCCTGAAAAAAGCCCCTTTGGGACAACCATGACCTGGATGACTGAGAATCTCTACAGACTTTTAGCTATGCAATTTGGGATGAACACCCTTCGAATGGTGTGGGAGTAGGAATGGATTTTCAGAGGAGAAAAAAAAATTGCAGATGACAGGAGCCAGAAGCACCACTCTGGTGACCCTGAGGACACAGATAAACCTCCAAGTGGACTCAATGACCCTCTAAAAGGATGCAAATGACCAGCTGTCTGCAACAAACAACCCCTGGACGTACCCATAACTCCCTCCCCCTTTCCCAGGATCCCCTCTGCCAAATCTTACTCAGGAAAGATGAACGACATTCATATCAATGACCATATCAAGAAAGAAAGAAAGAAAGAAAGAAAGAAAGAAAGAAAGAAAGAAAGAAAGAAAGAAAGAAAGAAAGAAAGAAAGAAAGAAAATCACTTTATATCTAAACTCTGAAATACCGTATTTTTCGGAGTATAAGATGCACCTTTTTACCCCCAAAAAGAGGGTGAAAACTTGGGTGCGTCTTATACACCGAATGCAGCCCCAGCCACCCAGCCACCCCCACCCTTTGGCCTCTGTCTTCTAGCAATTTACCTGCTTGCAGGAAAGAGGGAAGAGCCTGCAAAGCCAAGCAAGTCAGTAGCAGTTTCCTGATCTACAGCTGATTAGGTTTGCCACGTGGAAAAAAGGAAAGTGAAACTAACTACAAAGAGGCAAATAGTTGGCAGAGACACGCAGATTTTTATTTTTTGCTGAACTGGATGGAAGGGGGGAAGTGAATAACTAAATGTCTGTAGAATGTTCAAATTATTAGATTTACTTTTTAAAGACTGCTTTATTATTGTTCTAGAGCCAGGGATCTCCAACCTTGGCAATTTTAAGACTTGTGGACTTCAACTCCCAGAATTCAACAGCCAGCTTTGTTAGCTTTGCTGGCTATGGAATTCTGGGAGTTGAAGTCCACAAGTCTTAAAGTTGCCAAGGTTGGAGATCCCTGTAAATCTAGACAACTTAACAAAATAAAGCTTTTTAAAATAAATGCTTGCTCTGTAGAGGCCCAGTGCTATTGTATCTTCTTTTAAATAATAGAGAATAATGTATACTTCCAGAAATTTTAATTAATTTTAACAGCTCTGTACAAGTATAGTATGAAATGTAACAGTATCTTGTTTAGTATTAGAGTTTAGTTACATTGGAGTAGATCTATTTAAATAATTGGGAGGAGTTAGTGTGACTACATTTAAGAAAACTTTCTGGCATAATGTACATTTCTCCAATTCTTTGCTATTTCTATGAGTCAGGCACACATGCACAGAAATACACAGCAAACAGTGTATATCATCTGTGCTGTTTGCTGTTTGGCAAATTGCTTGGAGGCAGAGGCCTTTTTCCCTTGTTTTCCTCCCCCAAAACTAAGGTGCGTCTTATACTTTGGTGCGTCTTATACTCCAAAAAATACGGTAACTAAGAAGGATCATTTAATTTTAGGTTGGTAACGAAAATATTCTGCTGACAAACAACCAAATTCAAAGAGCACCAAGAACTAAATGAATGAAATGTTTACTTTTAATGGTATCCATTATAACTTGATTTGAGTTTATGGAATTCATTCGAAAATATCCATCTGTCCGTCCATCCATCCATCCATCTCGACCTCTTGCTGCTATTTTAGAACAAACTGACACCTTAAAATAAATGACTGGAATCTCCACTTTCTGATAAGTCCATGAACCAGACAACAGGCGAGAAACGAAGTTGGTGCCTAGACCCAAGGCAATGACTCCCTACAAGATATATCTTTCCATCCTACTTATTCGGGGCTGTATGCACAGGAGAGGAATTCCATGCATAACACACAAATATGCACACATATCCCGGTCTAAGAAGTGCTGGTACTGCTCACAGCAACAGACAATTCTGTTGCTGATAGAGAAAATCCTTTAGTTAAAATTTACTGCCATCAGAGACACTGTTGCAGAATTCAGCACTTGTTCTTCTTCTTCTTTTTTTTTTTACTGCAACAACTTTTACAGTAAACTTTCCAAAAGATGTCATGGAGAGAAATAACAAATTGAAAAAGAGAACAAGAGCTGACATGCCTGGGGAATCAGGATTTTTTTTTAAAGAGTGAGAGTGAGAGAGAGAAAGAGAAAGAAAGAAAAATGAGAAAGAGAGAGAAAGAGAGATATGTTAGAAAAGAGCAACCCATCACCATTTTGCCCTGTTAGTGAGAGAGGGAGGGGGGAAGGGAGGGAGGGGGAGAGAGAGAGAGAGAGAGAGAGAGAGAGAGAGAGAGAGAGAGAGAGAGAGAGAGAGAAGGAGGAGGGAGGGAGGGAGAGAGAGAGAGAGAGAAAACAGTAATTTTAGCAGATATTCAAAAGGCGATAGATATTCAAGCTGCTAATTAAGGTGTAATAAAATACATATTTATGCTAATTCATTGTATACAGCTGCATGTTGAAT
The DNA here is from genome assembly GCA_023053685.1 of Diadophis punctatus similis. Taxonomy (NCBI): domain Eukaryota; kingdom Metazoa; phylum Chordata; class Lepidosauria; order Squamata; family Dipsadidae; genus Diadophis; species Diadophis punctatus. Next base: position 4,864,911 of record JALIGW010000021.1, read on the forward strand.
GGGTACTCAACATTCCTGGATTTATAACGATACCAATCTCATTAACGGCCATTAGATTGTAAATATATTCCAAGACAGAATCATAAAGGATAATTCGGAAGGACTTACGTTCTGCCGTTTGCATTATTATCTCATCGAGTTCTTTTTCGAGTTTTTCGTACGTGTCAAGCCTTGCTTGGTACTCAGAATTTTGTGCCTGAAGTTCCGAGATCTTTTTCTCACTCAGTCCTTGAAGACTGTAAAATTCTTTCGTTAATACCTAAGAATTTTTTTTTAAAAGGAAGTTAGTTAAGAGAGCAATAAATCATTGAGGAAATAAAGAAATGCACACTCAATTCAAATATTTGCAAGCTTAGGTCAAGTCCTTTTTAACTTTAAAGTTGGATTAAGTGTCTTGGGCTGTTAAAAAGCATGATTCGGTATAAATGCCAGCTCGCTGGGAACAGAATAAAGTTGTATAAAGACACACACTTTTTATTCCACCACTCCCTCCACCCTGCAATTATTTTCTTAGGGGCTGCAAAAGTAAAATAGGCAAGAAATAGGAAAATGATAGCCCTCGGTATGGGTGCTGGGTCCAAATGACCCATGAAAACTACTGTATCTTACAAACATCTAGGTAGGCCAAGAGGCAAAAGATTTGATCCAGAAAGATTAACGGCTTTATAAATTGAATTAGCACCCGAGTGGAGAAATGGAGAGATGTAAACAAGCTTTCTGAGATGGAGGCCTGTTTAACCGTGCCAGGGAAAAATGAAATTGAATAAGGGATGAAATATACTGTTTGGTGTTCAAATGAAGTATGGGTAGTCCTTGACCTACGACTACAATTGAGGCCAAATGTCCCAAAGGTGGTTTTTTCAAGAAGCAACTGGACTTTCTGGTTTTCCTTTGAAGACCTTTCGCTTCTCATCCAAGAAGCTTCTTCAGTTCTGACTGCTCTTCCCCACCATCCACTCAGAGCTGAAGAAGCTTCTTGAATGAGAAGCGAAAAGTCTTAAAAAAACCCCCACTTGCCTCTTGAAAAAGCACCTTTGGGACAACCATGTCCTGGATGACGGAGAATCTCCATAGACAATTGAGGCCAAAATTTCTCTTGGTAAGTTGCTAAGTTGCTACGTGAATATTCCCACCCATCCCCGTTTTACAAGCTTTCTTGCCACTGTTGTTAAGCGAATCACTGCAGCTGTAAAGTTAGTAACTGACGGTCGTTAAGTGAACCTGGCTTTCCCTCGTTAACTTTGCTTGTCGGACGGTCGTAAAATGTGATCATCACAGCCTTGCGACACTGCATCCATCCATAAAGGAATCGGTTGCCAGGCATTCAATTTTTTGTTCACATGACCAAGGCGCATACTGTGTAAGAGTGAAAAACGAGGTCATAAGTCACTTTTTTCAGTTTGAATGGTCACTAAATGAACTATTGTAACTCAAGGACTTCCTGAAGCTATGGGGGATGGTGGCTCTTAAAGAGCTTCCACCTGCCCCAATATGATTGTTTCTGAGTTCTGACGAAAAGAGGGTTCAAACTTTTGCACTGGTCAGATTTACTTCTTTTAAAAAAATCAGAAAGTATTCTGCTTCACTTTGTCCCATGTAAAGAGTGTGTCCCTGTATGTTTACTTAGAGCAGGGGTGTCAAACTCAAGACTTGTGGGCCGGCCTATGTCGCTTCAGGCAGGTCTGCAGCCCAACCAGACAGACACAGACTTCAGAGGATAATCAGAACTGCAGAAAAAACAATTACTGCCAACCTGCCTTCCATTGAGGACCTGTATACTGCAACGAGTCAAAAAGAGGGCTGTGAAAATATTTACTGACCCCTCGCATCCTGGACATAAATTGTTTCAACTCCTACCCTCAAAACGACGCTATAGAGCACTGACAACTAGACACAAGAACAGTTTTTTTCCCCGAACGCCATCACTCTGCTAAACAATTCCCTCACTACTGTCAAACTATTCACTAAGGCTGCATTACTATTACTGTTAGTCTTCTCATCGTTCCTATCACCCTTCTCCTCCCACTTATGACTGTAACTTTGTTGCTTCTATCCTTACGATTTATATTAACATTGTTTCCTGATTGCTTATTTGTACCCTATGACAATCATTAAGTGTTATACCTCATGATTTTTGACAAATGTATCTTTTCTTTTATGTACACTGAGAGCATATGCACCAAAGACAAATTCCTTGTGTGTCCAATCACACTTGGCCAATAAAGAATTCTATTCTATTCTATTCTATTCTATTCTATTCTATTCTATTCTATTCTATTCTATTCTATTCTATTCTATTCTATTCTATTCTATTCTATTCTACCCTACCCTACCCTACCCTACTCTACTCCATTCCATTTAGTGCGGCTTCGGCCCAGTCTACCCAGTGCAAAGAGAAAACATCGCGTCAGCAGATTGGGGAGTGGCCTCAAGCTGGCCACGCCCACCCAGTTGGCCACACACACGGTCGACCACGCCCAGTCCAGCGGCCCCTAATGAAATTGAGTTTGACACCTCTGACTTAGAAATTCAGGGAAACGCATGCAGCTGTAACTTCTTTAAGCTAAGGACTACAAGCATCATTTTAAGAATCTCCATTAGATTTTTTTTCTCATCTATTACTAATACAAGTAGTCTTGGACTTAGTTCGTTTAGTGACCATTCGATGTTATGGCGGCAGTGAAAAAAGGGACTTATGACCGTTTTTCACTCTTACGTCCATTTTTCACACTTACGTCCATTGCAGCATCCCCGTGGCCACGTGATTTCCATTCAGATGCTTGACAATTGGTTCCTAGTTATGACGCTTGCAGTGTCCGGAGATCATGGGATCATATTTTGTGATGTACGGACAAGCAAAAGTCCACGGGGAAGCCAGATTCACTTAACGACCGTGTCACTAACTTAACAACTGCTGCGATTCACTTAACAAACGTGGCAAGAAAAATCGTTAAAATGGGGCAGAGCTCACTTAACAAATGTCTCATTTAGCAACATCAATTCTGGGCTCAATTGTGGTCGTAAGATGAGGATTACCTGTAGCCCTTGACTTACAGTTCATTTAGTGACTGTTGGATGTTACAGCGGCACTGAAAAAAGGGGCTTATGGCCGTTTTTTACATTTACGACCGTTGCAACATCCCCATGGTCACGTAATCGAAATTTGGACGCTTGGCAACTGATTCATATTTATGACGGTTGCGGTGTCCCGGGGTTGCGTGATTCCTTTTTTGCGATCTTCTGGCAAGCCAAGTCAATGGGGGAAGCCATTTTCACTTAACAACGAAAATGTTACTAACTGAACAACTGCACTTAACAACTGTGGCAAGAAAGCTTGCAAGATGGAGCAAAAGTCACTTAACAAATGTCTCACTTAATCACATAAGTTCTGGGCTCATTTGTGGTTGTAAGTCAAGGACTACCCGTAATGATTAATTTATTTAGGAATCTTCTCCCTACGTGCCAGAAGAAAAAGCCCAGCCTTGGTCCCTTCTACCTATTCTTGTTCTTAAGTGACCTGGGGGAAGAGTCCACCAAAAACCGCTTTCTTACATACTTCTAGTTTCCGCTGATACTTTTCACACTCCAGCTGACACTGGGAGAGGTTCCTGGAGGTTTCTTCCTGGATGAGCTGCACTCGTTCGCTCTCAAAAGATTTGAGTTTGCTCTGGTGGTGAAGTTCGGCCACTTTGTTTTCAGTGTTGAGCTGCAGCTGCCGGTATCTAAAGCCAAAGCAAAGCAAAAAATGTGGCGACGGGAAAAACCAAAACCAAAAGGTCTGTAGAGATTCTCAGTCATCCAGGTCACGGTTGTCCCAAAGGTGCTTTTTCAGGAAGAAGAAAAGGTACTTTTTCTTCAAATAAAAAACAAACAAGATCCTGAAAAAGCACCTTTGGGACCATCGTGACCTGGATGACTGAGAATCTCTACAGACTTTTAGCTACACAATTTTTGATGAATACCCTTTGAATGGTGTGGGAGTAGGAACGGATTTCCAGAGGAAAAATATTGCAGACTACAGGAACCAGGAGCACCACTCAGGTGACCCTGAGGCTACAGATAAACTTCCAAGTGGACTCAACGACCCTCTAAAAGGATGCAAATGACCAGCTGTCTGCAAGGAGTATAAATCCTTCCATTCTCCCCCATCCTGCCAGAGCTGAAGAAGCTTCTTGGATGAGAAGCGAACCGTTTTCAAAAGAAAAAACAAGAAAGTCCAGTTGTCTCCTGAAAAAGCACCTTTGGGACAAAACCAAAAGGCCAAGCCATTTCTTCCCTGCCATTATGCCATTTTCCAGCTCAGAGAGAGAGAGTGGCAAAATTCAACATACCCATTTACGCTTCGAAATACAGCTATCAAGGAGTCCGGTGGCTCGCGTGGTTAGGATGCTGGGTTGGAGGTTAGCAAGCCCGCGTTCGAAACCCGAGTGCTGTTGTGAGGCGGGGTTGAGCTCCCATCCTTCACTCCAGCTGGGGACAAGAAAAGAGCCCCCAACTACACATCCTCTTCATGACCTGTTTTCCTTGTTACCTTCTGGGAGGGGGCTTCGTGGTATCCGAAGCAGAACATCCAGAATCAGTTTCAGCCACAATTTTGTTCCATACAGTATAAATCTTGTGAACTCTCTTTCCACTATGTATTCAAGACGGACAGTGATTAATATTTATATGTATTTATATGTTAGGGTGTAGGTATATATATATGTATGTATATAGCATGTCTATATGTGTGTTACGTATATGTACACTTTTGAGAGCAGGTAACAGAATTTCATTTTTAATGTGTGCCAGTGTGCCCACAGAAAAATTGACAATAAAGTTTACCTTATCTTATCTTATCTCTTATCTTATCATACGATGAACGGTCGCAAATACTCGGCATGGCTAGTCTAGTGAAGAGAAGGACCAGGGGAGACATGATAGCAGTGTTCCAATATTTGAGGGGCTGCCACAGAGAGGAGGGGGTCAGGCTGTTTTCCAAAGCACCTGAAGGCCAGACAAGGAATAATGGATGGAAACTGAACAAGGAGAGATTTAACCTAGAAATAAGGAGGAACTTTCTGACAGTGAGAACTATCAACCAATGGAACAGAAGTTGCTTTCGGAAGTTGTGGGAGCTTCATCACTGGAGGCTTTCAAGAAGGAACTGGACTGCCATCTGTCAGAAATGGTGTAGGGTCTCCTGCTTGGGCAAGGGGTTGGACTAGATGACCTACAAGGTCCCTTCCAACTCTGTTAAATTGTTAATCTGTGTCCCCCAGGCAACAGTGATGTCACTGGCTAAGCCTTTCAACCCAGAAGCGCCTTGGTGCTTCTAACACAAGTGCTACATTATACAGCTATCCAAGTTTCTGAATATTTCTGAACGAAGTCACAAATGACCTTGGTGAAGGGCTATAATAAGACAATCATGAGCATCATCCTCATCAGACAAGCAGAGAACAATGTACTACTATACTTCTTCAAAGAGCGAAAAGAATATATACCACTATCTATATGGAACAGCTTGCGTTCATTAGGTGTTGTACCTTATGAATCTTGACAAATGTATCTTGTCTTTTTATGTACACTGAGAGCATATGCCCCAAAGACAAATTCCTTGTGTGTCCAATCACACTTGGCCAATAAAGAATTCTATTCTATTCTATTCTATTCTATTCTATTCTATTCTATTCTATTCTATTCTATTCTATTCTATTCTATTCTATTCTATTCTATTCTATTCTATTCAGAAGTTGTGGGAGCTTCAACACTGGAAGCTTTCAAGAAGAGACTGGAATGTCATCTGTCAAAAATGGTGTAGGGTCTGCTTGGGCATTGGACTAGATGACTTACAAGGTCCCTTCCAACTCTGTTAATCTGTAATCTAATCCTTGATTTATATCTGTACAGGTAGTTCTTCTTCCCTCACCCTTCCCCCACCCCCCACCTCCAGCAACCATTCCCAGATGAGAGCAAACACTCTGCAGTTTTCTTTTAAGCAGTATTTCTGCCGGTCAAAACAATGAAAGTGATTCACGTTCTTGCTAAATATTCGGTTTGCTTTCTGTCTGATAATGAAGCACACAGAGAAATTTTCTGCATTTGGCTTCAGTGAAGTCTCTCTTTCTCTCTAAACAGGCTTACAGCTCTGTTTAAAGCTGTTTAAATCCCGACGGAGATTTTCCCTCTCCTCTCTAGCAATATTTTATTCACGGCAATCACTGCTACCTTGAAAAAAATAATAATAATAGTCCTTTCTGATGCATTCAGCTGAATTTAGCAAACAATATTTAAAACCGAAAGAGCAAACAAAATAGAAACGAACTCATTTGCATCAAAATGGCAAACAGAGGAATGTAATTTGAAATCTTATTAAGGGAGTCCCTCCTAATCTAGTAGTACTGCAGGTCCCACCGAAAAAGACATGCAAATCATTGAGATTGTGCAGAACTGCAGTCATAAGCTAAAAGAATATTGTGGTCTATTAAAATACAAATAGAACATTTGTTAAAATCAGCAAAATAAAATAAAAAACGATTCTTCATTCATGGCAGGAGCACAGAATGTGTGTGTCATCTTTTTCTTAAGAAATGTCTTGTTTTCTGGAGAACAAATGGATGGGGGTTTAAAATGGGCCAAATATGGTTTTCTTGGAGTAGGGCTGTTGTTACTTAAAGGAATGAATTAGTAGTGCATTAAGACACAAATGTGGCATCTTTAACTTATTTCCACTCCTGACCCAGGATTGAAGTTAGGTCGAAAAGGCCAACTGGTAAAATGAAAGATCCAGGGCATTACAAACACACCAGCTAAATATTACATAGCAAGTTTAATAGTAAGTTTCTCTCTAAAATGTAATATTCAGACATACATACTTGACTTATGACCGCAACGGAATTCAAAATTTCCATTGCTAAATGCGAAGCAAGATAGTTGTTAAATGATATATTTTTTGTCCCATTTTATGACCTTTCTTGCCACAGCTGTTAAGGAAATCCCTGGAGTTGTTAAGGTAGTAAGCAACACGGTTGTTGGGCTTATCCGATATGGAAAAAGCCACTAAAAAAAAATGGAAACTTGTCAAAATGAAGAAAGCTGAATGTCTCGTGCCCAAATTAAGCACCTTCTTATCATGATTTTCACTGGAACAGCCTTTGGTGAGCTTTGGCTGGGAAACTTAATTGCCCAACGAAGGCAAATTCTATATTTTTCAGCGCTGGGCTGAAGATATCTCCTCCGCTCAGCAATTCTACTAAAGCTCTACAGGAATCCCAAATATGCATTTCAAGAAATTCAGTTCGGCTCTCCCATTATTCTAAACAATGGAATGCAACAGTGAGCAATAAAATGGACAGAGGATATCTCAGCAATTAGTCATGTATTAAGACCAAAGCAAATAAAACACCAATGCTACTTTAACAGAGCTATAAGTGGATATATAACTCTGTATATATTTATGGGCTTCATAACATATATTTAAGCTCGCTGTATTATAGCTGTGTTGTAGCTCGCTGTATTTCAGAGGCTGTGTATAGAAATAAGAGTTTAAAAAAATAAAATAAAAAAGGTTTTGTAACTATTTAGACAAAAGCCATCATGATCTTTATCTTCCCCCTACAGCAGCTCAATTCTATATATATTGTATATTCCTTCCTTAAAGACATTTATGGTTTCCTTGTGTAAGCTTTCACTTTCTCTCTGATGCCTCGGCCCATAACTCCTTTCACTGTCAAAGAAGAATAGAATGGAATAGAATAGAATAGAAAGGAATAGGAATAGGATGGAATAGAATGGAATGGAAAGGAGTAGGATAGAATAGAATAGAATTGAACAGAGTTGGAAGGGACCTTGGAGGTCTTCTAGTCCAACCCCTTGCTTAGGCAGGAAATGGGTGGCTCATGGCTAGTCAACATCCAAACCATGGTTATATCTATGCCTAAGACTTGGAAAGGCTCCATCCCGTTTCAAGAGCAACTTGCCTTTTCGTCCTAGTTCGAGTTATGCCGGGCATCACGATCGAACTGCTACTCAAGGAATGCCAATTAAAATCAAATTAGACCAGAGAGCCAGTTTGGTCTCTCGGTTAAAGCACCAACCTAGAAACCGTGAGTTTAGGCCGGTCAGTCTCTCTCAGGCCAACCCAGCGCACATAATTATTTGTTGTGGGGAAAATTGAAGGAGGAAGGACTATTAGGTATGTTTTCTGCCTTGAGTTATTTATTTTTTAAAAAAATAGATGGGATTTAAAAAAAAACTAAATTTTTTTTTTGCAAATCCTAATGTGCCCGAGGAACTCCTTACACAATCCTTGGTAACTCTGGCCTTTCTTCAATTCTGTGAATGTATTTGAGGAAGAATCCTTGATTTCACTTGACAAGAAGGTGGGGAGAAGATGGTCAAGTCTGAGTGCACCTATGTCACAGGCTGGAGTTCAAGCAGAAAGAGGAAGAGAAAGAGTCCTGATCATCAAAATGCCTCCCATCAACTGTCCCTCCCTCTCAGTTGTCCAGTACAGAAAGTGTTCACAGATGAAGACAGAGAAGGGAGGAAAGGAAAGGAAAGGGGGAGGGAGGGAGGGAGGAAGAGAGGGAGGAAGGAAAGAAGGAAGGAAGGAAAGGAGGGAGGAAGAATATGGTCCACCTGAAGTTGTAAGGTTCTGCATGTTCTCAATTGTTCACTTCATAGTTTGCATAGATACATCTCTTTTCCTGGAATCTACATCTTCTCAAAGTATCAGGGACCTTAGCCAGGTCAGAAGCATCAGGGACAACAAAAGTAGTTGATGGCTTCATAAAAAGTGACATAATGGACAGGCTCCCCCAACTGAAGTCAACTTGGCTCGCAAACTATGTCTGTTCAGGAAGCTGGTATATAAGGTCTTGTCTATTCCAGAGAAGATGTGGAATAGTCAGATACATTCGATACAACAGCTATAAAAAGCACACTGTAAGCTTTCCGGGGTGTAGCAAACTTCTAAATTGCAAAGAATATATATATATTTGATGAAAGGCTGAGCAGCAGAACAACTATTCAGGTTTGGTCATCAAAGTCCCACGTTTCATAGTCTTTTATCTGATAGAATAGAATTGTTGCTGAGACTTTGAATTCAGGGCTACACAAGGTGCTTTCTCGACAGAATGACACTGCCGGACACCCCACATGCCTCTGTAACACGATCCCACTCAAATGTGACCCAGGATTGATCTAGCAATCTTCTCATCTGCAAAGGTCTGGCTCAATCTGACATACACCAAACCTCCTTGTGCATCTTTTCTACTGGAGTTACTTCTTCATCGAAGCCCTTTGCTCAGAGATGAGATCAAGACCAACTTTGGGTAGCCTTGTAGGAACCTATCCTGCCTTAGGACTCTAAAAGTACGGTAAGCCGGGAAGATAGTGAAAAGACAAACAAATCAGCCAACCTCAACTATTCGTATTAACTTGCATCTAAGAGATGCTCCTTTTGCCTTTCCAGTAAACAGGAATCTGATTCAGCTCCGAAATATTACTGATTCTAAGGAAAGATTCAACAGTGTTCAAGTGGTAGCTGTGATTTATTCCTGTAATGACTGGGCAGAAAACCTGATGAACTTCCGATGTCTGGACCACAATTCCCTTAATGGGTTATATGGGATGGTTCAAATATCTAGAGGTCATTCTGTGGCCTATTTTTGCTCATAGTTTTGAGATTTTGGGTGCTGATAATATCTGAAGCATGGTGAAGCACATGCTAGAGGACTAAAAGTCATTTAGAAAGTAAATAGAAAGTACTTTTTGTGAAAACCCATTAAACTCACATGAACCGAGTATCAACAATCAGAAGTGATATTCCCTGGCAATCCCTAATAAAAAGCCAATCGTTGCTTAAAAATGTTGATGGCACCCAGATGTTGAGAGTACACTGCAGGCAAAACAACAAGAACATCTGGATCATAACTGAATCGACATCAATCAATGGAACAATACCTAATTCTCAAAGCTAAACGGAACATACAGCACATTTTAGGTGCATAAATCCAACCTTGTAGTTAAAGCCAGTGAAATCTGGCAACGTTCGTTTCATTAAATAAAAATAAAAAATAGTTGTCCTTAATCCTCATCCAATTTTTAAAAGTTTAGCTGCATCTTTTTGAACTGGGTGTGGATTGGAAGTATATATATATATACCGTGTTTCCCCGAAAATAAGACCCTGTCTTATATTTTTTTGAACCCTGAAATAAGCGCTTGGCCTTATTGCCATGCACTCAAAAGCCCGATTGGGCATATTATCAGGGGATGTCTTATTTTGGGGTAAACAGGGTATTTACACCATGTATATGTACAGTATATGTATATGTATACAATTTCCAAAAGCGGTTCTGTGCCACTTAAGACAGCCGGGACAGAAAGCGTACTACAGAAGTTCTCTCATGTTTTTGCCTGCTGATTAAGATCACGTGCAGTCTTTCAAACGGAATGACCATATTTCTGCATATTCTCCCTCTTCCCTTAAAGCAGTGGCCCACAGATTTTTGGGGGCACCTGGGACCGGTTCTGTGGAGAAAGGTTCTTCTGTGAATGGGGGGAATGGTTTTGCGTGCTGCCCGTATCCCACGCTTACGCAGATGGGGCTTTGCTTGTTTGCACGGCCAGGTTTTTGGTGCACCAGACACCATTAGGGGTCCGTGGTGCGCTAGAAATTGCCAGTCCACTACCTGGGGTTTGGGGACCCCTGCTTTAAAGAACCCCCATTGCAAGGGCCCTACTGGATAGCTAACACAATTCTGACCACAACCTTTAAGACAGCCATGAACACTGCTTCAAGCCTGATGGAACCCGGCATAAGGTTTAATCAAAGCAAGATCTGCTCTTAAGCTAGCCACATGTTTTGGGATGTACTGCGGCCCGAGGAAGTTACTGTTGAAGCCTTCCTGGAATAGTCAACAGCATCTTGCATGACAGGGGATTGGAGAACATGGAAAAAGATGAACTAGCAAAAGAAAAAAAAAGAAGAGTGAATGTCTATGGAGATTCTCAGCCATCCGGGTCATGGTTGTCCCAAAGGTGCTTTTCTTTCAAGAGACAACTGGACTTTCTGGTTTTTCTTGGAAGACGCTTCACTTCCCATCCAAGAAGCTGAAGAAGCTTCTTGGATGACAAGCGAAACATCTTCAAAGAAAAACCGGAAAGTCCAGTTCAGGGGCTGGTTCCTAATTTTTTTACTACCACTCTGTGGGCGTGGCTTATTTTGTGGGTGTGGCTTGCCAGCCATGTGACCAGGTGGGCGTGGGCTTCTGGAGCTTGGCAGCGACCGGAGAAGCGGGGGGGCATTGCCCACCTGCAACGCAGCCCCCCGCAGCGGGAGCAGCAAGACCGCGGCAGCGGTTCTTCTAGGAGGCTCCGTCTGGCCTGAATGCTTCTCCCCATTCGATGATCCTAGGCTCCTGCCGCCCGTTCCCCCTCCCCTCAGCAGCTCGAGAAGCCTCGAACGTGCCAAAATGCCTAGGATCATCACCGCGTGTTCGTGGATTCTCGGACTGCTGCAGGGAAGGGAACTGAGATAGGTCCTGCTGCCCGTTCTTTCAGCATCTCACGCGCTCCCTCAGCCATCCTCCCCTGCTTGGACTCAGTTCGGCTTCTGGGCATGCGCAGAAGAAATTTTTTTTTTAATGTAAAAAAAAAATTTTTTTAATGGCAGCGCCCGGGCACCAGCAACCGACCGCACCGGTACTGTGACGTCACCAGTGGGCCGCTACCTGTGCTATAGAGTGGATCGCACCGGTAGGAACCCACCACTGGTCCAGCTGCCTCTTGAAAAAGCACCTTTGGGACATGAAGAGTGAGTATCTTACGGTTTCTTTCAGCGCATTTACACTAGGCTAGCAGACTAAGCCCTGATGGGATGGGCTAAGTTAGCTGTAGTTGCAATCATATTCTCGAACCCGAAAGGGAAAGGGAGGAGGAAGGGAGAAAGATGGTTGCACAGATCAAGTTCCTCATGGAAAAAATTGACCTCCCCTCCCAGGTAAAGCTCTTCACCCTTCCAGCTAAGGAAGGCGCTTTCTCTTTCACATTGGGCAAGCAAAGCTGGCATGGCTTGAAGTACCAGGTTTGGATGCTCCCCACGGCCAGAGAAGAACGGCTGTCCTTTTCGAAAAACACAGTGCAAAGCCAGTAATTAAGAAAAAACTACAATGAATGAATCATGATCATTACTGAGCAATGTACAACTCTCCTCCCCTTTCTTGGGTTAAAGAGAAATAACCATGTGCCTATGGGAAATATATCCCTGGGAGTCTAAGCATGGAGCAGGATTTGTGTTGGTTGCGCTCAAGTGTGTTGAAAAAAGGATGGTATTAGTCAACAACAACAACAACAACCACTGAATGGAGAGCCATGTGGTAATGATCATTGGCTTTGCCTTAAACCACAGTTAGAACTAACCTGGAAAACCATCTCCTGCCATCTACTAGTCTTTATTTGTGAATATCCCTATGGAATTATTTAGTACATTTGAGGAAGGTGAAGAGATAAGTATCCTTGATGTCCTTATAATTATTTACTAAATTTATTGGCTGCCCATCTTACCACAGGGTAACTCTGGGCGGGTTAACTTTATGAACTAATATTCTCAGTAGCAAAAGTCACCACTGAGTGAAGACTTGCGTTAGCAAAGCACTTAACGCTAAATATATGATCCCTTTAATATTCTCTCTACATAAACTGGAATAGACAACAGCAAGAGATGTATGTAACATACATTCTGTAAATTTCCTTGAGTACAAAGTGCTCATATATGCCATGGCTTATATCTCTATCTATCTATCTATCTATCTATCTATCATCTATCTATCTATCTATCTATCTATCTATCTATCTATCTATCTATCTATCTATCTA
>JALIGW010000021.1:4882772-5074247 GCA_023053685.1 Diadophis punctatus similis
CAAAACATCTTCGAAAGGGAGGAAGGAAAGAAGGGAGGGAGGGAGGGAGGGAGAAAGAAAGAAAGAATGAAAGAATGAAAGAAAGAAAGAAAGAAAGAAAGACCAGTTGCCTCTTGAAAAAAAGCACCTTTGGGCATTAAAATGCAGACTGTTGCTAACGCAGGACTGAAGTGGTCTCCTCACTCCCTTGCTTCCTCCCTAGGGCTTCACCTGCTCAGAGGAAGAGAGAGCTACTTGGGCTTTTCTCAACTCGTGGCTCCAATTTTTACAAATTTTCAAGTTGGGCTTTGGGAGGCTTTCAGTTTAGAAGATGTTTCATGGGTCCAGAGTTCTAAGACTGGAAAGCCAATTTTCCAAGCCTCTCCTGAAGGACTTCATCTTCCTCCCCGAGTGAAACCCAAGCCCTTACCCAGAAAATTTCTCACAACACTTTTTCCTTTACTGGAGTAGCACGCAGACATTTTCCAGAGTTGTCTCCAAGGGGGAAAAAAACACTTTCAGTCTCCAGGAGCTTCCATCTAGGTTCTTGATTCTGCTTCAAAGGGTCTAGCATGGATAAATTTAAAATCTCTCTGGAGGAGCCACGGATGGAAAAGAGACACTATGTGCGGCCAGCCCAGGATTTTCTATTTTTTTCCAAGGGTGTGGGGTGTTTCTTGGGAATATGGTTCTTTGGGGTCAAGACTATTTTAGGGCTTATATACCTTTCAAGATGATGGGGAAAATGTGACACTGGCTTTCATCAACTTGTCTGCCAGGTTTGGGTGGCTCCGAAAAGGATGTGGGGACTGCCCCACCCCATTCTATCACACACAGAAAAATGAAAATAATTTCGGTAGCTGTTCTTTCGATCTAAAAGAGAGCTTCTTTAGGTCAGAATAAAGACAAGATAGAAGAACAAGCTTGGTTAGCTCTCAGCCATGGCCTAAAGTCCCTAAATGACAAATAAGCTTAACATAAGGAGACAACTTACATTGACCAGAACAGAGATTCTCAAAACTCATAATCTATATAATGATGGCTACAACTTTATTCTCACAGCTCTTCTTTCTTCAGCTGCCAGCAGTTCGATTTTGACCAGCTCCAGGTTTACTCAGCCTTCCATCCTTCTGAAGCCAGTAAAATGAGGATCCAGATTGTTGGGGGCAAAAGGCTGACTCTGTAAACCGCTTAGAGAGGGCTGTAAAGCACTGTAAAGTGGTATATAAGTGCTATTGCTTGGGAAGGAAGGAAGGAAGGAAGGAAGGAAGGAAGGAAGGAAGGAAGGAAGGAAGGAAGGAAGGAAGCCATAGTGGCACAGTGGTTAGAATCAGTCACGCAGCCCGGTTGTGAACAGGCCACGGCTCGGTACTGGACTGCGACCCAGGGATTGGGGATCCCTGACTTATAACACTCTCTGAGCTGTTTACAAAGTCAGCATGTTAACAATCTGGATCTTAATTAATTTCTTTTTCCAGTTTAGGATGCAAGCAGTTTATTGTTATTTTAACTTCCGGTTACAGAGTTCACATCATCATCATCATCATCACTTTGGGAGGTTCAGTAGACTGGAGAGAGAGAGAGACAGACAGACAAGAGACAGACACACAGACAGACGTACTAGCCCAAAGCCATCCTAAAACAAATGAAGAACAGTTACAGGAACTGGATATGTCTAGTCTAATGAAAAGAAAGACCAGGGGGACATGAGAGCAGTGCTCCAATTTTTGAGGAGTTTCTGCAAAGACGAGGGTGTGTGTGTCAAACATTTTTCCAAAGCACCAAAAGGCAAGACAACAAACATTGGTTGGAAACTAACCAAGGAGGGAAGCAACCTAGAAGTAAGGATAAATTTCCTAATGGTGAGAGCAATCAACCAATGGAATGGCTTGCCTTCAGAAATAGTGGGTGCTCCATCACTGGAGGCTTTCAAAAAGAGACTGGACAGCCATTTGTCCAGAATGGTATAGTTCTCCTGCTCAAACAGGAGGTTGGACTAGAAGACCTCCAAGATCCCTTCCAACTCTATTATTCTATGTTCATTCAGGGAGTTTCTCTGGTTGAAAACAGCCAAGAATCGGAGATTCCAGGTTCAAACAACCACATCATACTTCTTCTTCTTCTTTTTGACCACACAAGGTTTTCAACACACTTCTTCTCTAGCCAGCATTGATAAGCCACCTTAGGAAATGATTTCTGCAACTGCGCTTCCAGAGAGCAATGTTTCCGACTGATGTAAGGTATTAATTCCTCTGTAGAGAGACCACGTAACTTAAAGCAGACTCTTGAATCCTGGAGTCTGAAACAGCCAGGGTTATTATTTTACACTCAACACAAACTTTGTTTGCATTTAACAGACAAAGAAAGTCACTTACCAATCACCGGTTGGGAATAAAGTTATAATAATTGTACTTGACTAGAAAATTGGGTGTTAGTTACACTCTTCATCACAAGATTTGCCAGAGGCATTCTCCACCATTCAAGCTAGGCAGCATTCCACCGACTTTGTATAAACAAATATGTCCAAGGCTTGCAGATCCTACCAACACTGGTAACCAGGGTCTGTGCACAACACAATGCACTTTTTGTCTTGGGGATCCCTTTCGAGCATCACAAACATGACCTCATGCAGACATATGTTATTGAGCAATGTCAATGCATTCGTTACATTATTTCCTTGGTTCAGGATGACTTAAAAATAATTTTAACACTCGCTCCCCTTGGTTTCTGCTGCCTCCAGTGACAGTATTTTTAACACCGGCATTTTGCTCTTAAATAGAAAGGGAAATTGTTTCCCTAAATATTAGAGCTTGCTAGAAAAAGAAAGTTGAAACGTTAACTGGACTGTGTCAAATTTCTCAGTAAAGCCTGTTTTTTTTTTTTTTTTTTTTACTAAAACTGCAACAGAATTTCAACTGGAAAACATACCACCGAAGTGTAAATTGTATCAAATAGACCAAAACATGGCACTTTCCAAAGTTTGCCAAGTCAAGGAACATACAAATACAGATAGGTTTCTTTCTATCAACAAACAAATGAAATGTTTACTCAAGCGAGTAGCACGAACTTACATTTGTTTTGCCTGCCTAATAACAACTATCTGAGGACTAAAATCATCAGGAACAGCCACAAACACAATTATTTAAATACACCAGAAGCCCGCACCAGTAGAGGCAGGGGATTGATCACAGTTAAGGGAGAAGAGAAACTTCAGAAAAGTTGAATAATTTATTTGCATCTGTTTTCGGAAGCGGTAAACAAACCCCTATCCTTGACTAGAGATAAACAGAATAATAATGATGATAATAATAATAATAATGATAATAATGATAATAATGATGATAATAATGATGATAATGATAATGATAATGATAATAATAATAATAATAATAATAATAATAATAATAAGAAGAAGAAGAAGAAGAAGAAGAAGAAGAAGAAGAAGAAGAAGAAGAAGAAGAAGAAAACAGATACAAGCAATAACTGACAAGAGTGTATTAAAAAATGCATCAATAGCTAACTTGGCAAAATATGTTTTTTTAAAAAGAAAAGCTCAAAGGTGAAACAGTTGTCATAGCAAAATAAATAAATAAATAAATAAATAATTAGCAGTTACCAGATCAATGTAACTCCATTTTGTGAGATGAGGAGAAATGCAGGAAAGTACAAACCCATTTGGCTTACATTTATCCCACGTGTTAGGTTGGTGGTAAGTATGATAGCATATCGAATGATAAGGCCTGTGAAATAAACACTATTCTGAAGGACCATTTAGGGGGGCATTGGGAAACTGGTTCACAGGGTCTCACAAGTAAACCTGATCAGTTAAGACAGAAGCCCAAGAATTATTTCAATCTTTTGGGTACAGCATCGCCTCATGTTGATTCTACTGGGCCGGTGACTTCAACCAACAACAACAACAACAACAACAAAATCACAATACAATGCACTGCCGCTGCAGCTGTTGAAAGAGCCTGTGCAGTCTTGGCTAGATCTGAAGATATCAAGGTGATGGCAGGTGTTATTTGCAATCCATAGTGCCCTGATTGGAGTATAGTATATTGTCACTGTCCTATTGTCCAAATTTACCTGTACCTACATTGCTTTGTTTATGTTTATAACATACCTGCTACCTTGTACATGTTTTGACAAAATAAATAAATAAATAAATATGTACCGTGTGCTATTTTGGGTACCAAGATGGAAGAAGATACAAGAAGGATATTGCAGTCCTGGGATCAGCACAGATGAAGCTATCAAAGATGGGGAAGGGCTTGGATTCTAAATCCTATGGATAACGGTGGAAGATCCAGGTCAGTTTTACTTTGAAGCCCCCCTCCCCCCCCGGGAAGAGGGGGTAGAAGTCTCCAGGATACAGTGCCCAAGGAGAAGTTGAGAAGCAATGGTGGAAGCATTACAGCGGGGGAGGGGGGAGAGAGAGGGAAAGGGGGAGGGAGGGAGAGAGAGGAGGGGAGAGAGAGAAGGACAGAGAGGGGGAAGGGGTGAGAGAGAGAGAGAGAGAGAGAAGGGAGAGAGAGAGGAGGAGAGGAGAGAGGAAGAGAGAAAGACACACACACACACACACACACAGAGAGAGAGAGAGAGAGAGAGAGAGAGAGAGAGAGAGAGAGAGAGAGAGAGGAGGAGGGAGAGGGAGAGAGGGAGAGAGGGAGGGAGAGGGGGATAGAGAGAACCTGAAATTTGGACATTTTCAAACAAATAAATGATTTGTCCAGCCTCATCTGAGAATTGCTGGGCAGGGGTTTGGACTGAAGAAATCTCCACAATTCTTTTCATCCTGCACTGTTTATTGCTCTATTCTCAAAAGAAAGCCAAACATTTAAAATACGGGTCTCTTGGGAAAAGGTAAAAAGGTTTTTTTTTTTTTGAAGTGTATAAAATTACCGTAGATTCAACATGTCCCTACGCACATTTCAAACAAAACAGAAGATTTTCATGTGGCTTTATGTTCCCACCCAGAGTTACCAGCCTCTCATAAAGGTTGCTTCACTTTTGTGTTGCCATTGATAATCTCATGAAAATCTCATGAAAACCTCATGACATGCATGAAAACGATTAACCAACCCTCTCACCCCTTGCCAACTCCTTTCTCAAGGGAAAAAGGTCTTGCTTCACAGCGGGCCCGTTGTTGCATTTCCAAAGCTTGGCCGTGGATTGGGTTTTTTTAACCGCCCCTTTTCATGGGTAATAATGACACCATACCCTTCTCCATCAGGGAGAGAAGAGGGGCACCAAGAACAGAGACCTGGGGAGAACTGAATGATGTGGGGAGAGTGGGAGAGAGTGGGCAGCGAACAACTGGGAGGCCGGGCGCGATCCTGGCAAATCCACAGCTGCAATGCCCATCCAGGACTTTCCTTGGGGGTGGAGCTTAGAACCTCTATGGTTCCAGCAAGGGAGCATGGAAGTTGCAGTCCAATAAATAACCAGCTTAGTTTGTCTGTTCCACCACCATGCATTCATTTATTACAAATTTTGTTTTTAGCTCTCATCCCAAACAGCAGTCCGTCCTAGTTGTGTCTTCGCAACAGTTCACAATAAGCAGCACTAAGAGAGACGCTTTCTTGGAAAGCCTTCCCCTATTGCTATATTGCTATTTGCCTTCCCTTTATTTGCACAAACCTTCCTCTTTTTCAAAAGCTATGCTTAAGGAACGGGGAAGGTACTTACTGTTCCAATAGCTGGTCGTATTTGCTCAATGCATCTTTTTCAGCTATCACAGCTCTTTCCTTTTCACTCACAGCATTATCTCTTGCTTCTCTCAGGTTTCTGAATTTAAAAAAAACAAAACAAAACAAAACAAAAAAGGATTGCACAATAAACATTCCTTTTATTCTGAAGTATTTGCTCAAAAGCGATGGTGCGAGTTTTGTGTTTCTGGTTCCAACATGCCATAATTTGATCTTGAAAGAGAGTTTGTTTTTCCTTCCACCTCTCTTCCCCGCTCCCCCACAACCTCTTAGTTCCATGTTTTTGGTCCACATCCAGAACACGCTTCTCAAAATATACCTACCAATTCAAGTCTTTGACGATACACACGCACATCGAAAAGGAGGGGGGGGGGAAAGGGAGAAAAACCAACATTTATTTGCCCAACTAGAGAAACTTCGGTGTTTTGAATAACCAAGCATCAAACTTTGTGTTGAATCTGGTCTATTATCTGCATGCTGAAGTCAGAGAGAGAGAGAGAGGTTGGCTGGGTTGAGTGAGGTTGGACCACGGCTGCCTCCTATTTCATGGCTGGAATCAGTCTTGAATTGGCACTCCCTAGTCTTAGTCCAACCTCTTAGTGGGTTCCACCCCCTAAATGTTGTAGAAATGGGCAACTTACAGCAACAGAACAGGCCCTGCTAAAAAGCCCCATTTCTGATTTGAAGGACCATAGGTCGAGCGAGATAAAATTCTCAGCAGGCAGGCCTGTTCTTCTGTTCACTAACGCGGGGGCCTTCCCAAGGCTGTTGGTGAAGTTGGTTCCAGCCACAGCCGTCCAGATGACAGGATCAAAGGCCAAGAAATCTAATTCAGCAGAAGAATGCAGGCATTATCCTGCTCTGGGTAAGGTGCTGTTGCCCTGAGTGATGTTGACACACACAGGTAAATTGGAGGTGGCTGATGCAGATGGAAAAAATGCCACAACCATTCAAACTTGGCAACCTGAAGGAAGGTAAGCAAGAGGACAGTGGATTTCTAAAGGCATCCAAATCACCTCTGTACTAAAAATATCTCTTTCCCAGCCATCGCCCTTGCGGCCACGACCTCCTCCTCCTCCTCCTCCTTATTGCGTAGTTTGAGACTTCAGGTAAATTACCTGGACTGTTGTTTTGTGGAAGGAAATTGCTAACATGAAATTGGTGACACCCAGTTTCTACTCATTTAAAGAAGAGATCCCTTCACTGCAGTTTGGTTGACAAGAGATTCCACATTCAACATTTCATTCCTCTGGATCAATTAAAAACTAGCAACTTATAAAGCCAAATCGGAGACTTCCTTTAATTACAAGCTTCTATATTTGACAGCCTTAGGCTCAAAATCACATTATTTTGTTTTGACAAGAATCCTTTCCCCTGCTGGATCCTTCCCATTCACCCTCCATTTCATGTCATTTGGCACTGGAGTGGGCATACATCAAATGTGTCAATCTTTCCATGGTCTTAGTTCTGACTTCAAACCTGGAACAGACTCACTCTTCCAACACTGGCGAATGTGAAGAGCTCTGAAAACCTAAATATTGTGTACTATGGGCAGAAACCTTCTGTATTTTTACACCCATTTGTAGAGTTGCCCTTCTAGCTGTAGCCTTTTGCAGGTGAACATATGCTTGAGGTCTAGTTACAAACACCAACTAAATCTGACCAACCTCTTTCCTAACTTTCCTCTTTGGAAGAGGGATCTCTTATTTTATTTATCTTGGTATTTGTTGTGGCCTGTCAGCCACCGCCCCCCGCCCCCCAGCAGCCGAATCAGAGGAGGAGGAGGAGGAATCAGGGTCAGCATCAAGGCAACCTGAGAACTCCGAGGGGGAAGAGGGAATGGAGCTGGCAGAGAGAGAGACAGAGATGGAGCCTGGACCGTCAGTCAGTCCTCAAATGGAGAGTCAACAGCCCCCAGGTTTGGAGGTGGCTGATGAGGAAAAAGAGGAAAAGCTGAGTCCAGTGCCTGACGCGCGGATGCACAGAAGGCAGAGGAGAGGAGAGCAGTGGAAATCTATGGGCCGATCCTTGGGACGGAAGAGCCACCGCTGCTAGCGAACCCGCACCCTAGGCCTGGGGATAAAAGGCAGGGGGCAGAGATGAATAGGGGTGGCAGACAACTATTCATCTCCCTGCCAGACAGACTTGTTGAGAAACTTTTTGCTGGGGCTGCTGGAGCTCCTAATAAAGGAATCATTGATTTAAATACAGAGGGTTTGTTGTATTTGGGGAGCTGGGTCAGAACAGTGTTCTTCTAGGCTGTTCTACTATTGACGTCCAGCCATCCTATCTGCCAACAAATACAACAAATTACGACCACAATTGAACCCAAAATTTCTTTTGGTTAAGCAAGATGTTTGTTAAGTGAGTTTGGCCCCAATTTGCGACCTTTCTTGCTCCTGTTGTTAAGCGAATCACTGCGGTTGTTAAGTTAGCAACAAGCTTGTTAAGTGACTCTGACTTTGCTTGTCAGAAGGTCGGAAAAGGGGAATCACGTGACCTGCAACCGTCATAAATATGAGTCGGTTGTCAGGCGTCTGAGTTTTGATCACGTGACTGTGGTGGGGATGCGGCAATGGTCGTAAGAGTGAAAAACGGTCGGTTGTAAGTCACTTTTATTTTTTCAGTGCCGTTGTAACTTTGAACGGTCACTGAATGAACTTTTGTAAGAAGAGGATTACCTGTAGTAAGGAAAATTAACACCCCAAATGAAACCAGTGGTGGCAGACTTTGGAAAAAAAGAAGGAAAAAAGCAATTTGGAAAAAAAAATTCCATGAGTATCAAAAATAAAATTCTCCAAAGCACCTGAAAGGCAGGATAAGAAACAATGGATGGAAACTAACCAAGGAGAGAAGCAACCTACAACTGAGGAGAAATTTCCTGACAGCAAGAAAGAATGAATCGGTGGAAAGACCTGCCTTCAGAAAAAAGAAGAGGGAGTCAAGCAATTCTTCAAATATTACAATATTACTTGTCTCCAGAAGTTGTGAATGCTGCAATGCTGGAAGTTTTAAAGAAGAGATTGGACAACCGTTTGTCTGACATGCTATAGGGTTTCCTGTCTGAGCTGGGGGTTGGACAAGAAGGCCCTAAAGAGGAAGCTGTGGCCTAGAGATGGAGCTCTTGCCTCACAATCAGGAGGTTGTGAGTTCAATCCTAGGTAGAGCCAGATGTAGGGTCTCCTGCTTGGGCAGGGGGTTGGACTAGATGACCTGCAAGGTCCCTTCCAACTCTTGTTAATCTGTCCCTTCCAACTTGGTTATTCTGTTCCTTTTCTAAAAACGGGGAAATTTCTGTAGGTCTTCCCCTCACTGCAAATAGCACAAGGGATGAAATGCATAACTAGAAATGCACAGTTGGTGCCATTTCAGTTGTGTAGATGTAGATTTGCTTCTTTCAAGGTCCATCTTAATATTAATTCTTGATCTATTGGGAGTTTATTTGTACCTCAAGTTAAATCAGGGTTGGCTTAAGACAGGGCCTTGCAACCAAAACATGTGTATCAGACTAGAAAATGGTAGCGAGAAACATACACATTTGCATTTCCATTGAGAGAGAGGGTTTATTTATTTATTTATTTATTTTGTGAGATTTATATACCGCCTCACAGTGCAAGCACTCTCTAAGCGGTTTACACCAGTAAGCAATATATATATATATATTATATTGCCCCCAACAATCTGGGTCCTCATTTTACCTACCTCGGAAGGATGGAAGGCTGAGTCAACCTTGAGCCAGTGAGATTTGAACCGCTGACCTGCGGATCACAGTCAGCTAAAGTGACCTGCAGTACTGACTCTAACCGCTGCGCCACCTCGGCTCTTTAACTTGGTGTCAAAGCCTACCTTTCTTGCTACGACCTGAGCCCAAAGCCGTTTTAGTTCGAGAAAGCGCAACCCTCACTCTGCTTAAGGATAGAGAAGGAAGGAAGCTCCTTGCCCCTCAAGGCAAGGATGATGAGCTATAATTATTTTTATTGAGAAACGGGCTGCCATCACACGTTAGGCATTACACAGCTAAGCTGGCTAAGCTTCCTCCAAAACCATCCTCAGATGATGATAACAAGCCATGTGGATCTTCTCTCAGTATCTTCTCAGGAAACAGCCGGCTCAATTTCTCTCCTTTTGGCTATTTTTCTCTGTTTACGCTGTTTCTTCTTCAGAAGCAGCTCTACGTTACTGAGGTCTCCTCAATAATGACTAACAACAATAACAACAACAACAACAATAAACAGAGGCATAGAATCAAAATCATGTGAAGGAGTATTAGTACCGCTTTATAAAGCCTTAGTAAGGCAACACCTGGAATACTGCGTCCGGTTTTGATCACCACATTACAAAAAAGATGTTGAGACTTTGGAAAAAGTGCAAAGAAGAGCAAGTAAGGTGATTAAAGATCTGGAGACTAAAACATATGAAGAACGGTTGCAGGAATTGGGTTTGGCTAGTCAAACTCAATTCCTGCAACCGTTCTTCATATGTTTTAGAGAAAAGAAGGACTAGGGGAGACTAGAATAGAATAGAATAGAATAGAATAGAATAGAATAGAATAGAATAGAATAGAATAGAATAGAATAGAATAGAATAGAATAGAATAGAACAGAACAGAACAGAACAGAACAGAACAGAATTTTTTATTGGCCAAGTGTGATTGGACACACAAGGAATTTGTCTTGGTGCATATGTTCTCAGTGTACATAAAAGAAAAGAATCGTCAAGAATCATAAGGTACAACACTTAATGATGGTCCGGGTACAAATGATAGCAGTATTCCAGTATTTGACAGGTTGCCACAAAGAAGAGTGGGTCAACTCATTTTCCAAAGCACCAGAGCGCAAGACGAGAAACAATGGATGGAGACTAATCAAGGAGAGAAGCAACCTGGAATTAAGGAGAAAATTCCTAACAGTGAGGACAATTAACCAATGGAATAGCTTGTCCCCAGAAGTTGTGAGTGCCCCATCACTGGGGGAGGGGGGGTTTAAGAAGAGACTGGACAGTTACTTGTCTGGGGGTTGGACTAGAAGACCTCCGAGGTCCCTTCCAGCTCTATTCTGGTTGAATTGAATTGAACTGACCTTCTATGGAATCAGCCCATGTCATCTCCGGTGAGTGGCTTTTCAGTTGACGGGCGATGATTTGGCAAGTAAGACAATTAAGCAAGATGGGTCAAACTGCGTCTAAATGAGAGCTTCTTTCTTCATGCCTTATATTCACGCTGCATGGGATATTAAAGTCCTGTGATCTCATGGTTGGACTGTCCCTAATCAGATTTCAAAGCTATCACAGGCTGATCGCAAACATTTCACCAATAATGAGCTCCATGTCAGGGGTTGGTCTATAAAAGCAAAATTTATTTTTGCTGGAATTGCCATTGGTTACAAGAGAAATTCCAAGGTGGTCCTCGACTTACAACTACAACTGAGCCCTAAATTTCTGTTGCTAAGGAGAAATTTAATTTTTGTTAAATTAGGAACACGGCTGTTAACTGAATCTGGCCTCCTCGTTGACTTATGATCACAACTGAGTCAAAAATTTATGTTGCTAAGCGAGAGTGTCATTAAGTGAGGTTTGCCCCATTTTACGACTTTTCCTGCTACAGTCGATACGTGAATCTCTGCAGTTGTTAAATTAGGAACACGGCTGTTAAGTGAATCTGGCCTCCCCACTGACTTATGATCACAACTGAGTCAAAAATTTAGGTTGCTAAGCGAGAGAGTTCTTAAGTGAGTTTGGCCCCATTTTACGATCTTTCTTGCCATGGCTGTTAACAACTGCATCACTGCAGTTGTTAAATTAATAACACCGTTGTTAAGTGAATCTAGGTTCCCCATTGACTTTGCTTATCCGAAGGTCACAAAAGGGGGTAACATCATAAACATGAGTCAGTTGCTAAAGCGTCTCCAGTTTTGGCACTCGGTGCTGAAAAGGTTAGCCGTCACTGGTATAGGGTTTCCTGCCAGGGGGTTGGACTAGAACAGTGATGGCAAACCTTTTTTGGTTTGCGTGCCAAAAGGGGGGCGTGGGGGGGGGTCACGCACGTGCGTGCCCACACTCATAATTCCATGCACTCCCCTGCACATGCGTGCGTGACCTCCACCCTCGGCACGCGATAGCACGCCCGTTTTTCACTCTTCCCAGGCTTCAGAGCCTTTCTAGGAGCCTGGGGAGGGCGAAAACGGCCTTCCGCACTCCACGGAGGCCCTCTGGAAGCTAGAAGTTGGGAAATGGGCCATTTCTGGACTCTGGAGGGCCTCCAGGGGGGTGGGGAAGGCCGTTTTCGCCCTTCCCAGGCTCCTAGAAAGTCTCTGGAGCTTGGGGAGAGCAAAAAAACGGAACTTCCGGTTCAACTGGAAGTTGGCAAATGGAACGTTTCCAGCCTCTGGAGGACGAACCGGAAGGCCCATTTTTTTTTGCTCTCCCCAAGCTCCAGAGCCTTTCTAGGAGCCTGGGGAGGGCGAAAACGGCCTTCCCCACCCCACGGAGGCCATCCGGAAGCTAGAAGTTGGGAAATGGGCCAGTTCTGGCCTCTGGAGGGCCTCCAGGGCGGTGGGGAAGGCCGTTTTCGCCCTTTCCAGGCTCCTAGAAAGGCTCTGGAGCATGGGGAGAGCAAAAAAATGGAACTTCCGGTTCAACCGGAAGTCGGCAAATGGAACGTTTCCAGCCTCCAGAGGACCTCCAGGTGGGTGGGGTGGGGAAGGCCATTTTCGCCCTCCCCAGGCTCCTAGAAAGGCTCTGGAGCTTGGGGAGAACAAAAAAGCGGGCCTTCCACCTCCCCTCTGGAGGCTGAAAACTGGCTGTTTCCAGACTCCCAGTGGGCCCAGAAGGCCCAAAAATCAGCTGGCGCATGACCCGAGCTCGCATGCCCACCGATATGGCTCTGCGTGCCACTTGTGGCACACGTGCCATATGTTCGCCATCACGGGACTATAAGACCTCCAAGGTCCCTTCCAACTCTGTTATTCTGTTAGTTCTGTAGTTGATCTGACAGTTCTGGAGAGTTGGAGGGCCGAAGGAAGATCACATGCTGGGGAAGACAGCAAGAGAAACTTAGAGGTTACGGATGCAAGTGTTGTAACACAGTGCAAGTTTAAAACACACAAAGGATGAAGGGATACAGACCAGAAAGCACGTAAGCTCGAGGACAAAAACACAGGGGAAGCGTGAATGATTCACCGACTCACCACACCCCTTCTGTCCCAACAAGGATAAAAATAAAGCATTGTTTTTAAGATTCTGAAACGTTCTTTTAAATCATCCACATTCAAGATTTGGCAGCCAAATCATCACATCATTTCGAGATGAGGAGGAACAGGATTTCTGCCAAACATTTCCAGAACAATATTCTTAGCCATACTGCCTGCAAACATTTTTTATATCTGTCAAAGCTCCCTAAAGAAACAGACCTTAAGCTTGTTTTATGTAATGCAATACAAGTCGGAACACGGGAAGCCAAAAATTTGTTAATCTCCATGATGCAATTAGTGGTTGGCATAATTTTGCTGACTGGTGAAGGCGGAGGAGAAGAGAAAGGTAAATAAGGGCTAAAATGCTTTCTTGCCTATTTTAGTTCTTCACCTGCCTGAAATAATTTTAAATCTGACATTTCTGTCGTGTTCGCGCACATCCAGCCGATGCACAAAGCTGTGTTTTATGCACTGCTCTCCGCACAATTTTTTTAGGTTTGCATTTTAATAACTCGTGACCCTATCAGCGGGATTCGTTATTATGGTAGGCTTTCTAAACAAGTTCTATATTCTGGCTTTTTAAGGCCTCCTTTACTGTGAAAAACAAAACGTTTTTCACTAAAACAACTAAATAATTGTGGTTTGGTAGCCATGGAATTCTACCACAAGTATCCGAGATGTGAATAAAGAATTTTTTTTATCTCTACTTTCAATTTGTCTATGAAAAACTATGTTTGGAGAAAAGAAGAGGGGTGCGTGGAATTTGGTAGGATCTCAAGCTAGACTGGACTGGTTTGAAGAGTCTGATCATTTGTCAGAATCACAGCAGACACAAAGTTCTCTCAACCACTCAAAAGGGAAACTCCAAAACCAGATCTCTCTCTGTCTGGAGTTCTCCTTATAAAAGAGGAAAATATTTAGTTTCTCTCTCTCTCTTTCTATTTGCTTTTAGTCACGTGCTTTTGAGCAGGGAGGAACATGGAACTTATTAAGGCCCGTTTTAGATTTTCACTGCATTTTATGACAATAGACCTGTGGCAAGGAGAGGTGGCAGCGACAGCAAATTGGACTTTACGGCTATAAATGCAACTGAGAGATGTCTCCAACTGTGTTTATTCTATGGCGGCAGCT
Organism: Diadophis punctatus similis; assembly: GCA_023053685.1. NCBI lineage: Eukaryota > Metazoa > Chordata > Lepidosauria > Squamata > Dipsadidae > Diadophis > Diadophis punctatus. The sequence goes on from JALIGW010000021.1 coordinate 4,896,781, forward strand.
CTTCTACCAATGCTCCAAGTTTGCATGTGGAACACCAAAGAGCCGTGGTGGCGCAGTGGTTAGAATGCAACATTGCAGGCTAATTATGCCGAATGGCAGCAGTTCGATTCGGACTGGCTCAAGGTTGACTCAGCCTTCCATCATTCCGAAGTCGGTAAAATGAGGATCCAGATTGTTGGGGGCAATATGCTGACTATGTAAACCGCTCAGAGAGGGCTGTGAAGCACTGTAAAGTGGTATATAAGTCTAAGTGCTTTTGCTATTCCTCAGCATGATACGTAGAAGCTCAGAGCCGGAAGGTGTCACAGCTACCTATTTTTCCGTCTGAGTAAGTTAAAGCAAGACTTCTGGCTTTGAAAAGGCGGCCAAGGAGGAGCATTTTGAAATCTTTACCAAGCAAGGAAAGGTTGGTGGTTAGACAAAGTATCTAACGTGTGTGTACATGTGTAAGAGTGTGCAAAAGCAGTTAAATAGCGTACTCTTAAATTGCCCAAATTCAAAATGAGCCATTCGAATTGAGAGTGTGTACCATGTCTACACTTTCAGAGAGTGTCTCAATAAATTACCCACTGGAACGGTTAATGGGGGAGCAAACTCCAAACACTTTTTATTGCCATTCCGTGCAGCTCTCTCCCGCTCTCTCTTATTTTCTTACAGGAAGTAGCTCCTCTCTGCAACAGCTTCAAGAGCTGAATTCTTCGCTGGGAATCTCCATTGCTTTATAATGACAATCAGGGGTGGGTTCTAACTTACTTCGGTGCCGGTTCGCTTCCTCCCACGCCATGTGGGTGTGTGTGCATTGCGCGCCGCGTGGCCACGCATGCGCAGTGCCAAAAACTCTGCTTCTGCGCATGCGCAGAAGCAAAAACCAGCTTCTGCGCATGCACAGAAGTCAAAAACAAGTTGGCACCGCCTATGGAGTCACCATTAGAGCCGGTTCGGGGGCACGGCCAACCGGTGGTCGCTCCAAGTTCGGCGAGCGGGGGGAAATTCCCGCTACCGGTTCTATAGAACTGGTCCGAACCGGGAGCAACCCACCTCTGGTCCTTAGCAACTCAAAATAAACTGATGCTTACCTGTGTTGCCCCGAAAATAAGACCGTGTCTTATATTTTTGGGAACTCCAAAATAAGCACTAGGGCTTATTTTTTGGTGGGGGGGATGTCTTATTTTTTCCCCATCTACGGGAGGCCCACGTCTTCTGCTTGCTCGTGGCCGCAACGGGACAGGAGGTCATGTGGTGTGCCAATGCCGCCATCGCAAGGCAGGGGGAGTGGAGCTGCCCCATGCGCCCCACACCGGCTTACCTTAGGGTCCCCACAGCCAAGCCACCCACACCCCGACACCTGCCTCGGCTTAGGGCCATGGCTCCGGCTCTCCACTTGGCCTCCTGCTCCGTTGCAGCCGCGAGCAAGCAGAAGAAGAGGGCCAGTGGCCCCATGGGCTCCTGTTGAACATGGCTGTTAGTGCTGCCGCAGCGAGGCAGGGCATGGATGGTCTGGCTGTGGGGGCCCCTGAAGTAACCTGATGCAGGGCATGTGGGGCAGCTTCACCCCCATCTGCCTCGCCTCATCTCGTGTCGGCGGCACTGCGAGCAACCAGACAGAATGGGCGGCTACTCGGTTTCCACACGGAGACGGCTTCTGAACTTTGCGCTTGAGGTGGACAAAAATATGAAACTCTGATTTTGGATTTTACCAATTAGATTGATAAGATGCTTATAGAAATGGCTAGTTTTTATTACTATGGAAAAGCAAAAAGTTGTGGTTTGACATTAATGCCTTACTTTACTGCAACAGGGGGAGTCGGAAGTCAGCATGGCTTTTTTTCTTTTCCCCTAACCTTTCCTCACTTCTCTTCCCCCCCTCTTTCCCCCCACTGCTTTCCTATTTACTTTTGTATTTTGTATCTTATCTTACAGCCTAATATGTAAAAAACTAGACACAAGAACAGTTTTTCCCCGAATGCCATCACTCTGCTAAACAAATAATTCCCTCACCACTGTTAAACTATTCACTAAGGCTGCATTACTATTAGTCTTCTCATCGTTCCTATCACCCATCTCCTCCCACTTATGACTGTATGATTGTAACTTGTTGCTTGTGTCCTTACAATTTATATTAATATTGATTGTTTCCTGATTGCTTATTTGTACCCTATGACATTCATTAAGTGTTGTTTACGTCATGATTCTTGGCAAACGTATCTTTTCTTTTATGTACACTGAGAGCATATGCACCAAAGACAAATTCCTTGTGTGTCCAGTCACACTTGGCCAATAAAGAATTCTATTCTATTTTATTCTATTCTAAAAATGTTTAAAACAGAAAAAGCACCTTTGGGACAACCATGACCTAGACGACTGAGAATCTCCATAGCCAACTTCAGCCCGTGCTTAACTAGCTTGTTCCTCAGCCCTGCCATATTTTAATGTTTTGTCAAAATGTAGTGCATAAGCCATTTCCTTTGAACCCTGAACTGGTCCTTATTCCAGATCGATCCCCCCACATAGCCCTACTGCCCTGCCCAAACATCCCCTGTCAAAACCAAACATCAATCAGAATCAATCAGAACATCAATCAGAAGAGCAACTAAGATGATTAAAGGCCGGGAGACTAAAACATAAGAAGAATGGTTGGAGGATTTGGGTTTGGCTAGTCTAGAGAAAGAAAGGACCAGGGGAGGACATGATAGCAGCATTCCAGTATTTGAGAGGCTGCCACAAAGAAGAGGGGGTCAATTTATTCTCCAAAGCATCAGCGGGCAGGAGAAGAAACCATGGATGGAAACTAACCAAAGAGAGGAGCAAGCTGGAATTGAGGAGAAACTTCCTAACAGTGAGGACAATTAACCAGTGGAACAGCTTGCCTTCAGAAATTGTGGGTTCTCCATCCCTGGAGGTTTTTAAGAAGAGACTGGTCAGCCACTTGTCTCAAATTGTATAGTTACCTGCTTAAGCAGTGGGTTGGACTAGATGGTCCAAGGTCCCTTCCAGCTCTATTCTGATTCTGATTCTCTCCCTCCCTCTGGATCACAAAATTCCCTTTCTTGGGCCCTCTGATTCCTGCTGCTGGTGTCCATGGACTTTTTGCTTGTTTGTGCTCCTAGGCAACCAGGGCTCTTCCTTTTTCTTCTCCCTCATGTTAGGGGGTTGAGAAGAAGGAAAAAAAAAAGGAAAGCCAAAGAGGAAGGGTACTTTGGTTCCTGAATGAGAAACAGCCCACCCTGCCAGACTGGAATAAAGATGCATGCAATAGTCTGTATGGAATTTGATGTCTAAAAACATCTTTTTAACCAACCTGTTTTCCCGCTCATACATTTCCTTTGTAGCTGTTCGAAGCTGATCTATCTCTTGGGATGTTTTCTGCCTTAACTGTTCCAGTTCCTCATGCAGTTTGTTTTCGTACTCCGTTTTGTAGTGATCCCTTAGAAAACGATTTTTAAAACGTTAAGATAAAACAGGTCAAAATTTATGAATAACCTTTTCTGACTTTGATAAAACTTGCCGAATGGTTAAGAGATGGTTGTTTTGGGGTTGTTGTTTTTTAAATATATGTTTTATTGATATCTTTTTTTTAATAAACATAAAAAACCTCAATATCTACCCTGTTTCCCCCCAAAATAAGACATCCCCTGATAATAAGCCCAATCGGGCTTGTGAGTGCATTGCAATAAGGCCAAGCACTTATTTCAGGGTTCAAAAAAATATAAGACAGGGTCTTATTTTCGGGGAAACACGGTATATAAACAGCGTGTTGTCAGAGTACAATTTGTTTTGAATAACCAAAAGATAATAAACAAAGTAGTAATCATAATATGCATATCATTAATAATGTTCACATAGTAATATTGGCATTAGCTTTTCCATACTAGAAAAACTTTTATTATATTATTAATCATTCTCTTAATCTTTTTAGTTTCTGTTAAGTTAGCCATTGGGAAAACAAATCCCATATTAAAAAGTAATCTGTTTCTTCCTTCTCCTTGATTTTTAATGTTAAACTATCCATCTCTGCGCATTCTAATATTTTTTTTATAACACTTCCATCTGAAGGGATCTCTTCATTTTTCCACTGTGGTGCAAAATCAATTCTCGCTGCTGTTAACACATGTAAGATTAGATATGTATTCCCTTTATTATACAGTTCTGGTAAAATACCCAACAAGAATATTGCTGGTTTGAAATCAATATGTTGCTTTATGATTTTTTTTCTAACCATGGATGTATTTTGGTCCAATTTTTTTTTTTGCCTCGTTTTAGGTTTTTTTTTGCTTGCGATTTGATCACTGCGTTTGGCCACCCAGAGTTGTGTTTTGTAAGATGGGCAGCCGTATAAATCTTTTAAGCAAATAAAGGAATAAATAAATGTGCTTTGCTTCTCTTCTTACTGAAATGACGTCAGCCGGCTGAGCTTAAGAATAATTAAAATGGCAGAAGAACTGAGGAGTTTCCTTAAAAAAAACCCCACTTCTTTCTAGGTTGTTGCAACATTACTATTACTACTTAAATTACGCACACGCACACGCACACACACACTCCTCAGATAAATGAATATCAATGCTGATAGCATTGCTTAACACTGTAGATAATCCTATAATGGTTCGCAACCCCTGAAGTAAAGAAATCACATGATCAGGGCATTTTAGACTCTTATTTTTTTAAAAAATCAGGTTTGGTTACATCATCAACTAAACTACCTTGGCTAATAAGTTCCAATTTAATTAACAGGCTTAATCCCTGCATGTGTCCTTCCTCTTGCAAATAATAGAAAAACAGTTATGACATCAGTCGGTTCTTTTGCATTAAAGAAGGAAACTCAAGGGAAATCCGGTCAGAAACTAATCATAATTTACACACATCTCCATTATCTTTGAATAATCGAACAATTGCCATTGTTTTCTCTTCCTCAGTTTCCCCAACCTCCTGTAGGTGGATTACCGTAATCCACCATGTTTTAAGAATTATAGCTGCAAACTCTTGGGTGCAAAGGAGCTAGCAAGGATTCTTTGAAAACATTCTGGTGGAACCTCAAACGTGCTATTTTTCCCTCCTCAAAAGGCAATGGGACTGTTTTATTCCTTGAGGAAGAAGAGCAACTAAGATGATCAAAGGCCTGGAGAACTAAAACATATGAAGAATGGCTGTAGGTTTTAGATCTGGCTAGTCTAAAGAAAAGAAGAATTAGGGGCAACATGATAGCAGTATTTCAGTATTTGAGGGGCTGCCTCAAAGAAGAGGGAGTCAAATTATTCTCCAAAGCAACAGAGGGCAGGAGAAGAAACAATGGTCGGAAACTAATCCAAGAGAGAAGCAACCTGGAATTGAGGAGAAACTTCCTAACAGTGAGGACAATTAACCAGTGGAACAGCTTGCCTCCAGAAATCGTGGGTGCTCCATCACTGGAGGTTTTTAAGAAGCGACTGGACAGTCACTTGTCTGAGATGGTGTAGGTTCTCCTGCTTGAGCAGGGGGCTGGACTAGAAGACCTCCAAGGTCCCTTCCAGCTCTTCTTCTCAAATGTTTCATTTCTCATCCCAAAAACTTCATCAGTTGTGACGGTTGGAGGTGGGAAATGGAAGGATAGGTAATGACAATTTCCCCCTCTCCCCATCACAACTGATTGTGTTCTTTTGTTCTTCTTCCTCAAGGAAAAAAAAAACCCCAAAGTCTAGTTGCCTTTTGGGGGTGGGTGGAAGCACTTTTGAGACAATTATGACCTGGATGACCGAGAATCTCCGCAGACCTTCTGAAGGAAGGAACCATCTTTCGATGCCAAAAGGATGAATAAAACAGCCTACCTAGACGTGACATATTTCTCATACATTTCTTCTCTGGCTTTTTTGGTGTCTTCTAGCTGGATGTGAAGCCTTTCAAGGCGGTCTTCTTCGTGAGCACAGCGGACGCTGAGCTCCATGTTCTGTCGGTTGAGGTAGTCCTTGTCCTTCTGCAACAAAGTCACGGACTGCTGCAAAGCGGTAGCCTTTCCATTAAAAAAAGAAAAGAAAAAAGAAACAGCAAAAATACCACAAATTAGATATCCTGTTCCCATAAACCAGTAGCCAGTTGTTGTTGTTGTTGTTGTTTTTAAATGCAGTCGGGTTGTTTTTTAGTTTAAAATGCAGTTGATGACTCTTGTTTATTCTGGATACAACATGGTGCCGACGGCAATAATGGGAACATGAAGTTTATGCTTGTCAGCCTGTCCTAATAGCTCCCCCAATTGAATCTGCTTCAATGTGCTTAGAGCTCAAAGCATTGTCAGAGACCCCACACAACCACTTTGCGGTCTGTTTCTGTTGCTCCCCTCTGGGAGGAGATTTCAAAGTATTTCTAGCAGGACTACCAGATTCTGTAACAGCTTTGTTCCCTAGGCCAGTGATGGCGAACCTATGGCACGCGTGCCACAGGTGGCACGTGGAGCCATATCTGCTGGCACGCGAGCCGCTGCCCTAACTCAGCTCCAGTGCGCATGTGCGTGTGCCAGCTGATTTTCGGCTTGCGCGGAGGCTCTGAGAGGGCGTTTTTGGCCTTCGGGGGGTGGGAGAAGCTGTTTTTGCCCTCCCCAGGCTCCAAGAAAACCTCTGGAGCCTGGGGAGGGCGAAAAATGGGCCTACTGGGCCCACCCGAAGTTGGGAAATGGGGGAGCGGGGGGGATCGTGTGCGCATGCACGGGGGGCGGGGCAGCACGGGAGAATCACACGCGCATGTGCAGGGAGCAGGGGGGCATTGAATTATGGGTGTGGGAACTCGCATGCGTGCAATAGCGTGCACGCGCATGCTTGTGACACACGAGGAAAAAAAGGTTCGCCATCACTGCCCTAGGCCATCTGTCTGGTTAAACTTGCGAGATTCATTTTCTCACCATGTACATGTATACATCGGAACTAGACTGTGCTGCTTCTCTGTGTCATATATAATATAGATGGGGTATATGCATAATTTTTGTATTTATTTATTTTATTTTGTCACGTTTATGCAGTGTATATTGGAGGCGGTGACCCTTTGAGAGTGTATGCAACGAAATCTCATTTTAATGTATGCTGATTAGTGTACATTCAAAGGGACAATAAAGTTATTCTATTCTATTCTATTCTGTTCTCTCCTCTATTCAATTCATTCTCTTCTTCTCTTCTTCTTCTTTTCTTTTCTCTTCTCTTCTCCCCTACCCATCTCATCTGGCATCATGGCCTAATTGTAACTGTTGCTCATTGAAGGACCTGCATCTCCAAGATTCAGAAATTCAGAATTAGGGCCACTTGATGAATGGTTGAAGGCAGCCCAAATAATTATTGCATGACACTGGAGGGCTACCTTTAGCAGTGGCTTGGCCACATCTAAATTAGATTCTTTATTTTGTCCACAGGGAAAGAATGAGGACATGGTTCGAGAAATCGTGTCAAATTTGGATGATTTATTAGTTTATAATACAAGTTTCCAGGTAATTGTTTTTCCTTTCCTTTATAGGTGGACTTAATCACTCTTTTAATTCCATATAGGTCGAGGACTTACAACCACAATTTATGTTTGCTAAGTGAAACATTTGCTAACTGCATTTTGTCCTGTTTTCTGACCTTCCTAGCCACAGCTGTTAAGTGAATCACCGCATTTGTTAACGTTACAAACTCGGTTGTTAAGTGAATCTGGCTGCTTCGTTGATTTTGTCAGGAGGTCGGGAGAGGGGATCACATGATCCCGGGACAATGCAACCGTCATAAAGGCAAGTCGGTTAAGCAGCTGAATTTTAATCACGTGACCGTGAGAATGCTGCCGTGGTCCTAAGCATGAAAAACAGTCATAAATTTTTTTTTCCAGTGTCGGCGTAACTTTAAATGGACACTAACCAAACTGTTGTTAAGTCAAGGACTATCCGTTAGACAATAATTTATAAATACCGTATTTTTCAGAGTATAAGCTGCACCGGAGTATAAGTATAATACCTTAGTTTTTGGGGAGGAAAATAGGAGAAAAATCTACCTACCAGGTATTCATCTGGCTAGCGTCCTTAGTCTGGTCAGCTTCAGCACATTATTTTATCCCCTGGTTAGGGCTGAAAAAAACCTTTTTCGGAGGGAATAGCAATGAAACAAGCCTGCAAAGACTTAGGGCTGGAAAAAACCTAATTTGGAGGCAGTAGCAATGAAAAAATCCTGCAAGCCGGGAAGATCGTTAGCAGCTCGTTAGGGCTGAAAAAAAGCTTCAAAAAAGCTACATTCGCAGTATAAGATGCACCCAAATTTTCAGCCTCTTTTAGGGGGGAAAGGTGCATCTTATACTCCAAAAAATATGGTATATGATTGACATCTATGTAACGTATACATCCTTTTCACTCCTAGGGAGTGCTATTATTACTTTTCTAGTGTAAGAAAAAAATTAAGACGGGCGCCTGGTATATCAAAGGGGAAACTAACATAGATTAATATCAAGATGGGATAATCAGCAGGTGAGTCACCTTTTATTAGAGGTTTCAGAGGGAAGAGATGGAGAGAGAGGGGAAGTGTGCTTGATAAATTCCAACCTGAAACCAGCACAGCCTTCTATAGAGGGCCAACCACATGGGTGTCTCTAGTTATAAAGGTAGTCCGCAACTGACGATCACAATTGAGTCCAACATTTATTCTGCTCAGCGAGGCAGTTGTTAAGTGAGTTTGGCCCCATTTTACGATCTCTCCTGCCATGGTTGTTAAGTGAACCGCTGCAGTTGTTAAGCGAGTAACACCATTAAGTGAATCTGCCTTCCCTGTTGACTTTGCTTGTCCGAAGGTCGCCAAAGGGGATCGCATGACCCTTGGACGCTGCAACCGTCATAAATATGAACCAGTTGCCAAGTGTCTGAATTCTGATCACGTGACTGTGGGAGAGGCTGCAAACGGTCGTAAGAGTGAAAAACGGTCGTAAGTCACTTTTTTTCTGTGTCTTTGTAACTTTGAACTTAATGAACTGTTGTAAGTCAAGGGCTTCCTTTACTCCGAAATGCAACTGTAATAATCTGTCAGGCCTGGAAGCCATCTTGGGCATTGGATCGTCAGGCCTGCCACATTTAGTGCTGTGGGAAAGTGGGAGGGGGGATTTTACGGAGCTGTGGAGATATATAGTCATAATAACATTCCTTTCTCCGAGAGTCAAGGTCACTCTGCCCTGCACCTGGAGGGGTGCGGCTGGCAGGCATCTTCAGGTGGGACGGTGCATTGATGGGATCATGTGATGGACATGTGGGTGCAGGGGAAGAGACTTGGACTTTCTTTTGGGTGGGGAAAACCTGGAAGCTTTCAGATTCGGGTTTTCCCAGATGTGCCACTATGACATCTCTAATAAAATGGAACTTTGAGGAAACCTATACCTCGGAGGCTTCTTTCATGGGGGGAAGTGTTACTTGGAACACAAACACTGCCTCTATTTTCTATCCTAATGTCTTTTTATGTCCTGTCTCTGTAATTTCCCCATCCAAATATCAACCAGGCTTAACTGGAACTAGTTTCTGATTCTTTGAGGTATGCCTAGCCTCGGAGTCTTCTTTCGTTGGGGGGTATTACTTGGACCCCTGACACAATCTGCATGAGCATTTAAAACACACACACACACACACACACACACACACACACCCACCCACACACACACACACACACACAAGTCTTCTGTTGCCACCTCTGGTGTCGTTGAACATTTAAAGAAATGCTAAATGAGCTCTGAACATCTCACCTCTTTGGATATGTCATTCCTTTCGGCAGTTATGGCCTTATGGGAAACTTCTAGAATTTCGTATTTCCTTCGGAGCTCTGAAAATTCATGTTCAAAAGTATCACGCTCACTGTTGAGAGAAGAACATACTACTGTACCACCAGAAGAACTACAGAAGCTCAGCTTTAAAGTTCCCAGTTCTTGTGCCACCTCCTCTTAGGAAGGAAATTTAACCCTCGCTGGCTTTCGGTTGTGATCAATGGAGGAATTATTAAGGGTATCACCTCTGTTCACATCCAAATTTGCTCTGCTGGCAGGACTTGGATTTTTTCCCCCCCAAAATACTTTCTGAAAAACCTGAATTCACCAGAACACAGAGGACAAGATCTGCCAAGATCATCCACACGACAGCTATTTTAAACTCTTTTGTTTCAGCACAATTTCTTTCACAACGATCAGATTTGTGCTCCTTGCAATCCTATACAAAAAAACCCGAGAGCAAATTTCCCGTTGACCTGCTCATTGTCACAAGAGAAGGTTTCCGGCACGAATTAAGCAACTCTTCAAACGTCCGATGCTCAATTCAAAAGACAAGCATAAATAAATCTTACAGGAAAAATAAAGGAAGTAGACAAATACGGAGCTCAACCCATCTAGTATTGGAAATTCCCTCTGATTACAGGGTCAGCTGGTGGCTCTGTAGCAATAGCAATAGCAATAGCACTTAGACTTATATACCGCTTCATAGTGCTTTGCAGCCCTCTCTAAGCGGTTTACAGAGTTCAGCATATTGCCCCCAACAATCTGGGTCCTCATTTTACCCACCTCGGAAGGATGGAAGGCTGAGTCAACCTTGAGCCTAGTGAGATTCGAACAGCTGGACTGCTGAACTAGCAATCAGCTGAAGGTCGCAATGCTGCTTTTAACCACTGTGCTATCTCAGCTCCTAGCCTCTGCTAGGAGCCTCTGCTTAAAAGCTGCTAAGAAAAGGAAGAATGTGATGCAAATTGTTCCATTATTCAGCAACCCATAAGAACCTGGAAGGTCTTTTTAATCATAACTGCAGAGAAGAGCCACAAAAATGATTAGGGGACTGGAGGTTAAACCATATGAAGAACGTGTTAAGGTGAGAATAAATCTCATAGAGGCGATGTGAATCTTTTCTTGGAATTCAGACTTTTAGAAATAAAGCCGAGATTAAAAGTCTAATAGAAAATATTTATTTTGGTACAAAAACAATAAATTATGAATAGTTACATCTTGCTAATAAATCGTGACTGCTCCCGATCAGAATCAAAGGCAGAATAATAATAATGGAGAATCAGGAATGCACACATGCGCATAAGATCACATCACGTGTCCTGCTTGTATTGGAATGTACCATAATATTAGGATAGGGATGCATCACCCTGCATAGACATACAACTGACAATATTCACGACGTGACAGAACGGTTGCAGGAACTGGGCATGGCTAGTTTAAGGAAAAGAAGGACTAGGGGTGACATGATAGCAGCCTTCCAATATCCAAGAGGCTGTCACAAAGAAGAGGGGGGTCAACGTATTCTCCAAAGCACCTGAAGGCAGGAGAAGAAGCAATGGATGGAAACTAATCAAGGAGAATGTCTATGGAGATGCTCAGTCATCCAGGTCATGGTTGTCCCAAAGGTGCTTTTTCAAGAGGCAGCTGGACTTTCTGGTTTTTCTTTGAAGATGTTTCGCTTCTCGTCCAAGAAGCTTCTTCAGCTCCAACTGGATGGTGGGGAATGGAAGGATTTATACTCTTTGCAGACAGCTGGTCATTTGCATCCTTTTAGAGAGTTGTTCAGGCCACATTGGGATGAACACCCTTCGAATGGTGTGGGAGTATGAACAGATTTCCAGAAACACTGCAGACTACAGGAACCATTTGTGCTTCAGTTTGAGTTGCAGACAACACAGACTCATCCCCACAGATTGTGCCTGTGTTCAACAGTGAAAGGTCACAGGGCAGAAAACATCCTGCAGCCAAGAAAGCTGTGACCCTGAGGACACAGATAAATCTCCAAGAGCTGAAGAAGCTTTTTTGAATGAAAAGTGAAACGTCTTCAAAGAAAAACAAGAAAGTCCAGTTGCCTCCTGAAAAAGCACCTTTGGGATAATCAAGGAGATCCAATCCAAAATTTCCTGACAGTGAGAACAATTAATCAGTGAGAACGACTTGCCTCCAGAAGCTGTGGGTGCTCCAACACTGGAGGTTTTTAAGAAGAGATTGGGCAACCATTTGTCTGAAATGGGATAGGGTTTCCCGCCTGAGTGGGGGGAATTGGAGTAGAAGACCTCCAAGGTCCGTGCCTGTCATGATGTGAACATTGCCAGTTGAGCACCTCTGCAATATTTCTAGGTTTATTGTATTTTCTAATCAAGCAGACATGTGATATGTTTTACTGCGCATGTGTGCATTCCAGGAGTCTCCTCCTTTCTTCTTCTCCTGTGAGCCTCGCCAGAGGCAGACGTGATTTCTTAGCTGAGACAATGTAGCTTAATAACGTTTATATTATTTTGTTACTTTTGTACTAAAAGAAATATTTTGTTAATTAGAATTGAATCTCGGTTTTATTTTCTAAGTAAGAATGACTTCAAGGAAGCAAGATCCTATATCACCTCTTTGATAGGAATAATTTCCTATCCGTCAGTGCCAACTCTGTTATTCGGTTGTCAGACAAATCAAGTAATTTTGCAGTTTTAATGTGTGAAAAGATAGATGCTTGATCAAATAAAAGCTAGATACCGTATTTTTCAGAGTATAAGACGCACCTTCCCCCCCTAAAAGAGGCTGAAAATTTGGGTGCGTCTTATACTCCGAATGTAGCTTTTACTTAAAAAAAAATTCAGCCCTAACCAGGATCTTCTGTTTGCTAGCAAGCGATCTTCTGCCTTTTATCAGCCCTAACAAGGTGCTAACGAGTGAAGTGATCTTCTGTGCTTTGCTAGCGAAGAGATCTTCCCTTTGCCTGCTTTTCTCACTGTTTCTCTCTCTGAAGAGAGAGAAAAGTCAAGTGTTTTAGAAACTGTTTTTTTATCCCCAACCAGGGGATAATAAGCAAACACGTGTGCTCAAAACCAGCAAACTAATGTGCTGAAGCTGACCAGACTAAGGACTAGTCAGATGAATACCTGGTAGGCAGATTATTTTTTCCCTATTTTCCTCCCCCAAAACGAAGGTGCGTCTTATACTCGTGTGTGTCTTATACTCCGAAAAATACGGTAGCTTTGGATCTTAAAAGAGAAAAAGGGTATGAACACAGCTCTATCAGACGCCACAAAGAGCCTGAAAGCCCTGTTTATGACTGGTGATAAAACTTACCTTTTTATTTTATCATAGTTCTCCTGTCTATAGTCACCTTGCTGAATCATTTGTTTTGTATCAGCTAGTTCAATGGTTAAGCGCTGACATCGCACTTCAGTCTCTGACCGATTTTTTCGTTCCATGTCATAACTCTGGGAGACAAAAACAACAACAACACAACAACCTTTATATTCAAAGCTCAAAATTGCTTTTTAGAGAAGTTTGTTTTGCTTTTTTTTTCTTCTCCTTGAGAGAACTGGGAAATAAACATGAAGGTGAAACTTTTCTAATCTTTGGAGTAGAGAAGATTGTAGGTAAACACATGATTAGCATGTTTAAAGCAAGCAAATTAGCACCTAGAAGTACAGGTGGCTATTTTAAGCACAGCGAGAAAGAGCTTCCAACCCTACAGAGAGCAACTTCAACGCTATGAAGAAGTTCCTCATTTCATAAAACCTGGAGATAACATGGAACCTGTCCAGGAAGTCAAAATCAACTCATTTTATCTCAATCACTGACCAGGCTAAGTAATGTAGCAGAATAATATTAATCAAATAAGATTAGTGTGATATAAAAGAGTTAAAGTACAGTAAGTCAAATAAAGATAAATCTATATATATAAAAGTGAAAACCACTCATGCCATAACAAGGGCAGGTTGCTCTTACCTTGCTACCAGTGCGCTGTGCACGCATTGATATGTTGCGCGCGCGCGCTCCATGCACCCCTCACACAATTTTGCTTCTGCGCATGCGCGGAAGCAAAATCTCACCGAAATCTCACAAGGGGACGCACATACGCGTGCAATTTTGGCAATTTTTTGGTTCCGCAAATGTGCGAAAGTGAAATCTCGCTGAAATCTCACACACGCGTGTCCCCTCGCAAGATTTTGCATTCGCGCATGCGCAGGAAGCAAAAAAAGCCGAAAAATTGCAGAAAAAGATGGTGGCGCACGACAGACCGGCAAAGACAGCACCGGAGCTGTCGCACACAAATTGCGTAATAGGCGGGTCCCTATCGGAACGACACACTGGTCCGCACCGGTAGGAAAGCACCACTGCGCCGTAATCACGAAATCTCCAGAACCGTAAAGCCTACAAACTTGAAATTTGTCACGTATGTTCCTCTTGGCTTCTAGGTGCTCACTAAGAAAGGATTTTTCAGAATGACCATCAGAGGGGATCGTGCGCACATGCGCAGGAGGCAGGGGTGATTAGGATGAAAAAATACCCAGGCAGCGCCAGGTCATCAGCTAGTTAAAAATATAATAAAATCAAGCTGAACGACCTTGCCAGCTATAGATAGTTCTCCACTTACAACAGTTCATTTAGTGACGGTTCGAAGTTACAACGGCACTGAAAAAAAGTGACTTGACTGTTTTTCACACTTTATGACCATTGCAGCATCCCCATAGTCACATGATTTACATTCGATGCTTGACAACTGGTTCACCTTCATGACAGTGTCCCGGGGTTATGTGATCCCCTTCTGTGACCTTCTGAGGAACAAAGTCCATGGGGAAGCCAGATTCACTTAGCAACTGAGTTACTCACTTAATAACGGCAGGGATTCACTTAACAGCTGTGGCAAGAAAAGTTGTAGGATGGGGCAAAATTCGCTTAACAAATTTCTCACTTAGCAACATGAATTTTGGACTCAACGGTGTCCACGTACATCCTCAACGTACGTCGAGGACTACCTGTATTAGACAGAGTTTGGGGACATTTTAAGAGAGTCCATTTTAAGAGAGATTAGCTAGGACAGGGGTGCCAAACTCGATTTCATTGAGGGCCACATCAGGGTTGTTTTTGACCTCGGGGGGGGGACTGGAGTGGGCGTGGCCTGGATGGGCGTGGCCAACTCAACGTCACTCGTGTCGGGGGCACCTGTGGTGGCCAAGTGCTAAGGCAAGACTTCCCTCAGACCCCTCACTCTCGTTATAATTTCCTTCCTTCTTTCCTTCCTGCCTGCCTTCCCTTCTTTTTCCTTCCCTCTTCATTCTCCTTTCTTCTTCCTTCCCCTTTCCTTATTTTTCTTACCTTGCTCTCTTCCCATCTTTTTCCTTTTCTTTCCCTTTCTCCTTTCCTGTCCCTTCTCACTCAAATGCAAAAGCAGAAACATTTTCTTTTCTTTTTAGTTTGTTTTGCTAGCACTCTGCCAGCGAAAATGGAGCCCGGGAGTGTGTGTGTCACCTGCGGCACCCCAGGGCCCCGTTTTCAGCCTTGACGGTCTCCTGCAGCTCTCTGCCTCAGTTTTTGCTAGCAGAGGGTTGCAGGAGGCAGTCACGGCCGAAAATGGGGCCCGGGAGGGTCGCGCGGGGCCCTCCTGAGCAGTTTTCACTGGCAGAGGCACTGCGGGCCGGTCTTTTGCCGTTTCCAGGGCAGTCCTGTGGGCCAGATCTAAACACCCCACAGGCCGGATCCGGCCCACGGGCCTTGAGTTTGACACCGTTGAGCTAGGAGGTAGCTGAGGTAAAAATTCCTTGGCAATCTAAAACCAAATTCAGGATGGCCTTCACTGCATCTTTACCATCTTTCAGGAGAGTTAAAAAGGATGGCACTTGAACCGTGAATTATTCCCAATGGGAGCCTTTTACTTTACACTTCATCCTCTTGAAAATGCATCTTCTTACCTGCTCTCCAAGTTACCCTGTCTGTACGCCAAGGGGAGAGACGTGAATCTTCCCTGAGGCCCACTGACCTGTTATGTCTACCTTTGTTCAGCAAAGAGAGCCTACTAAGGAAATCTGCACTGTACTGCCAAGCGTCTTTACACAGTAGATCAAGCTGTATCAGAAGGGCAGGACAAAGTTTTAGCATTCAGCAATAAAGAAGGAACCCAGTTTCCTCCTAAAGTGGTCTAGGATTCTCCTTCTGATTCAAATTCTGGCCTCTGTCGTTAAAACCCTCTTAGTAAGCACCGAGAGCAATTATTAAAAACTGCACATAAGCTCTTCCCAAAGCAGCAGCTGTCCTAAGTACGTTATCAGCAAAATAAATGCAGCAAAAGGCATGAAACACCTAGCAGGTATTTATAATAATTATAGCTATTTCAGGTTTGTTAAGAATTAAATGCCAGATTTTTTTTTTCTCACAAGAGTGCCCAAATGTTATATTCCTGTTAGAGAACTGTCAGTTTTTCTGTCAGTTATGGATGGGGCTAAAGATCTGTGACGTCTCCCCCCACCCCCACCCCCCAAAAAAGCCAGCAAAAGAAACCAAGTTAAGTGAAAGTACACTTGAGGTAACCTTCCGCCTTTGCACGGTCTGAATTAAGAGCAATTCCCTGAACATCCTGGGCATGATGGTGGAAGGCCGTCCTTTGGCTAAAAACCAAAATAGTTTAAATGCTTTGTGGACGGGGAGGTGAAGCTCAACTTCACCTACCTGGATCTTCTTTAATCTCTTGAGTCAAGAAGATCCTCTCACCACACTCTGGAGACCGTTCAACCAATGAGGAGATACTGACCCCAAGTGGCCAAACAAAAAAGACAAAGGAACCCATGGAAAATTTCAAAGCGCTTTTCGTTTACTGGGTCTCCCCACGAATGAAATTCGAACTCTCAGCTACTGTTTCAAGAAGGCAGCTTCTACATTAGCTGGGGATGAAGAAAAAGCTCACTTTCCCAATTTTTCCCGTTCTTCCTCGGGTCAACGAAGGAAAAGGAGAGGAAGCTGTGAGCAATAGCAATAGCACTTAGACTTACAGTATATACCGCTTTACAATGCTTTCCAGCCCTCTCTAAGCGGATTACAGAGTTCAGCATATTGCCCCCAACAATCTGGGTCCTCATTTTACCCACCTCAGAAGGATGGAAGGCTGAGTCAACCTTGCCAAATTGCAGGCAGCCGGCAGTCAGCAGAGGTAGCTTGCAGTACTGCATTCTAACCACTGCGCCACCAAGGCTCTTGAAAGTTGCTTCTTGGTTTGAACTGGACATGACGTGGGAGCGTGAGACAAACATAGAGAATCTGGCAATCAATCAACCAGCAACATAAAACACCATCACAGCCACCGTCCTTTCTTTTCTTTTGTCTTTTAACCACACCTTGTCGCCATCCCTGGTAAGAAATGGGACAACTTGCCACGGCCAACTCGCTGCAGGACAACTCGCCATGGGCAACTCACCGCAGGACAACTTAACAATTCTATTTAATTACTTAAAATAAATAATTTTAATTTTTGCCATTCACTTTTCATTCTGTCCCTTCTTTTGCATTCTTTCTTTAATGATTCCATTCCACTATTTGTTTAATATTTGTGTACCTCTTGTCCTGCGGCGAGTTGCCCATGGCGAATTGTCATAGACCCCCCCACCCACGGTAGCAGAAATCTAAAAGTTTCAATACTGTTGTGGCCTGTCAGCCGCCGGCCCCTCCAGCAGCTGAAACAGAGGAGGAGGCAGCGTGGGTGTCAGGGCCAGCATCAAGGCAACCTGAGAGCTCCGAGGGGGAAGAGGGAATGGAGCTGGCAGAGAGAGAGAGACAGAGGCAGAGCCTGGGCCATCCGTCAGCCCTCAGATGGAGTGTCAACAGCCCCCAGGTCTGGAGGTGGCTGATGGGGAAGAGGAGGAACAGCTGGGTCCAGTGCCTGACAAACGGATGCGCAGAAGGCAGAGGAGAGGAGAGCAGTGGAAATCTATGGGCTGATCCTTGGGACGGAAGAGCCACCGCTGCTAGCGAGGCCCCACCCTAGCTCTGGGGATAAAAGGCAGGGGGCGGAGAAGAATAACAACTATTCATCTTCCGGACGGACAGACTTGTTAGCTTGCGGTGAGAGAGAAACTTGTTGCCGGGGCTGCCAGCACTCCTAATTAAAGGAATCTTTGAGTTAACTTCAGAGGGTTTGTCGTTTTTGGGGAGCTGGGTCAGAACAAATACATTCCTGGGATTGCACCCAAAAAAACCCCCGGAGCTCCTCAGGTTAAACTTGGCCCCAGAAATCACATCAATGACCCATTAGGAAAGAAGACATTGGAATATGAAGACAAGAAGAAAGAAGACATTGGTATATAAGTCTAAGTGCTATAATATGTGCTGAGCATCGAGCCCCGCAGCAGCATCCGAACAAGGACTGGAAGGGAAGAGGGAAATACATACCTCTAACAAGTGTTTTAGCTGAGACTTGTACTCATTCAGTTCTTCGCAGGCTGCCTCCTTCCTGGCCTGCAGTTCGCCGATCTCATTTTTTAAAGGATGCACCGTTTCGTAGAATCTAATCTGGAGGCACAAAAAGCAATTGCAGGGCATTATCTTTCAAAGTTAAGTGGAAGAGCAATGAATATTTTATACCTTTTCTTTTCTCCAAACTGACTGCACCTCAGGGGCTGAGCTGCCAGGCAGGAGTTTTGACTTTTAGAATTCTCTGCAAAGCACTTAAAAATAAAGGCAGACCAGTTCCAAGAAGGGGAAACCGTTGTTCTGTCGGGAGCCCCTTCCCCTTGATGGTGCTAGAAGCTGGACCATTTATGGCTCGGCCCCTCTTCTTCCCCACATGCACATCAGAGGTGGGTTCCTCCCGATTCGTCCGAACTGGTAGCGACACACTGGTGACATCACGATGATGTCACGGAACCGGTTCGGTCAGTGCCGGGCCGTGGGCGCTGCCATCTTTTTTTTGGGGGGGGGGGAATTTATTTAGATTTTTTTAAAAAAGATTTTTTTGGGAATTTTTTTCCTGGTTTTTTCTTCTTCTGCACATGCACAGAAGCCGAGTTTCCGGCACTGTGCATGCAGCCGCCATCTTGTTTTTTGGGGCAGGGGGGATTTTTTAAAATTATTTTTTCGATTTTTTTTAAAAAAATTCTGGTTTTTTTTTCTTCTGCACATGCGCAGAAGCCGAGTTTACGCACTGTGCATGCGGTCGCCATCTTGTTTTTGGCTTTTTGGGGGGGAGGGGGATTTTTTAAAATAATTTTTTGAATTTTTTTTTATTTTTTTCCGGGTTTTTTTTCTTCTTCACATGCACAGAAGCCAAGTTTCCGGCAGTGCATGCGGTTGCCATCTTGTTTTTGGATTTTTTAAAATTTGGCTTTTTAAATTTTTTGCCACTGCGAATGCACGCGTGCGCAAAGTGCACATGCGTCCACGCGGCGTGGGAGAAAGCGAACCGGCAGCGAAGTAAGTTAGAACCCACCCGATGCACATCCAGAGGGAAGGAGGGAGGGAGGCTGGAACCCACAGCTCATAAAGTCTTTTTGAACTCAGACCGCAGGTTTCCCAGCCCTGCAAATGTGAAGAGGAAAGGAAGTGCTACCGAGAAACAACAGTGTAATAGTGAGGCCAGAATAAAAAAGTCGATTATGTTCCACACTTTACATTTATAGTTTACAGGTAATCTACAGAACGCGATTGGTGTTCGCAGGCAGTCGTCGACTTACAAACCATGATGGAGCCCAAAATTTATCTCGCTAAGCGAGAGAGTTGTTAAGTGAGTTTTGCCCCATTTTACGACCTTTAAGCGAATCTGGCTTCCTCACTGACTGAGTCAGAAGATTGCAAAAGGGGATCACAGGACCCCGGGGGATAAATATGAGCCAGTTGCCAAGCATCTGAATTTTTAATCCTGTGACCATGGGGATACTGCAATGGTCGTAAGTGTGAAAAATGGTCATAAGTCACTTCGGTTGGTCACTGGGTTTGTAAGCTGAGGACTACCTGTAATTGGCTACTTTATTTGCCCACCTCCAACCCCACTTGCGGATCATGGGCAGCAACTGTGAAGTCACCTATTGGTAGAAATTAAGGGCAAGAATTCTTGGAACTGGTAAAACAACCTGATGAATTTAGAATGTCCTGTATGCTAAAGAAAAAAAAAATGACACAAAGTTGTAGTCATCTGCTGTGACTAAAGAGAGGAGAATGAGTTGGGTAAAAGCTACTAAGGAGAGGAACATAACAGAAAAGACCAGACAATAAGGTTTTCTCAGCCAGAAGACAAACTTAAAACAGCTTGGATGGGCCCATACCCAAACCAGAAATTTTTAAAATGCAAATATCCCTCTTATAGCTTATTCCAGAATTTACCAACAATTACAAAGCCTATTCCATTCCATTCACACTCCACTCTACGCCACACCACGTCATGCAATGCCATTCTGCATTCTATTATTCCTATTCTTCTGTTCTGCTCTGTTCTGGTGTTCTGTTCTTATTCTATTCTATTCTATTCTATTCTATTCTATTCTATTCTATTCTATTCCTATTCCTATTCCTATTCCTATTCCTATTCCTATTCCATTCTATTCTATTCATTGTCAGGGTATATAGATTTAATAGCTGTAAGCTGATGAGAGGTTGTAAGCGGAGGCAACCGGAAGCTGATGCAATGGGAATAGCAATAGCACTTAAGACTTATATACCGCTTCATAGTGCTTTACAGCCCTCTCTAAGCGGTTTACAGAGTTCAGTATATTGCCCCCAACAATCTGGGTGCTCATTTTACCCACCTCGGAAGGATGGAAGGCTGAGTCAACCTTGAGCCGGTGAGATTTGAACCGCCGAACTGCAGCTAGCAGTCAGCTGAAGTAGCTTGCAGTGCTGCACTCTAACCACTGTGCCACCTGAGGCAGCAGGGTTACTGTCACTTTAAGAAGCTGGGTAAGAAGCTGCCTATATAATGGAAGCCATTAGAGGGTGTGTCCCTTCTCCTCATGTTATCTCTCATGGTGTATTCTCTTTGCTCTTCTCCATGTATCAGTAGCTGTATGATAAGGTATTTAACCACGTATAAGTTTGTATATATTTAACTGTATATAAACCACTATTAATTATCTAAAGGCTCTGTGTGCTGTGTTTTTTGCTCCTGGGTTTATCTCATAATACTAATCACGCTGCCTAAATTCTGACATCTATTCTATTCTGTTTCTGTTTGTTTCTGTTTCTGTTCCTGTCCAGTCTATTCCCCTTTTCTTTGCTTGTTCTATTCAAGCACTTACAGACACGTATTCAGGAATAGAAAGTTCATCTTCTGAAAGAGATTTGAGTTTGGCATAATATTCTTCGCTCAATTCAAGGTCACGCAGGTTACGGCGTATATCTCCAGAGCGCTCTCGTAACTGATGATTGTTCTTTTCTAGTTGCCTTTGGCGCAATAAGATGGTTTCCATTTCCTGTTTCATTAGTTCTTGATGTTTTCTAGGAAAAGAGTTGTTTGTTACTTACCTAAAGGGACTTAATCTATAAGGCAATAACATTAATACTTCTGAGTTGAATAAAAGTCTACTCCCATTCACAGAACAATTCTTTTAATGATATTTAAATAAGACACAATGTATAAGCCTGAATTATTTATGCTGTTTTTATACCAAGATAATGAGAAACATACATAGCCTTTTGCTTTTAACTGTAAAAACAAAAAAAAAGCCCGATTCAAAAATTCAGTGCTTTTATTTTCAACAGTTGATTGAATGAGAATGTGGTGCCTGAGTTTCAGACCAATAAGGCTACTAAAATTCCTACAGAATAGAAATGTGCAATGTAATCCTATGGATTTTTATTCAGAAGGCCGAGGACAGGGGTGTCAAACTTGCATCATTATGGTGTTGTCACATGACATATCATGACTTTTTCCCCTTTGCTAAACCGGGCGTGGCCAGCACGTGATGCATCTGGCCCACGGGCCACGAGTTTGACAGCCCTAGGAACAAAGCCTATTTCTCAGTTGTCAGGACCTGAATACAGTGCTTACATCCTCTTGGAAACCACTGCCAAGATAATAACATCACAAGTGACATTTTCATGAAACATGCTTTTTCATATACCGTATTTTTCGGAGTATAAGACACACCTTTTTCCTCCCTAAAAGTGGCTGAAAATTTGGGTGCGTCTTATACTTCGAATGCAGCTTTTTTTCCAGCCCTAACTAGGTGCTAACAGATCTTCCCAGCTCTTACCTTGCAGGCTTTTTCATTGTTACTCTCTCCAAAGAATGTTTTTCCAGCCCTAAGTTTTTGCAGAATTTTTTTTCATTGCTCTACTTACTCCGAGTAAGTTTTTTTCTAGCCCTAACCAGGTGCTAACTATCTTCCCAGCTCTTACCGGCTTGCAGGCTCTTTCACTGTTACTCTCTCAGAAGAATGTTTTTCCAGCCCTAAGTCTTTGCAGGGTTTTTTTTCATTACTCTACTTGCTCCAAAGAAGGTTTTTTCCAGCCCTAACTAGGTGCTAACGATCTTCCCAGCTCTTACTGGCTTGCAGGCTCTTTCATTGTTACTCTCTCAGAAGAAGGTTTTTTAAAGTCCTAACCAGGGGATAAAATAATGTGCTGAAGCTGACCAGACTAAGGATGTCGAGGAAGTGACGAGGAAGTGAAACCTTCAGTGAAGAAGTGGCTCAAAGAACAGTCAACAAAATTTTACGAGACAGGGATACATGCTCTCATTCGAAGGTGGAACATTGCTATTGAGAGAAATGGTGACTATGTTGAGAAGTAGGGATGTGATCCACAGAGGACCAGTTTCATTTTGATGTATGCTACATGTTCCTGTGTTGGTACCTGTCCTAAAGAAAATGGCATTAAGTTTTGACTCACCCTCGTATATTCCTATATCTTCGATATAACCTGGCTACATCTTAATATCAACTCACTGTCTGAAGAGCTAAGAAATGGAAAACCTGGAATAGTTCAGAAAAACACCAAAACATCTTTTAATTCATCCTTCCTTCTCCTCCTCCTCTTCAGACATAGCAATAATCATGTATCCTTCTTTGCCCAAGAAAGCATATTATTGCCCATAAACGGAAAACCAGAATTTGGAAGTTAACCCTGGTTTCTGAGCCTAGTTGGTTGGGCTGAATCAAGGCACGGCTTTCTCGCTTGGGGCTATGTTTGGTCCAAATGAGAAAACAGAAGGGGCCAAAAATCTTTAGAATAGCAAGGAGGAGGGAGGGAGCAAATCAGTTTTCACCAAGCCAGTGCTCTGAACGTATTTTTCGTTCAAAGATCTGGAATGCAATTATGGAATATCAAATTGGAGCAGTCCAGTTTGATTGAACTCCTGCTTCTAAATTTGATATCTTCTCTTTCATACCTAGCATCTTCTTGCTGTAACGCCAGCTGGTTATCTAGTCGTAAAGACAGTAGTTGTTTCTCATGGACTGCATCATTAAGTTTCTCTTCTAGTTCTTCAATCTAAAGCAATAAATTTGATAAAGAAAAGAAACCACGATTAAAGTCAGTCCAATTTAGATTTGTACAAGGAAACTGAGAGAAGATACAGATGTTACTGTAATTCTTAGCATAAGCACGACAATTGTTAATGTGACAATTCTTAACATTAACGCAATTCGCTTAACATTCAAACCATCATTAAAAAGGCAGAGCAAAGAATGTTATTCCTGCATCAACTCAGGAAGGTCAGACTGCCCGAGGAGCTGTTGATAACAGTTTTACAGAGGAATTATTGAGTTTGTCATGTGTACTTTTATAACAACCAAACAGCAATGAAAAAGGACAGGTACAGACTCCAAAGGATAGTTAAGATTGCAGAAAGACCAATTGTAACCAGCCTGACTTTCATACAAGACCTGTATATTGCCCCCCTTCTCTCCCTCCCCCCTCTCTCCCCTCCCTCCCTCTCTCTCCCTCTCTCTGTCTCTCTCTCTCTCGCTCCCCCCTCTCTCTCAGGTTCGAATTCTGACCGATATGGAACCAGATAAATTATATCCCAATCCAAAGTAGCAGTTACCAAAGATGATGTTGAGAAACAACTTTTTCTAGAGCTATTATGGATAACAAGAGCTATCAACACTAGCAAGTTCAGTCCTAAAACACTTGAACATGACAATTTAAAAAAGAAAAGAAAAGAAAAGAAAGCCATCCTCTTACCTTTGTCAAGTACTCCACTTTTAAATTATCTAACATCAAGTTCTTCTGAGAAAGCTCGATTTTTAGTAACTGGACATTATGCAGCAGTTCTTTCCTCTCTATAAGTTGTCTAGTAATTTTGACGGTACCTTCCCGATCTTCTGACGAGGAGACATCATCGGTGGGTAAGGTCGTTTCTAAACTAATATCTTCGGATTCCAAAGAGCTGGATACATTTACTTTCTTGGGATCCCTAGAGCTTTTTCTTGACATCTTCTAGCAGGATGTAAAAAAGGTTCTCTTAAAAATTGTAACAAGCTTAAAAAGTAAGCAAAAAAAAGGCAAATTGAAAAGAGAAAGCAACAGTAAATAAAACGTTTGGTTTAAATACTTTCAATTCACAGGGCAAATAAAAAATTCTGTCTAAAACAAGAATCTATATCTAGGGCTCCCAAGCTGGCATTTTGGGGGGCAGCTACACACCTATGCCCACATTCATTGGCACCTCACAGCCTCCTTTCTCCACTTGATGCATTTTTAATCAAAAAAGGAAGAAACTGGCATCTTGCAGACAGAATGCCAGTCTCAGTTTCAACCAACTCTTTTTTTCCCCTGGGCCTCCGACTCCAAATTTTTCTCAGTACATAGCAATAGCAATAGCACTTAGACTTATATATCGCTTCATAGTGCTTTACAGCCCTCTCTAAGTGGTTTACAGAGTTCAGCATATTCCCCCCAACAATCTGGGTCCTCATTTTACCCACCTCAGAAGGATGGAAGGCTGAGTCAACCTTGAGCCGGTGAGATTTGAACAGCTGAACTGCAGTGCTGCATTTTAACCACTGCGCCACCTCAGCTCTGTGTACGTTACATAGCAGTAACGTACACTGTCCAGTATCATTTCTTGAGATGTGAAGCTGTAGAAATAATAAAGATAGGCAGCTGCAACCCAGTATGGATTGTAAATGTGAGTCAGTTGTCAAAGCATCCCAATGTAAATCACGTGAATGTGGGGGATGCTGCAACAGTTGTTAAACGGTCATATGTGACTTTTTTCAGTTGTAACTTTGGTCACTAAACAAACTGTTGTAAGTCAAGGACTATACCTGTATTCTATTCTAACTTGAGGCTGCCTCCAACTATGTCGATACCAGAACAGCAAAAGTATTTAAAATACTACGAGAATTATAAAACTGCAAGATTGCTTGCACAATAACCAAATCTGCAATATTCACTACATTGTAACTTCAAACGGTCACTAAGTGAACCACTGTAAGTCAAGGACAACCCGTATAGGTCACATTGTTCACAAACGCATTACTGTTACAGCAGGAAAGCAAAGCAATCATTAGAGCCACAAACCATGGTTAAGTCTCAGGTTTATGAACACCTTCTCCCCACCCCCACTTTGGCAAGGCTCAGACACAATGGGGAAACCCACCGGGTCAAACCAATGGCACCATTGGCGAATCTAGGGCTGATTTAGGGGATCGGTCAATACCACCATAAGCCCAAAGGCAGAGATGAGCTCAAAGGATCTCCAATGACTAACTTCGGATTTAACGGACTCCTGGAGTCCGTTAAACGAGGCTTTCTGGCCAAATGGATTGGGGAGACAGCCCGCGGGGGGAGGAAGGTTTCCCCTTCTTGTCCAGCAGGGCTCACCTGTTCGATTTCTCAGCCGGGACGTCGGACGCTCGCCTTTCTAAGCGTCCCGGTCCACGAAAGGCGCCTTACGGGACTTCCCTTCCTCCACTCGCCCCAGCAGAGGTCTGCGAAGACTCCCGCTCGGCCGGAGGACAACCGGCAGGCGGACTGCGCAGGCGCGAAAGCCGGCGCCGCCTCCTCTCCCTCCGAGTCGCGGCCATGGCAACGCAACGCTCGCTCGCTCGCGCGCGTGCGGCCGGCCCGCCGTCGAGACGGCGGCTAGAGCGGCGGAAGCGGAAGCGGCGCTCTTCTTTCCGGCTGGTGCTGCGGTTCGAACGGCGGCGTTCCCGGCGGCGGCGACGGCGACGGCGAGATGTTGACCTCGCGCACCTTCCTGAAGCGCACGCGCGGCGGCGCCGTCCTCAAGGTGGTCCGCGAGCACTACCTCCGCGACGACGTGGCCTGCGGGGTGCCGGGCTGCCCGCTCTGCGGCGGGGAGGCCCCCCAGCGCGGCCTCGAAGCCACCCCAGGCTCCCCCGCCAGCCCGCTCGTCCCGCGGCCCCACTATCTGCTGTTGGACACCAACGTGGTGCTGCACCAGGTGCGCCTGGAGGCAGGGTCTCCCTCGGAGGGCTTCTCCGCGTGGCCACCTTTCCCAGGTTGACTTCTCTCTCCTTCCTCCTCCTCCTTTTCCTCCTCTCTCTTCCTTCTCCTTTTCCTTCCTTTTTCTCCTCTCTCTTCCTCTTCCTTTCTCCTCCTTCCTTCCTCTTCTTTTACTTCTTTTTCCTCCTCTCTCTTCCTCTTCCTTCTCCTTTTCCTTCCTTTTCCTCCTCTTCCTCTCATCCTCTTCCTTCCTTTTCCTCCTCTCTCTTCCTTCTCCTTTTCCTTCCTTTTCCTCCTCTTCCTCTCATCCTTTCTCCTCCTTCCTTCCTCCTCTACTTTTCCTTCTTTTTCCTCCTCTCTCTTCCTCTTCCTTCTCCTTTTCCTTTCTTTTCCTCCTCTCTCTTCCTCTTCCTTCTCCTTCTCTTTCCTTTTTCTCCTCTTCCTCTCATCCTCTTCCTTCCTTTTCCTCCTCTCTCTTCCTTCTCCTTTTCCTTTCTTTTCCTCCTCTTCCTCTCATCCTCTTCCTTCCTTTTCCTCCTCTCTCTTCCTTCTCCTTTTCCTTCCTTTTCCTCCTCTTCCTCTCATCCTTTCTCCTCCTTCCTTCCTCCTCTACTTTTCCTTCTTTTTCCTCCTCTCTCTTCCTCTTCCTTCTCCTTTTCCTTCCTTTTCCTCCTCTTCCTCTCATCCTCTTCCTTCCTTTTCCTCCTCTCTCTTCCTTCTCCTTTTCCTTCCTTTTCCTCCTCTTCCTCTCATCCTTTCTCCTCCTTCCTTCCTCCTCTACTTTTCCTTCTTTTTCCTCCTCTCTCTTCCTCTTCCTTCTCCTTTTCCTTTCTTTTCCTCCTCTCTCTTCCTCTTCCTTCTCCTTTTCCTCCTCTCTCTTCCTCTTCCTTCTCCTTCTCTTTCCTTTTTCTCCTCTTCCTCTCATCCTTTCTCCTCCTTCCTCCTCTTCCTTCCTCCTCCTCCTCTTCGTCCTTCCTTTTCCTCCATCTTCCTCCTCCTTTTCCTTCCTCCTCTCCCTCCTCTTCCTTCCTCCGTCCTTTCTCTTCCCTCCTTCTCTTCCTTCCTCCCTATTCCTCCTCCTCTTCCTCCTCCTCCTTCTTTACTCTGTCCTCCTCCTCCTCCTCCTTCACAGATCGACGTGCTGGAAGATGCGGCCATTGGGAACGCCATCATCCCACAGACAGTCCTGCAGGAGGTGCGGAAGCGCAGTGCAGCCGTCTACGGGCGCATCAAGGACGCCATTGCTGCCCCTGAGAAGCACTTCTACGCTTTCGCCAATGAGCATCACAAGTGGGTCTCGCCAGCTTGATTCTACCAAACCTTACCTCTGACACTGCAACACGGTTTCTCAACCTCTGGGCCTTTAAGAGGGATGGATGCCAACTCCCAGAATCCTCTATCTGGGCTGGCTGGGGGATTTTGGAAGTTGGTGCCCAGCCTCTTAAAAGGCCCAGAGGTTGAGAAACTTTGGTTTCTCTAAACCTTGGTTTAGAGATACATGGAATCCTTTCTTGGGTCCTAAACTTCTCATCTGCTCAAAACCATTTGCTGGAAAGGAGCTGCTCAGTCATGGTGTGAAGGCAGAGTTATGGGTCCTGCCCAGATCTCCCTCTGACACTTTCTTATGGCTGCCAAGCCTCTGAATAATGCTTTTCATTTTATTCCATATCAATGAGCATATTTGCATGATGGAAAGCTATCTTGCTATCCCATTGGGAATTACCTTTCTTTTCATTCTGCTCTTTTTATTTTTATGAAATGAAATGACATAAAATTGCCGGACTAATGCTCAATTTCTGCAATTGCTTGATTTGCATTGCCTGGCACAGATGTTTTGGCAAGGTTATGAACGCTTCCTATCCTTTTTTGTTGCTGGTCCACAGATCTGTAGTTCATGAAGTCCGCCATCTGGTTAATGTGTTATTACAATATTTTCAATTAGAACACAGTTGTTGTTTCTTCAGGTGCATACATGTGACTCTTGATTTGGAGTTTCTAACTCTCAGGATTATTTCATAATCCTGTGAGTTCATTAAATAAGACCAATGAGAACATCTGTGGTCTTCCCATGTATGAATGATGATAATGTTTTTTAATTTTTATAACTGTTTTTAAATTATTATTATTATTGGGTTTCTTTTTTTCTTGCATGTTGTACGCCGCCCAGAGTCCCACGGGAGTTTGGCGGCCTATAAGAATGAATGAATAAATAAATAAATAAATAAATAAATAAATAAATTTCAACCATTCAGACGATGCTAGATTTTCATCAGAGCTTTGCAAATGCCCCTTGTGGCATTAAAACCCTAAGAACCGGTGCCAGTTTGATTCTTTGGATATACTGGTGCATTAAATGTTACGTTAAATTGTCGTTTGACTTCCATTTCACCTTTAGATTTCTTCTCCTACAATTTATTAGCGTTCTTAAAACCACCTTAACACTTACAGTAGCCTTGGTCAGTGAGGCGGGGGGGGGGGGAGGAGGGGGCATTGACTTTACAGAAATAGATATATATATATATATATATATTAAAAAAAATCAAGGTACGGTTTTCATTTCTAAAACATCCCTCTGGGTTTCTGTTTCCAGAGAAACCTACATAGAACAAGAACGAGGAGAAAATGCAAACGACCGGAACGACCGGGCCATTCGGGTGGCAGCCAAGTGGTATCAGGAACACTTGAGAAAATCGCAAGGGGAAGAAACCATCCTGGTCATCTTGCTCACGAATGACCGCAAAAATAAAGAGAAAGCTGTAGAAGAAGGAATAACCACATTTACCTGTAAGTCCGACCTTTTGACCTTTCCTAGCTACGGATTGTTTCCTAAGAGCCTCCGAAGGGCTGAGTTGCATCTGGCAAGGCCTGCCTTCATCTGACTTATTTCCTTCTCAGGGATGGCCAAGCAATTCTTCCTCTGGGACTTAAAATGCTACCAAGAATTCTGGGAACCAACCTTTCTGGAAGGTTGCTCCCCAGAGGTGGGTTTCAGCAGGTTCTGACCATTTCTGGAGAACCGGTAGCGGAAATTTTGAGTAGTTCAGAGAACGGGTAAATATCACCTCCGACTGGCCCCGTCCCCATCTATTCTCTGCCTCCCAAGTCCCAACTGATCGGGAGGAAATGGGGATTTTGCAGTATCCTTCCCCTGGAGTGGGGAGGGAATGGAGATTTTGCGGTATCCTTGACTTGGAGTGGGGAGGGAATGGAGATTTTGCAGTATCCTTCCCCTGGAGTGGTGAGGGAATGGGGATTTTGCAGTATCCTTCCCCTGCCACGCCCCTGCCACGCCCACCAAGCCACGCCCACAGAACCGGTAGTAAATTTTTTTGAATCCCACCGCCCCTTTGGCCTATCTTCCTGGTGTCCACTCCTCTTTTATTTTTTTAAAATAAACTATCCATACATTCTTTCTTTCGAGTGATAAATGTGTGCTGGTACTTCATTTGTTCCCCACAGTTCTCTGTTCTCCCTGAAGGAAACTTCCTCCTGCGTAAATGATCTTCATTTCTCAAAGTGTTTTTTTTTTCCAGAAGCCAACTGGACTTTCTTGTTTTTTTTTTCTTTTGAAGACATTTCGCTTCTCATCCAAGAAGCTTCTTCAGCTCTGACAGGACGGTGGGGAATGGAAGGATTTATATTCCTTGCAGACTGCTGCAGCGTCAGAGCTGAAGAAGCTTCTTGGATGAGAAGCGAAACGTCTTCAAAAGAAAAAAACAAGGAAGTCTAGTTGCCTACTGAAAAAAAAGCACCTTTGGAATAACCATGACCTGGATGACTGAGAATCTCTATAGATTTCTCAAAGTGCAAATTTGGGGCTTTTTTTTTTAGGCGAAGAGTACGTAAAGAGCCTATCTGGCCATCCCGAGCTTATGGATAGGCTTGCTTGCCTGAATGATGAAGAGGTATGTTTTCAACTTCCAGTGTTATTTTTTGTTTTCCTGAATTTTGGCAATTAGGATCTGTATAAGGAGACTGAAAATGCCACGTTCCCTTCTCCTGTGTTGAAAGATGGCGGCTGAATCTGGCCTACAGTCCGAGGGGCTGAAATGCAGTCCTGAAATGCATTTATCAGTTGCAACACCACAAGGGGACGTTTTGTGCACCAATCTCTCTTACAGAATGAAATTGAAAGCAGCAAGATCATTTTCCCGGAGCATCTCCCGCTCAGCAAACTGCAGCAGGGCATTAAGTCCGGCCTTTACCTTCAGGGCACCTTCAGAGCTAACAGAGACAATTACTTGGAAGCCACAGTTTGGATTCACGGCAACGACCAAGAAAGAGAGGTTGGTTTGATGTATTGATTGGCTGTGAAATTCTTGAGTAGGAAATGAAAAATTCTGTAGAGGAATCGCAGGGATCGTCTTCTCTGAACTCCTATATGTTGGAATCGAGAGTACGGGCACCGAAAATATGCATTTCTGTGAGAGGTTAAAGATCAGGTGGAACTTGCTGGCATCTTACTATCTCTACCTGCCGACATTGACTTCTAGATCTAAGGACTTCTTAATAGCAATAGCCCTTAGACTTATATACTACTTTACAGTGCTTTACAGGCCTCTTTAAGCGGATTACAGTGTCAGCCTATTGCCCCCAACAATCTTGGGTCCTCAGTGTCAGCCTATTGCCCCCAACAATCTTGGGTCCTCGGAGGGATGGAAGGTTGAGTCAACCTTGAGCCGGTGAGACTTGAACTGCGGACAGCCAGCAGCCTGCAATACATTCTAACCACTGCGCCACCACTAACTTCCTAAGTTAGTTATACCTCCAAAGAGCCTCTTTGAAAGTCTGATTTTGTTTAAAATATAGTGGGTCATCTTTACTATTAATCCACATTGTAGCGGGGTCACTGGGTATTTCTTTAGCTTAGCACCGTGATAGCGAACATATGGCACCCGTGCCACAGGTGGCAGGCGTAGCCATATCTGCCGGCACGCGAGCCGTTGCCCTAGCTCAGCTCCAGCGCACATGTGTGCACCGGACAGCTGATTTTCAGCTCGCGCGGAGGCTCTGGGAGGGCTTTTTTGACTGTGGGGGGGCTGTTTTCTCCCTCCCCAGACTCCAGGGAAGCCGAGGTGGCGCAGCAGTTAGAGGCAGTACTGCAGGTCACTTTAGCTGACTGTGATCCGCAGGTCAGCGGTTCAAATCTCACCGGCTCAAGATTGACTCAGCCTTCCATCCTTCCGAGGTAGGTAAAATGAGGACCCAGATTGTTGGGGGCAATATAAAATATACATTGCTTACTGGTGTAAATCGCTTAGAGAGTGCTTGCACAGTGAGGCGGTATATAAATCTCACTAAATAAATAAATAAATAAAACGGGCCTACCGGGCCCACCGGAAGTCAGGAAACAGGGGAGGGTGGTCGTGCGTGCATGCGCGGGGGGCAGGGCAGTACGGGGGGGGGGTCGTGTGTGCATGTGCAGGGGGCGTGGCGTGTGGGGGCATTAAATTATGGGTGTGGGCATGCGCGCGCTTTTGCCACCCGAAGAAAAAGGTTCACCATCACTGGCTTAGGACTTTTGGAACACATCTCTTTTGTATGTCATCTCCAAATACAGGTCATTTTTTACTTACAACAATTCGTTTAGTAACCGTTCGAAGTTACGACAACACTGAAACAATTTACTTATGACCATTTTTCACACTTAGGATCATTGAAGCATCGTCATGGTCACGAGATCAAAATTAGAACGCTTGGCAACTGACTTCTATTTATGATGGTTGCAGTGTTCCGGAGTCATATGATCCCCTTTTGTGACCTGGCAAGCAAAGTCAGTGGGGAAGCCAGATTCACTTAACAATGATGTTACTAACTTAACAACTACAGTGATTCACTTAACTGTAAGAAGAAAGGTCATAAAATGGGGGAGAATTTACCGTATTTTTCGGAGCATAGGACGCACCTTTTTACTCCCAAAAAGGGGGTCAAAAAGTGGGTGCGTCCTATACACCGAATGCAGCCCCCAACCCCCCCAGCCCCCATCCTTCGGAGGTTTTCCCCGCCGCTGCCTCCGCCACCGCCGCTTCCCCCCCCGCTGCTTGCCCCCGCCGTCCCCGCTGTTGCTTGCCGCCGCCACCACCGCTGCTTGCCCCCGCCACCCATTCCTGAGCTAGCACCTTTCGAGGTGCCACCGCTCCGCTTTGATCCCCACCGCTGCCCGCTTGCGAGCGAGCGGGCGTGCGAGCAGGTGAAGCGCGGCGGCAGGCAGGTGTCTTGGAAGCGCCGAGGGCAGCACGCGCGTCCGGGATGCACCTTTCTGTGCTTTCCGCTTAGCCGGCAGCAGCGGGCGCAGCGAGTCCCGTCCTCACGCGCGTCCCCGGCGCTTGCTGTGGCGACGCTGTTTTCTCTGAGACCTTTGTCTACTGCTCCTTCTCCGAGACAAAGGTCTCGGAGAAAACAGCGTCGCCACAGCAAGCGCCGGGGACGCGCGTGAGGACGGGACTCGCTGCGCCCGCTGCTGCCGGCTAAGCAAAAAGCACAGAGTGGCATCCCGGATGCGCGTGCTGCCCTCGGCGCTTCCAAAACACCTGCCTGTCGCCGCGCTTCGCCTGCTTCCTCAGCTGCTCTTCTCTAGCGAGCGCTCTTTGGCCGGGAAAACCAGGAGCCGCCGCTTTCGCCGCAGATCTGCTCAGCTCAAGTTGCAGCCCTTGAGCTTCAGGAGGGAACTGGCTGCGAGACCGGGAGGACTTGTGGACTTCAACTCTAGCTAGCATGACTGGAGGAGGAATTCTGGGAGTTGAAGTCCACAAGTCTTAAACTTGCCAAGGGGGTGCAAGGGTCTTCAAACTTGTGGACTTCAACTCCCAGAATTCCTCCTCCAGTCATGCTAGCTCAGGAATTGGAGTTGAAGTCCACAAGTCTTAAAGCTGTCAAGTTTGAAGACCCCTGGGTTAGGGGTGCAAGGGTCTTCAAACTTGGCAAGACTTTTTACAACCATGTACACTTTTTACAAACTTCAAACTTGACAGCTTTAAGACTTGTGGACTTCAACTCCCATTCCTGAGCTAGCATGACTGGAGAAGGAATTCTGGGAGTTGAAGTCCACAAGTCTTAAAGCTGTCAAGTTTGAAGTTTGTAAAAAGTGTACATGGTTGTAAAAAGTATACATGGTTGTAAAAAGTATTCTGCTACACTGGTATTTTATTAAATAATATATTACTACACCATTTGGTTCAGAATACTTTTTTCCTTGTTTTCCTCCTCTAAAATCTAGGTGCGTCCTATACTCAGGTGCGTCCTATACTCCGAAAAATACGGTACTTAACAAAAATGTTTCGCTTAGCAGCAGAAATCTGGGGCTCAATTGTGGTGGTGAAGTCAACTGCCCGTATGGCTTTTGGTACCTACCTATTTTGGTATTTACCTATCAGGTAAATCTGATTTGCTTACTTCCCATTAAGGTAATAATACAAGGGCTTAAACACTTAAATCGTGCTGTGCATGAGGATATCGTAGCCGTGCAACTGCTGTCCAAGGACGCTTGGGCTGCTCCATCTTCGGTGGTTCTGCTTGACGATGAGACCAAGAATGAGGAAGAGGATATTGAAAAAGAAGAGGAAGATCAAAACAAGGTACGGCGTTCTTTGCTTCTGTGCTTTCCCTTTACGTTCTTGCAAGGAAAATTGTGCGTTGGTGGTTGTGTTCAAAGACTAGGTTCTAAGATGCATGTAAATGTAGCAGATGATGTCACAATAGCCTTGCTGACCTGGAGTTCTTGCCTTTCCTGCTATGAAAGGCCGATTGGTTGGTTCCTCAGTGGTTGAAGGAATCCCCAAATCCAGCCTTATGTGAGAGATGCTGGGAAATATCTCGTAAAGCTTTTCTGTTGTAATCAGGCTGTGATTGAAGCCTGTTTAGCGGCAGACACAAGACAGAGGGGCTTTTCCATGAATTAAAATTGTATTTGATTGTCAGCCAACATCCGCTCCAAAAAGCAATAACAGAAGTTTTTTGTGTGTATGTTTTTAAACTATTGTTGTCCAGCTTGAATGGTGTGCAGATTTTACAAGGGCAGGATACACCATTTCTTACAACTGGAGAGGGGAACGTAGATATAGACTTGTAGCTGATTCGACTGCCTGTTTGTCCACACAAGTCTCAATTGCAGCTGTGTGTTCTTAAACCCTTAGCCAAAGACTTCAGTGAACACGGCAATGCTACGACCAACAGGCAGAGTTGTGGGGATTATCAAAAGAAACTGGAGGCCTTATTGTGGCATGCTGTCTAAATCACACATTAAAGAGGTAGGAACAAAGATGCATGCACCTTTGATTTGGCGATGCATTCTTAATTGTAATTAAAGCCATTGTCCTTGTTCCTTGCCAGGCCAGGCGGCATTTATTCACGCCAGCTGACCGAAGAATTCCTCGAATTCGGATAGAAACCAGGCAGGCTTCTATCCTCGAAGGGCAAAGAATCATTGTGGCTATTGACGGGTGGCCTAAAACATCCCGGTATCCTAACGTAAGTCGGAAATGAAAGATAGTTAGGCTTAGTAGTTGCTGAAGATTAACAGATAGCAATAGCAATAGACTTACACATCGCTCCATAGTGCTTTACTGCCCTCTCTAAGCGGTTTACAGAGTCAGCCTATGGCCCCCAACAATCTGGTCAGGATCGAACTCCTGGCGGTGGGCAGAGTCAGCCTGCAATACTATATTCTAAGTTCTAACCACTGTGCCACTACTCCTTCCTTCCTTCCTTCCTTCCTACCTACCTTCCCTCCCTCCCTCCCTCCCTTGCAATAGCACTTAGACTTATATACCTCTTCACAGTGCTTTATAGCCCCCTCTAAGCGGTTTACAGAGTCAGCGTATTGCCCCCAACAATCTGGGTCCTCATTTTACCAACCTTGGAAGGATGGAAGGCTGAATCAACCTTGAGCCAGTCAGGATCGAACCCTTGGCTGCAGGCAGTGCTTGCCTACAGTACTGCATTCTAACCACTGCACCACCACGGCTGTTATCATTGACCCTTTGCAAGAAAAAGCAGAAGCAGCTTTGGCTGGCAACCAACATTTTACACTTATTTTTAACGATTGTTACACTTGCCAATTGTTTTGAATGGGAGACCATCAGGAGATGCCAGGGTGGTAAGCTAGTAAATTGGGGGGGGGGGGAATCTTGGAAAAAGATAAGAGAGAAGCCACTTCCATATCAGTGCCACTGAAAGTAGCAGGACATGCCCAGGTGGAACCACCAGGAAAGGACAATCTCTGCCTATAGAGCTCCTTTTTGCAATTCTCTCTCTTTTTTCCAAACCCAGGTTGAATTCATCAATACAGGTAGTCCTCCATTTATAACAGTTCACTTAATGACCGTTGAAAGTTACAACAGCACTGGGGAAACAAAGTGACTTATGGCCATTTTTCACACTTACATGACCGTTGCAGCATCTCCATTGTCACATGATTTACATTCAGATGCTTGACAACCCACTCACGTTTATGACGGTTGCAGTGCCTTGGGGGTCGCGTGATCCCCTTTTGCGACCGTCTGACAAGCAGAATCAGTGGGGAAACCACATTCACTTAACGGTGTTACTAATTTGAACGACTGCAATGATTCATTTAACAAATGTGGCAAAAAAAAATTCACTTAACAACATAAATTTTGTCGTAATTTGAGGACTACCTGTAACTGTGATCCAGTTTACCCTGGAACCCAAATCCCTCTTTGTCCTGGTTCCAAACCTTCAGCTAAAGTCAGACATTACAAAACAGCCCAACCTGTAAAAGGTCTTCCCAATAACACAGAACTGATATCATTTTCGGCTAGAATTTAGATCGTCCTGTAAGTCTCCATCAGATGTAGGATGGCCTCTTAAAAAATACTATTCTGCCAATTGTCTTTATTATTCTGTTTTGTTTTTCCTTTCTTCCAAATCTGCTCTTTCTCATAGCACTGATTAAATTGTACATTGGTTTAGGGACATTTTGTAAAGAATTTGGGAGCAGCTGGTGATAAGGAGACGGAGACCGAAGTCTTGCTACTTGAACACGATGTTCCCCATCAGCCCTTTTCTCAAGCGGTTCTTAGTTTCCTACCCCAGATGCCCTGGAGCATCAGTGACGAGGTAAGGGCACATTATCCTTGCCAGCAAACCCACCACTACTTTTATCATCAGCCATAAAAGTTTATTCCATCACAGGTCATACTGCGACGTTTGCCAAGAAACGAAGTCTATAAGAAGGAAGAGATGTGTTTTATTTCCACCTTGGCTCAAAGATTTCCCGCATTTAGATATGGAATAGTTTTCCTTCCAGCTTCATGCAGAATAAAGTGAAATTCATTGTTCAGTGCCATTGATTTTCAGTTTATATGTCTTCTGCCGATAGCATGAAATGTATGTCTGCTTAGCATCTCCCTCTTAGAGTTGGCAGTTGTGTGTTGTATTTGCCGAAAAATTCGCGAAAAAAGATGGCGGCTCCTAGGTACCGGCAACCAACCGCACCGGGTTGGTAGCCTCTTGATGACGTCACCAGCCCGCTGCTACCGATGCGATAGAGTGGACCGCACTAGTAGGAACTCACCACTGATACATATATACATACACACACACACACACATATATATATATATACAAATATATATATACATACAGAATCTATACATATACGTACACACACACACACACACACACACACACACACACACACACACACACACACACACACACACACAGTAGACTTTAAGGTGCCATAAAATTATTCTGTCAGTTTTAGGGAGACAGAACTGGCATTCAACAGAGTCTAATCTATACAGGTACTCCTGAATTTACCACAGTTCGTTTAGTGACCGTTTGAAGTTACAACGGCACTGACAAATGTGAGTTATGACCTTTTTTCAGGCTTAACGACAGTTGCAGCATCCCTATGGTCACGTGAGCAAAATTCGGACGCTGGGCAACTGGTTCGGATTTATGACGGTTGCAGTGTCATGTGATCCCCTTTTGTGTCCATCTGACAAAGTCAATGGGGAAGCCAGATTCACTTAACAACCATGTCATTAACTTGACAACTGCAGCGATTCATTTAGCAACCGTGGCAAAAAATGTTGTAAAATGAGTCAAACCTCACTGAACAAAGATTCCGCTTAGCCACAGAAATTTTGGGCTTAGTTGTGTTCGTAAGTCGAGGATTGCCTATATATGAGAATGTCTTTGCTAGACTTTTAAGGTGCCACAAAATTTGTCTATTGGTTTAAGGGAGACAGAAGCGGCATTCAACAGAATCTAATCTGTGTTGAAAAGCCTTGGTGGTTTTTCACAGGACTTTCGCCAATGACATGCGTTTCTTTTGTTGTTGTTGCAAATGAAATTTCAGGATATGAAGCAGAGAGAGGACTTGAGGCAACTGTGTGTGTGCAGCGTGGACCCTCCTGGGTGTACCGATATCGACGACGCGTTGCATTGCAGGGAACTGGAAAACGGAAACCTGGAGGCAAGTGTTTTCACAGGTCTTTGAAAGACCGGTCTACGTTTTCATCTTTTTACGGAGCTCTTCTTGAGCATCCTGATTTCTGCCTGCAGTGAAGGAGCAAAAACAATCACGGCTAGAAAGTGGAATATACCCGGAAGAAATAGCAGTAGCATTTAGACTTACATACCACTGCATAGTGCTTTACAGTAGTGGCCCCTAAACTTTTGGGTTCTGCTTCCCGGTTCTGTGGAGAGTGGTTTTTCCGTGGGCCAGGGGAGCATGGTTTCATGTTCTGCCTGCATCCCAACGTGTGCGTGGATGGGGATTCGCTTGCTTGTACAGCCCGGTTCCTGGCAGTTTGCAGCCCAGTGCCAGTCCGTGGTCCGGGGATTGGGGACCAGAGGTGGTATTCAGCTGGTTCTATCCGGTTCGGGCGAACCGGTAGTGGTGACTGCAGGAGGCCCCGCCCACCCGCCCGGATGTAATGACGTCACATTTATTGATGTTTTTGAGGCTCTGCGCATGTGCGGAAGGCCATGCTCACATTTGCAAACTGCTGGGAAGATAAGTGAATACCATCCCTGTTGGGGACCCTTGCTTTACAGCATTCTTCGTAAATATCTGGGAGGTTTATAATGTCAGCAAATTTCTCCCAATCATCTGAATCCTCATTTTAACGAGTTCGGAAGGATGGAAAGTCAGGCAGAATTGAACTCCAGACCCTGGGCAAAGTCAGCCTGCAATTCTGCATTCTAGCCACTGCGCCACCAGATCTGTTGGAAAAGATAACACAGGAAGATAACTTCACACAATGCTCTTGAGACAGTTAGAATTTCTGGGAAAGGTGCCAACTTTCCTAAATGCTAAAGACTCTCTCTCTTTTTCTCTCTCTCTAGGTTGGGGTGCACATTGCAGACGTCAGCCACTTCATCAGACCAGGAAATGCTCTAGACCAAGAATCAGCCAAAAGGGGCACCACCGTGTATCTCTGTGAAAAGGTAAATTTTGGAGCGTTCTTTCCTTCTCTTGCTGGGAGCGTGGCTGTCCTTCCCCACCTCCTTGAGTAAGCCGGAACGCAAAGCTTCTATTATCCTTGTGCGGTTCAGTTGTCTGAACCTGTGGGAAAGGATCTACATTTGAAGCCTGGCAAACCTTTTGTGCTTTGCCATGACCGATTCGGTCAGCTCATTTTGGAAGTGTTCAGAGACCACAATGCCATTTCTGTTTCTTGCAGAGAATTGATATGGTTCCCGACCTGCTGAGTTCCAACTTATGTTCACTGAGATCCAATGTGGACAGGTAAATGTTAAGAGTTGTTGATTATCTCATTGTTTTGTGGATTGGGAGCAATAGCAATAGCACTTAGACTTATGTACCGCTTCACAGTGCTTTTTACAGCCTTCTTGTGAGCGGTTTACAGAGTCAGCATATTTGCCGCCAACAATTTGGATCCTCATTTTACCCACCTCAGAAGGATAGAAAGCTGAGTCAACCTTGAGCCGGTGAGATTCGAACTGCCAAACTGCAGACAGCCGGCAGTCAACAGAAGTAGCATGCAGTACTGCATTTTAACCACTACGCCACCACAGCTCGAAGCAGCTTCGTTAACAGTGTAGGCCAGTCCCAGTGGCTGCTTTTCCCCCAGAGGTCCAGGCTCAACCCTGCAAAGCCAGTGCTTGGTGGTTAGAAGGCATTGTAGTAGAGATGTAGTGAACACCTTATGGTGTGCTTTCCTTTTCTGTCACTAACTCTCTTCCTTTCCTTAGGTTTGCCTTTTCGTGTATTTGGGAAATGAATCAGAATGCTGAAATCTTGGCGACTAGATTTACAAAAAGTGTCATTAATTCCAAGGTAGGGTTTAAAATGCCTAGGGCTGTTTAGAAAATCTCAGATAATTGATTTTGGACTCTGATTAACTCTGAAAGGAGCTTGCATCCATTAAAATGGATATAAAAAAATAAAGCGAAAATACGGAATGTTCCGCATTCAAATCTAGATTGCAAACCCTGAAAATACCCTTCACAAATTGAAATTATTTACTCAAAGGGAAATCAATAAACTGTGGAAGAGGAGAGACCCAGACAAGAAGTTTGATTATTTCTTCTATGCAGTGTTCTTTATGAGTCAGACCTTTATAATTTGCTTTTATTTAAAAAAGCAGTAAATTTCTGTTCCATAGATATAATGATTGTTTTGGAGGACAAGTAAACAACATCTATTTGTGTAACACAAATAACACAAATTAGTTTTCTCCAATCACACATTCAGCAGCCTTGGGCTATGAAGTCTCAAGCCGATATCAGAAAACTCATGTTTGACTTTTTTCACATTTAAATCAATTTCCTTTAGAGATTCTCCTTCCCCCATATTCCTTGTTTTCCTTTGTTTATTCTTTGAAGGCTTCTCTTACCTATGCAGAGGCCCAAATGAAAATAGACTCTGCCACGTTGAAGGATGACATTACCACGAGTCTCCGTGGGCTGAACAGGTTGGCCAAAATCCTTAAGAAGCGTCGGCGAGAAAATGGGTAAGTAGTTCAGGCTGCATGTAACACAAAACAGTTTTTCTTTCTTGACACGTTGCAATCTTCGGGACCTGACTGGCAGTTGCCAGCAGAAGGAAAGGAGAGGGGAGGGGAGGGGAGGGGGAAGGAAAGTAAAAGAAGGAGGGGAAGGAAGGAAGGGAAAGGAAAGGAGAAAGCAAATGGAAGAGAAGGGGAAAGAAAGGAAAAGGAGGAAAGGAAAGAAGGAGAGGAAAGGAAAGAAGGAAAGGAAAGGTTTTCAGATGCAGAACTGAATTTCCTGAGAGCTCCCTTTGGGCATTTCTAATGTGATTAGAGCAGTGGAAATACCGTATTTTTCGGAGTATAAGACGCACTGGAGTATAAGACGCACCTTAGTTTTGGGGGAGGAAAATAGGGGGGGAAATCTACCTACCAGGTATTAATCTGGCTAGCGTCCTTAGTCTGTTCAGCTTCAGCACATTATTTTATCCCCTGGTTAGGGCTGAAAAAAATATTCTTCGAAGGGAGTAGGAATGAAAGCAAGCCTGCAAAGACTTAGGGCAGGAAAAACTGCTTCGGAGGGAGTAGGAATAAAAATAAATGCAGCAAGCCAGTAAGATCGTTAGCACCTCGTTAGGGCTGAAAAAACCTTTTTCAGAGGGAGTAGGAATGAAAACAAGCCTGCAAAGACTGATGGCTGGAAAAAAACTTCTTCGGACCGGAGTAGGAAGCCAGGGAAGATCGTTAGCACCTCGTTAGGGCTGGGGAAAAAGCTTCAAAAAAGCTACATTTGGAGTATAAGACGCATCCACATTTTCAGCCTCTTTTAGGGAGGAAAAAGGTGTGTCTTATACTCTGAAAAATATGTAAGTTCATTCCTCTTGAGAGGTATCCTGGGCCCAGCCACTGATGATGTCCTGCGATGCACATTTGAAAGGAGAAACACGTATTTGATGTATGATGCCAAAGTCTGGCCTTAAGGGGATTTCTGAAAAAGATGAAGAAGCCAGCAAAGAGCTCCTCTCTAGAATCTGTTCCAGCCTTTTGCTGATCTTGGGGTTTGGCCACAAATGCAAGGCAGAGGGTCACTTGTGAATGAATCCATGTTAATCCAGGTCTCTGAAGGCAGGAGGGCTGTCGGAATGGCCTGCCTGCCTTAAAATAGATCCTACAGAATTGGGTGGTGGAGTCATTTCACAACAATGGTAAAGTTCTGTATCTATTTTTGTGTAAAAATGTTTGTTTTGTTCATCTTGTTTTTAGGGCTTTAACTCTTTCTTCACCCGAGGTTCGATTCCACATTGATAGCGAAACCCACGATCCAATTGATCTGCAGACGAAGGAACTCAAGTGAGTGCCTGTTTTTTCTTTTTTTTGGGGGGGGGGGATCAATCTGTCAGGTCCAGAGGTTCCTTCGTTCTAAATCTTTAGGATGCCATTTCCTAATGATGTTCAGGATGGCCCTGGTATGCTGAAGACACAATAACATGGTTTAATGTTAGGTGTGAACCAGGTCATTGTGAATTTTAACCCAAATTGTACGACATGTGAGCCCAGCCATTGGGATAAACTTATTCAGGATCGAAAGGAAGGGTATCCATGACAAAGCAATGAATATTGCATGTTTGGTTATTGTCCAAGGAGCAGTTTTATAATTCTCATAGTAACACTTGTGCTGTTCTGATATCGACATCATTGGAGGTAGCCCTAAGTTTAGAATACATTAGAAGGGAAGGGAAGGGAAGGGAAGGGAAGGGAAGGGAAGGGAAGGGAAGGGAAGGGAAGGGTAGGGTAGGGTAGGGTAGGGTAGGGTAGGGTAGGGTAGGGTAGAGTAGAGTAGAGTAGAGTAGAGTAGAGTAGAGTAGAGTAGAGTAGAGTAGAGTAGAGTAGAGTACAGCAGAGTACAGCAGAGCAGAGCAGAGCAGAGCAGAGCAGAGCAGAGCAGAGCAGAGCAGAGCAGGAGATTAGAATACAGGGGAGAGAAGGGGAGGAGAATAGTTTATTTGGCCAAGTGTGATCAGACATACAAGGAATGTATCTCCAGTGCAGAAGCTCTGTGTACATACAAAGCAACAGAGTAATAATAATCATAATAATGATACCAGGTAGGGGAGGTAGTAAAAGAAGATGAGAATGATAATAATAATAATAATAATAATAATAATAATAATAATAATAATAATAATAATAATAATAATAATAATAATAATAATAATAATAATAATACAGCCATACAACATGGGTGGATATACTTAGACCTAAGATAGTTGACATAAGACAAGATGGCTGGAAAAGCTTTTGAATGGGAGCCTCAATGAAGTTGCTAAATTGCAGCCATTCCTCACTGTGTTTTGCTGTCTTCCTGCCTTGCCGATGAACAGGACAATCTGAAAAGTTTTGGAGGGTCGAGAGTTTGAACAGAACAAGCAGCTTTCTAAGGGTTGTCTTTCCCAAACTGGATGGGTCTCTAAACAATTTACAAACATGCGAGGGTGCTTCACACGGGGACTGGATAACCAGAAGGCCCGGGTGCTTATGGGTGGCATCCTGAGATTGGCATGGCCTTGAGCCACTGAGGTTCTGTGAAAGGAGGAATTAGTGCCACTGATTGGATCTGGGCAGCTCTTGCTGGTTTGTATTGCCCAGAGTGCATAAAAGAAGTGGTGCCCAGTTACAGGGCCACAGTAATTCTGATTCTCAGTTCCTGTCCCTTAGGGGAAACAAACGCTTCAGGTCAAGGCTGGCTGTTTTCTTGGGAGTGTTATGAGTCTCCGTTTCCCTTTCTGCAGAGAGACCAACTCTATGGTGGAAGAGTTTATGCTGCTGGCTAACATCTCCGTTGCCCAAAAGATCTACCAGGAATTTTCAGAGCACGCCTTGCTGAGGAAGCATCCGGCTCCCCCGCCCTCCAATTACGACATCCTGGTGAAGGCCGCAAAGTCTAAGGCAAGACATTCCAGAAAGTCTTCCGCTGGTGGGACGAAGGCATGAAAGGCTCCGCATATGTGAATGGGATTCCCTGAATTCTTGCTGGCCTTTCCTGTCCCGAAAAGGGGCTCAGGAAATGTTGCACCAATTGAGGTTTCTCTCTTAACTTTGAAGTAGTTTTAGAGGAGGTGCAGCACAGTTAGAATAGGGTAGGGTAGAGTAGAGTAGAATACAATACAATAGAATACAATAGAAAATATGGAGTAGGTTAGGGTAGGATTGGATTGGATTCTTTATTGGCCGAGTGTGATTGGACACACAAGGAATTTGCCTTCGGTGCACAAGCTCTCAATGTACACAAAAGTTATAAGTGAGAAATCATGACCAGAGTCATAAAAATACATTCATCATAAATCATAAGATACAACACAGTGATAGGATACTAAACAAGCAATCAACATAAATCATACTAGGAAACTAAATAAAACTATAAATCATAAAGATACATGCAACAAAGTTATAGTGATAAGTAGAAAAGGAGATAGGTAATAGGAAAGATGAGAATAATAATAGTAATAATACAGCCTTACTAAATAATTTGACAGTGTTGTTGGGAATTAGTAGATCCTCTAGCAATAGCATTTAGATTTATATACCTCTTCACAGTGCTTTACAGCTCTCTCTAAGCAGTTTACAGAGTCAGTGTATTGGCCCCCAACAATCTGGGTCCTCATCTTACCACCTCAGAAGGATGGAAGGCTGAGTCAACCTTGAGCCGGCCAGGATTGAACTGTTGGCAGTTGGCAGAGTTAGCCTGCAATACTTCTTTCTAACCACTGCACCATCACAGCTCTAGTTCATTAGACGCCTGTTGCCTTGAAGGGTGCTAGGTTTCATAACCTTCCTTGGCACGGCTGCCTTTCTCCGATGGGTACCAGGAACCGAGCCTCTTGTTGCTGGATTACACCATCAATATTTGTGATACTTATATAAAATACAGTGAAACCCCTTTTTGTATTTTTGTATTGTATTCCAATTTCATTTTAAATTGTATCTTATTCCAATTTCATTTTTAATTGTTTTTATAGGATTTTAGTAATAATTTGTGTAGAACTCTGCACTTTGATATGGCCTATTTTTATTTTTGTCTTTTAATGACTCTGTAATCCCTTGCATTGGGGTGGAATCGGGGCAACTTAATGGAAGCTGAGTGTTTACTGGCCGGATGCCCTTCCTGTTCGCAGCAGATAATATCTCTTTGTGCCCAGAGAGAGAAATATCTGCCCTACCTAGGATTGAACCCACAGCCTCCTGATTGTGAGGCAAGAGCTCCACCTCTAGGCCACTACAAATTCACTCCACTTTGATATGGGCTGTGGGCTAATCAAACAAACTAAACTCAAACCCATTTTGTGTTTTTCCGCCGTAGGGTTTGGAAATCAAGACCGATTCTGCAAAATCCCTGGCCGACTCCCTTGACAAAGCCGAATCTTCTTCTTTCCCCTACCTGAACACCCTCTTACGCATCTTAGCCACCCGCTGCATGATGCAAGCTGTGTACTTTTGCTCTGGAATGGACACTGACTTTCACCATTATGGCTTAGCGTCACCCATATATACGCACTTCACCTCTCCAATCAGAAGGTAAGGCTGCTTGTGGGCTTTCTTCTGAGCAAATCCCAAGTGAGGCCGTTATATGGATTTGTGGTGCCTGATTTGATAGTAATTTTATTTAGTTAGTTATATTCCATGCTTCTT
Organism: Diadophis punctatus similis; assembly: GCA_023053685.1. Taxonomy (NCBI): domain Eukaryota; kingdom Metazoa; phylum Chordata; class Lepidosauria; order Squamata; family Dipsadidae; genus Diadophis; species Diadophis punctatus. The sequence goes on from JALIGW010000021.1 coordinate 4,941,447, forward strand.
AGCCGCCTATCTCTGTTAACCTCACCAAAGGCCACAAAACAACATCCGTGGTTGCACAGTGGTTAGAATGCAGTACTGCAGGCTTGCTTACTGCTAGGAGTTCGATTCTGACCGGCTCAAGGTCAACTCAGCCTTCCATTCTTCTGAGGTCGGTAAAACGAGAACCCAGAGTGTTGGGGGCAATAGGCTTACTCTGTAAATCACTCAGAGATGGTTGCCAAGTACTATGAAGCGGTATATAAGTCTAAGTGCTATTGCTATCCTGATGTGGCTTCAGTGGCCAGTGAATATTTGGTTGCTATTTTAAGGTTACACAAAAATGGGAAAGTGAAGTTGTCCTACCCTCCCCCTTCCAAAAGTTATTCCAGTATGAACCCCCAAGAAATCCAACCCCTATCCCCACCATGCATTGCCCTGGATCTCCCAGTTTAGCGATTATCTTAGTTTCTATTCATGGAGGCTTAAGAGCCTCTGCCGCAAAGGTGTCAGGGTTCCAAATAATAGACCCATAGCAAGCAAAATTCCAAGGCAGGTAGATTCCTCAAAGAACAGCTTTATTGGATATATCATATTGGCACAGATCTGGTGAAAACTGACTCTGAAGGTTCCCGTGGTTTTCACCTAATTAAAAGTAAAAGTTTTTCACTTTCTCAAAACAATCAGTCACATGGTCCAATCACGGCTCTGTCTGGTTGCCTGGTGACATCACTCCTCCTCACCACGTGTGAGAATGTCCTTGGTTCCCAAGAGAAAGTATTTTGTTTTGGCTACAAAATCCCAGCTGTCACAAATCCCCCCCCCCTATGCCTCAGCTCCAGTGTGGCAACACTGAAGCGCCAAGATAGCTTCGATCAGGTCAGCTTCAGGATTGACAGGCTGTGGAAAATCCTTGTGGTAAAACCTCACTTTTTTTGATTGGGGGGGTGATATATCCTAAAACAATATTTGTGGGTTATTCTCAGTGAAAAATTTTCAATTCTCTCATTGCAGATACGCTGATATTATAGTACACCGACTCCTGGCTGTGGCTGTCGGGGTGGACAGTACTTACCCTGACCTTACCGACAAACATAAATTGGCAGATTTGTGCAAAAATCTCAATTTTCGGCACAAAATGGCTCAGTACGCTCAGAGGGCTTCCATTGCTTTCCACACCCAGGTGAGCAGCTCTTCTCGGCTCCCAGAATGTTTAGGAAAAGTGGAATGTTAGTGTTCTGTCCCCACGGGTATGCCCCCCAAAATAAGATGCACAGGAAGGAATTGGGAACAATACTCTTTTACTTCCAATAAAGTCTTAGCAAGGATTGAATCTTTTCAAAAGAATATCAGGTAATTAAGGAGTTATTTACAAAGTCTTCTCAGTAGATGGCTAGAGTCCCAGAAAGCAGTCAATTAGCATTATCTCAACTCACGTAGGTTTGGCGGAAATCCAAATCTCATTAACACAGGAAAAATGTTCACTTTTTATAATCCGAGCCGCAGACAGAAGAGCAAAATGCTGGAACCACAGAACGGGGTTGTTCTCTGCAACGAAGCCCCTCGTGACAGACCCTTACATACCCTCAGGGCGTGGTCAAGCCCTGCAGTACTACTCACGAGGAAGCCTCCTCCTGATTAGCCACTCATGTCTCTTTGAGAACCTGCGTGCTCTGGCATCCAGAAGAGCCTCCTCCTCTTCTCCTGAGTCACTAATCTCAGGAGATGCATCAGGTTCTAATTGTTCGCCAGCCTCTGACCCCACGTCCTCTTCACTTTCCATCTCTGGTGCCAGGAACACCGGTCTTCTGTACTGCACCCTCACTACCTCCGAATCCTCGGGATCGGCTGCTAATTGCACTGGACTCGACCTGGCCACAACAGTTAGAATCTGAATCTGAATTGAATAGAATCTGAATTGAGGGCGACTCAAGAGCTGTGGACTTGCAACCTTTGTGTGCACTTGTTCATAGTATCACTACCAATCTGTTGTCAGTCAGCAGAATGGCAAGTAGTTTGGAGATGGCCCTGTTGCAAATTCAACAGGTTCAAAGGTTTGGACCAGAGCTGGATGCGATTTATACAGGGGTGATTTTATGAAGGGAGGGGTTTTTTTTTGGTTTTTTTTGACATTGTCAACAAGGCTTGTGCAATTAACAGCTTCCACTTTCTTTTCCCTCCAGTTGTTTTTCAAAAACAAGGGTGAGGTCAGTGAAGAGGCCTACATCCTGTTTGTCAGGAAGAATGCCATTGTGGTTCTAATCCCCAAATACGGTTTAGAAGGCACCGTTTTCTTTGAAAAAAAGGCCAAGACAAATGAAAGATTCGTCTTCAACGATGAGGTAACAGCTTTCTTTTGCAAAGAAAAAAAAAACTACCGCATTTTTCGGAGTATAAGACGCTCCGGACTATAAGACGCACCTACCCTTTTTGGGGGAGGAAAACAAGACATACGCTAACTAGTGCACGGATATGGGAAATAATATGAAATTTTACCAGTTTGGAACTGTTTTAAGTTTTTTTCTTTGCATAGATTGGTATTGTAATCAGTAAGTTATTCAGCACGCAATCTGTTAGATGTAAAGCTTTTCCCCTCCTCTCTTTATTTTCTTTATAAGTGGACTTATAAAACACTCACAATAACTCTGCCTCTGCCTCCCAGCACAGCAAACAGTCTGCTTTAGTTCGTTTTCAGCACAGCTTGATTAGCACAAGAAAAAAAAAATCTGCCTTCCAGCAATTTGCCTGCTTGCAGGAGGCCCACACAGCAATAGGCAGCAGCCTGAAACAGCTGAGGGTCGGGGGAGGCTGATCCAACAGACAATGAACTGCTTGTGCTAATCAGGCTGTGCTGAAGTTGAAAAAGGGCTGTTTGCAGTTTGCTGCAAGGAGGTAAATTGCTGGGAGGCAGAGGCCAAAGGGTGGGGGCCGGCGGATGGGCAGGGCTTCATTCGGTGCATAAGACGCACCAAAATTTTCACCCTCTTTTAGCGGGGAAAAGTGCGTCTTATACTCCGAAAAATGCGGTACTTTTTAAATTAAACACATAATGTAGGATAGCAAAGGGCTCTACAACGATTAAGTACAGGTAAAGTGAAGAGAAGGACCAGGGGAGACATGGTAGCAGTGTTCCAATTTTTGAGGGGCTGCCACAGAGAGGAGGGGGTCAAGCTACCGAAGGCCAGACAAGGAATAATGAATGGAAACTGAACAAGGAGAGATTCAACCTGGAAATAAGGAGAAATTTTCTGGCAGTGAGAACAATCAACCCATGGAACAGAAGTTGGCTTCGGAAGTTGTGGGAGCTTCATCACTGGAAGCTTTCAAGAAGAGACTGGAATGTCATCTGTCAGAAATGGTGTAGGGTCTGCTTGGGCGTTGGACTAGATGACCTATAAGGTCCCTTCCAACTCTGTTAATCTGTAATCCAATCCTTGATTTATAACCTTTTATTTGGTGACTGAAGTTACAAAGGCATTCAAAAAAGTGACATTGCAGCAGCCCTATGATCATGTGACCAAAATTTAGACACTTGGCAACTGGCTCATATTTATGATGGTTGCAGCAACCTGGGGTCATGTGATCCCTTTTTGCAACCTTCTGATAAGCAAAGTCAATGGGGAAACCTGATTCATTTTACAACCATGTTACTAATTTAGCAAACGTAGTGATTCGCTTAACTGTGGCAAGAAAGGTCATAAAACGGGGCAAAATTCAACAACTGTCTGAGTCACCAACATAAATTTTGGGCTCAGTTGTTGGAAGACAAGGACCAGCTGCAGTGCTTCCTAAACTGAAGATACGAAATACGTTCTTTTCCGTAGATTCCTTCTCTCACCATGGAAGGCACAACTTTCTGCACCTTTGACAAGGTTAAAGTCCGTATCGTGCTGGATTCTTCAAACGTTCAGCATCAGAAAATCCGCATGACACTGGTGGAGCCCAAGGTAGGTTCCTGGTAACATAGATGATGACTGTGGAGGAACACCTGAAGCAGCCCTTGGTCTCTTTATGGACCTTCTAGCAAACCCCTGCCAGACAGGAAAGACACCAAAATGTCCTGAAAAGGAACACTGGAACGATTTTGGAGGGAGTCCATGACTTTGAATTGAGGTTTTAAAGGTTGCTTTTGCTTACAGACGGAGGCTTCTCAAAAGGCCTTGTAAGCCAAGATTTTAAATCTGTGGTCGATAATAGCAATAGCACTTGGACTTATATACTGCTTAGGAGCCGAGGTGGCGCAGTGGTTAAAGTGTAGCACTGCAGTTCAGCAGTTCAGCTGTTCAAATCTCACCAGTTCAAAGTTGACTCAGCCTTCCATTCTCCCGAGGTGGGTAAAATGAGGACCCAGATTGTTGGAGGCAATATGGTGAACTCTATAAACCGCTTAGAGAGGGCTGTAAAGCACTATGAAGCGGTATATAAGTCTAAGTGCTATTGCTATTGCTTCACAGTGCTTTACAGCCCTCTCTAAGCAGTTTCCAGAGTCAGCATATTGGCCCCAACAATCTGGGTCCTCATTTTACCCACCTCGGAAGGATGGAAGGCTGAGTCAACCTTGAGCCGGTCAGGATCAAATACCTGGGCTGTGGGCAGTTTGCTTGCAATACTGCATTCTAACCACTGCGCCACCATGGTTCACTTTTTATTATTTATTAATAATAAGCTAGTTTTATGTACAGACCACGTACTGTATATCCTGGACATAAACTGTTTTCAACTTCTTCCCTCAAGATGACACTATAGGGCAGTGATGGCGAACCTTTTTTGGTTCACGTGCCAAAAGGGTGTGTGTGCGCACACTAGCGTGCGCACACATGCCCACACCTATTCCCTCCCCCTCATGCATGCGCACAATCACAGCCCCCCACGCTGCCTCCGCATGTGCACCCTCCCACAAAGGCCTCACTGAAGCCTGGAACGGTGAAAAATGGCAAAACCGGAAGTTTGGGAAAACGCACTTCCGGTTTGCCCATTTTGCCATTTTTCGCATTCCGGGGCTTCAGAAACCTTCGCTGAACCCTCCGGAGTGCGAAAAACAGCCCAACAGCAAACTAGAAGTGTATTTTTCCGAACTTCCGGTTTACCCGTGGAGCTGACATAGGGCAACGCCTTGCGTGCCTTCCAATATGGCTCCGCGTGCCACCTGTGGCATGCGTGCCATAGGTTCGCCATCACTGCTATAGGGCATTGTGTGCCAAAACTAGAGACAGGGACAAGTTTTTCTCCCATGCCATCGCTCTGCTAAACAAGTAATTCCCACAATACTGTAGAAGGCTGTATTACTACTATCCTTCTCATCTTTCCTATTACCTATCTCTTTTTCTACTTATGACTATAACTTTGTTGCTTGTATTTTTACGATTTATAGTTTTATTTAGTTTCCTAATATGATTTATGTTGATTGCTTATTTAGTATCCTATGACTATGATTTATGATGAATATATTTTACAATGATTGGAATCATGATTTATCACTTTGTTGCTTGTATGCATACTGAGAGCTTATGCACCAGAGACAAATTCCTTGTGTGCAATTGCACTTGGCCAATAAAGAATTCTATTCTACTCTATTAAAAACCAAATAACTATCGTTTCCTGTCTAACACCATTTTCTTACTTTTCAGATACCAGGCTATTCCAGCGATGCTACACAGTCAAGTGGTAATGAAGAACCAGAAATGAAAAAGAAGAAACTGAAAAAGTAATTTCATTTTAGAAATGTATGGATGTTATTTGGTTGGGAGATAAATTATATTTGACTGGAGGGGAAGGATATTTTTTATACTTGTAGAAAAGACTTTTAAAGAAATTGATTAACATTTGCTCATTTTTAAAACCATCCCTGATAAATAATACAATTGTGTACTCCTGTTCATATATCTTATTAAAGAATCCAGCCAAAACTGAACTTCTGGGTCTTTCTCCGGAAGCAGGAAAGAATACGATTTTTTAAAAATTTCCGTGACAAAGGAAAGTAAATACAGAGGTTCGTGAATTTAGAAATGCATTTCAGCTTTTTCATTTGAATGGACCTTTTAATTCGTCAGCAAAACCTAGTTTCTAAAATCTTTTAAACGATTTGTCAGTCCCTTGGCCTATCTTTGTAAAAAGAAAAAAGAAAACGTAGTACAAGGAAAATGATAAATAGGATTGATAACGACCAGAGATCAGAAGCAGAGAGCAGCCCGGAAAAGCCATATTAATGTTCATGTTCTCCAGGCTCCAATGAGGGTATTTTTTCTTGGTATGGAGATACTTGATAATGATTGAAGTACAGTATTTGTGAGATGAAGCTACTGCCAGATAAAGCTATTTTAAGAAGAGCACCTGCTTCCATTTTCTAAAAGAAAACAAGCGGAGCAGGAGGAGATGAATTAGAAAGGAGATAATCCCCAAAGGGTTGACAGTTACAGTTGTAAGCTTCCGATTCACAATTTGTGCTTCGAGTTTTCTAATCTGCACCTCTCTTGTTACAGATAAAATTACCAATCCCCAGTTACTTAATTAACTTACTTAATGAGCGCTGTAAAGAAAACCCAGTTCCCAGCTAATTAGGATGGATTTAAACAGCCAAGGAAGATAAGTTAAAGTGAAGTTAAATGGGAAAGTGCCTTCTCTATTACTGAGCGTCCCAGCAACTTTGCCATGCCGCCTCTGAGTTTTCCCATAGCAGGGCTGAAATATAGCAAAAGATAACTTATCTATGGAGATTCTCAGTCATCCAAGTCAGGGTTTTTTCCAAGAGGCATTTGGACTTTCTGGTTTTTCTTTGAAGACGTTTCGCTTCTCAACTGAAGAAGCTTCTTGGATGAGGAGCGAAACATCTTTTAAGAAAACCCAGAAAGTCCAGGTGCCTCTTGAAAAAAGGCACCTTTGGGACAGAAAGAAAGAAAACGTGATAGCAATTTTTTAAATAGACATTGAGATTTAGGATTTTGTATATGCGTTCAGTAGTTACTGTAAATGTTAAAAAAATACTGTATGTTCCGGCGTATAAGACGACTGGGCGTATAAGACGACCCTCAACTTTTCCAATTAAAATATGGAGTTTGGGATATACTCGCCGTATAAGACTACCCCTCCTACCATCTTTCTTTTTCTTTCTGCCTTCCTTCCTTCCTAACATCTTTCTTTCTGTATGTCTTCTTTCTTCTTCCTTCCTTCCTTCCTTCTTTCTTTCATCTTCCTTCCTAACATCTTTTTCTTTCTTTCTGTCTGTCTTCCTTCCTTCCTAACTTTTCTTTCTTTCTTTCTTTCTTCTTCTTCCTTCCTTCCTGAGTCCCTGACCGTGCCGCCGCCAGGGTTAACGCGCAGAGGGAAGGAGAGTGTGTGCTACCGCCGCCACTGCTGTTATTGCTGCTCTAGTGTGTCCTTCGCGCAAGGCGCTGCGTGTGCAGTCTCTCCGGTCGCTGTGGCTGCACCGGGGAGCCCGCGTCCTTGTCAATGATGGAGATGCTGCGCGCGGGGGAGGGACCGTGGAACAGAGGCGCCAGGCGAGTGGCGGCATTGGTGGCAGGCTCCTGCCCGCGTCTCCTGCCCGCCTGCCCGCCTCTTGCCTTAGCATTTAAAAGAATGAGAGGCGGGCGGGAGACACGGGCAGGAGCCTGCCACTGATGCCGCCACTCGCCTCGCTTGCCAGGCGCCTCTGCTCCGTAGTCCCTCCCGCACGCGCAACGTCTCCATCGTTGACAAAGACGTGGGCTCCGCGGTGCAGCCACAGTGACAGCAGGGATGCGGCCGCGGCCATTTTTGAGCTCCCCCCGGCTCAGAAGTTTTAGTACCCGGCGTATAAGACGACCCCGACTTTTGAGATGATTTTCAAGGGGTAAAAAGTTGTCTTATATGCCGGAACATACGGTATATGAAGTCAAGCCATTCTCTGGCTTTTATCTTGGCATTAGCCAATCTAAGATGGCCATTTTAATAGGATGGGGGAGGTGTTTCCTTACTGGGCAGAACCACAGTACTTGTTAAAAAAACAAAAAAGAACAAAAGCACTCTAAGCTAATAACATGGACTTTTCTCCAAGTTATAACAAATTGGGCAGGGAGACCACAGTTATCTTAAACATATCAAGGTGTTTTTTTAATGATGAAACACAATTCCAGTCCAGTATTTAGGGGGAAAAAATGATTGGACAGAATGTTGCCTTTTTTATGCAAAAGGTTTATTTATTCTAAGAAAAATGTTTTCTAGCCTCCTGTTGAAACCAACGTCGTTCTTGTTTTGCATTGGTAATAAAACTTTGAAAAACGGGAAAAAGCACAACTACTTTATTTAAAAAATCATCGGTTCCCCGATACGATTAGCATAATCAAGACGCGAAAGAGATTTCTGTTAAACAAATGCATATTAATTTTCACAGAAAACAAGGTAACACCTATTGCTCTGCCACACCATTTGGCATGTTGGTGATGCCTAATCCCAAACAGTTAACTTCCACTTAAGTTTAAAACCGGGGCATCAATATTTGTATGTTGGCAAGGCTCACGCCAGGAAGTCTGGTGAAGTGAGCCCATAACTGGCACATTAAGAAACAACTGGCTTTACTTGGGTAGATCAAGGATCAATGCATGTCGAAGGCATATAGCAGCAGCGTTTCAATCCCAACTGAGTCCTTGTGAGAATCCAAGTGTACAAACGTAGCCCACAACATCCCAGTGCCAGTTTGGTGATTATGGCCATCTTTGGGTTCAATTTCCCTTCAGCCGCAGGAAGGCAGTTGTACCAGTCCAGTGTCAACGTATCTGTCAGAATAAGCATTCGGCGTTGGTGGGTAGTTTCTTCCTCACTCTCAATCCCAGTTAGAAGTAGATCTATGCCAGCTCAGATCATTTCGGCAAAGGCACTTCCAGAAAGAGGCTGCTGGATTGACAAGCGTTTTCAGCCCAGTATCCAGTTTTGGATTTTCCCTGCTTGTGGGGCGGGGTGGGGAGGAGAGAAAAGAAGACCCGAAAGATTGGCCATTAGCCAGGTCAGCCTTTGCACAGGTTTCCCATATGACTTCCTAGATGTCTTCCCCAAGCCAGGGCTTAAGACAGACTGAAGATGCTGTCGTCTTTTGGAAGACGAGCCTTGAACCACCTACCTTCATTCTGAAAAACTGGGTTTTCCTCTGAGCCTCAAACGTGCCATGTTCTCTGCAGCTGAGTTCGCTTCCAGCTGTATCCATGAGGCTGCTGGTGTAAGCCTGGGTATTATAACCACTGTCCATCTGCCCAAAAGAAATCAGAATGAAGAAGTAATTATTCCAGGACTAAGCAGGAGCTGGAGTACAAGCAGTTCTTGACTTTACTGTATTTTTCGGACTATAAGACGCACCGGTGCATAAGACGCACCAAGATTTCAAAGAGGTAAGTAAGAAAAAAAAGTTTTTGTCCTCCTCAGCCCACAGGAGTACTCTGGGGGCCTCCCAAACCCTCTGTGCGCCCCGTTTTTTACAAAAACACACCCATTTTTTGCAAAAATTGGACGCGGGGTCTCGGGAGGCCAAAAATGGCTGCATTCGGTGCAGGACGCACAAACATTTCCACCCTCTTTAGGGGGAGGGGAAAGGTGCATCTTATACTCCAAAAAATACGGTACATCCGTTCATTTAGTACCGTTCAAAGTTAAAACGATGCTGAAAAAAGGGATTTACTACCGTTTTTCACATTTAACAACCTTTGCAGCAATCCCCATGATCATGTGATCAAAATTCATACGCTTAGCAACTGGTTCATATTTATGACGGTTGCAGCATCCCAGGTCATGTGATCCCCTTTGGCGGCCTTCTGACAAGCAAAGTCAATGGAGAAGGCTGATTCACTTAACAGCCATGCTAATAAATTAGCAACTGCAGTGGTTCACTTCACAATTATGGCAAGAAAAGTCATAAAAGGGGGCAAAACCCACTTAACAAATGTTTCACTTAACAATGTAAATTTTGGGCTCAACTGTGGTAATAAGTTGAGGACTTCCTGTAGAAGATCTTTCCGGTCCTTCCAATTCTACAGTTCTTGGTATGAAATGAGGTGATGGATCACCAACCGTGAAACAGAATTCTGGGAGAAAAAATTCTCCCAGAGATGCCTAGATAGTACAGGCCCGTGATGGCGAACCTACGGCACGCGTGCCACAGGTGGCACACAGAGCCATATCTGCCGGCACGCAAGCCGTTGCCCTAGCTCAGCTCCAGCGCGCATGTGAGCGCTGGCCAGCTGTTTTCAGCTTGCACGGAGGCTCTGGTAGGGTGTTTTTGGCCTCTGGAGGGCGTGGGGGAGGCCATTTTGCCCTACCCAGGCTCCAGGGAAGCCTCTGGAGCCTGGGGAAGGCGAAAAATGGGTCACCAGAAGTCAGGGAGGTCGTGCGCACATACATGGGAAGCGGGGCAGCGTGGGGGGATTGCGGGCACATGCACAAGGGGGCAGGGCGCATGGGGGGCATTGAATTATGGGTGTGGGCACGCATGCGTAATAGCGCACACACGCTTTTGGCACCTGAGGAAAAAAAGGTTTGCCATCACTGGTATAGGCAGTCCTTACGACAATTGAGCTCTGAATTTCTGTTAGGGCCAAGTGAGCTTTTTTACAACTTTTCTTGCCACAGTTAAGTTAATCACTAGCTGTGAAGAGGGATCTTTCCCTCCACTATGGCACCCGCAACGCTTTTCGTTTTGGGGCAATGGCGCGATCACCACGCGTTTGTGGCTTCTCGGACTGCTGAAGGGTGGGGAATGGAGATAGCTCCTGCTGCCCGTTCTTTCAGCGTCTCACGCGCTCCCTCAGCCATTCTCCCCTGCTTGGACTCACTGTGGGGTACGAAGGCAGTGCATGCGCAGTGCCAGAAGCTCGGCTTCTGGGCATGCGCAGAAGAAATTTTTTAAAAAAATTAAAAAAAAATTTTTTTAAATGCCAGTGCCCAGGCATCGGCAACCGACCTCACCGGTACTGTGACGTCACCAGCGGTCCGTTACCGGTGCTATAGAGTGGACCGCACCGGTAGGAACCCACCACTGGGAAATAGGAAAAAGACGGGCGGTATCCAAACTTGATTAATAAAGATGCCATAACCGCAGGAGCTTTGGGCAGGAAAATTTTGAGAATCTTCCTTTCTATTCTGCCTAGAACTTAGCCGGATCAAAACCAGCCTGCTTTTGCCCTTTTCTATTCCTCCACCCGCTCTGCTCAATTCCCTTGTTCAGCCTGGAATGGGAGGGGGGGATGTTCCAGGGCCAGAGCCCGTTAAACGCTGGGCTGACCCTCACCTGCAGACTGCTGCTCTCACAGCAGGGAGAAGCACTGCTTTCCGCCAATGGAGCCATGCAGATGCAAGACCCCTCCATGCTCAGTCCAGTCACGCCCCCCCTGTCGCATCCAGACGATCCCTTCAATGAGTTCTCATCCAGCATCTCTGGATCGGCAATTTCCACTGTCCGTTTCTCCCCGGGAGACTCCAAGCAGGGCCTGGGTGCCAATCCTTCGGGGGTCTCCGGTGAGAGAGACCCAGCAGCCATCTCCGAGTGGGACCCCATTGAAGCGATGTCCTCGTTTATAGGGGCCAGGCCCGCCTTGGGACTCCCGGCCGACATGGCCTCGGCTGCTTCCGCCAGCTCTTCCTGGAAGTTCTCCGGGGTGCAAGGGAGACGAAGGAAGGAGCTCTGATACAAGGCGGCCCCCCGGCAGGAGAGGAGCCTCATGGGCGAGTGACTCCTTAACGGAGAGTATTCCAGGTAGGGACTCCTGCTGCTGGTAGAAGCCTGACGGCAGGCGTTGGAAACGGAAGGAAGATCCGGAGAGCGGAAAGTAAACTGCCTTTGATCTGCGTTGTTTTTGGGGGGGGGGGGAAGAGGAAGAAAATGTCAGAGGGAGAATATGCTAAGCGTGCAGAACCAACAATCCTCTCTTGATAAGCTTGCTGGACCCTCCTATCAGAAACGGGGACTGCTCCTTTAAGAAGCTTCATCAGTTCTTTATGTGTGTGTGTGTGTGTGTGTGTGTGTGTGTGTGTGTGTGTGTGTGTGTGTGTGTACCGTGTTTCCCCGAAAATAAGACCCTGCCTTACATTTTTTTGAACCCTGAAATAAGCGTTTGGCCTTATTGCCATGCACTCAAAAGCCTGATTGGGCTTATTATCAGGGGATATCTTATTTTGGGGGAAACAGGATATACACACACACATACATACATATATATTTTCAAACTTACAAAGAACTGATAAAGAAATAAAGGGAGACTAGTATAGATCTATTTCAAGCTATTTAGCTCTCATCAGCTAGCCATACCCTTTTAGGATTTGAACTTGGGCTGCTTGCCTTGTTAGGCAGTGCTTTTACCCTCTAAGCCACAAGTTCTCCTCCTTATCAGTTGAGCCAGGGGAAAGATTAAGTGTTTTTCTGCCGAGTCACCTGCTATACCCATAATTGGGTATACCAGGTGACTCGGCAGAAAAACACTATATATATATATATATATAAGCTCTGACAGGACAGTGGGGAATGGAAGGATTTATACTCCTTGCAGACAGCTGGTCATTTGCATCCTTTTAAAGGGTCGTTGAAGCCCTTGGAGGTTTATCTGTGTCCTCAGGGGTCACCTGAGTGGTGCTCCTGGTTCCTGTAGTCTGCAATTTTTCCTCTGGAAATCCATTCCTACTCCCACACCATTCAAAGGGTGTCCATCCCAAATTGTATAGCTAAAAGTCTGTAGAGATTCTCAGTCATCCAGGTCACGGTTGTTCCCAAAGGTGCTTTTTCTGGAGGCAACTGGACTTTCTTGGATGCAAATGACCAACTGTCTTCAAGGAATATAAATCCTTCCATTCCCCACCATCCAGTCAGAGCCGAAGAAGCTTCTTGGATGAGAAGCGAAACGTCTTCAAGGAAAAACAAAGTAAGTCCAGTTGCCTCTTGAAAAAGCACCTTTGAGACAACCTGGATGACTGAGAATCTCCACAGACATTAAGCCGGAAGGTTGCATTGAGGGCACCCCACTCTATGGATCAAACAGCCATATGCTAATAAGCAGTGCAGGGAACAAAAGCAGCAGGAGGCAATTTGGACACCACAAAGATTTAAGAAGAGCCTCCAGACTGATCCTATTTGGTCCCCAGGAAGAAGATCCTCCTTCAGGCCCCAGCAAGAGGCCTCTACGAAGCATACCTGCCCGTGGAGTCTTTCTTAGCTGGATGCCAACGGGAGAGAAAGTGGGTGACGCCAGATTCACCGGACTCCTGCGTGCCAAGGACGGACTAGGAAGGCTGCCCAAACTGTACGCCCTGGCATTCCCCCGGATGGGGCTGGAGGAGAGATGGCCCTTTCACAAGCGCAAAAGAGATCCCCGTTAAGAGCGAGACACAGAAGGCACCTGTCACAATTGCATCTCTCCTAACCCAAGCTTCATGAGTTGACAGCCTGACATTAGCAACGGGGAGAGGGAAGGGTTGGAATGCAAGAAAGAAGGTGGTGGTGGAATGGAAGCCCAGCTGCCCCTTGGGAGAATCGTCAGCCAGCCAAGGTCAACTATCGATATGCAGAGCTGGGAGCCGACAACCCCATTTCCTAAACAATATACAAGCACCTAATTTACAAATAACTGGATACAGATAATAGCACTTAGACCAGGGGTGTCAAACTCAAGGTGCTTAAACCCGACCCACGTGGCCGGCCTGGAAATATCAATTTCCTCCATGGGGGGGGGGCTCGGGAAGCCTCCGCACGGCCCGTTTTTGGCAGAGTGCTGCTGGAGGCTGGGGAGGGCGAAAACAAGGCACTTTACCGCCCCCCCGTGGCCGGTAAAGTGCTGCAGGAGGCGGCTGTCCCGCTTCCCCCTTATGCTCCACCACCACCACCCCGCAATCAGCCCACAGAGGAAAGCTACAACGCTGATCCGGCCCTCGAAGAAATCCAGCTTGACACCCCTGATTTCGACATATATACCACTTTATAGTATATAAAAGAAGAGCCGAGGTGGCGCAGCAGTTAGAGTGCAGTACTGCAGGCCACTTTAGCTGACTGTGATCAGCAGTTCAGATCTCACCGGTTCAATAGCAATAGCACTTAGACTTATATACTGCGTCATAGTGCTTTACAGCCCTCTCTAAGCGGTTTACAGAGAGGTTGACTCAGCCTTCCATCCTTCCGAGATAGGTAAAATGAGGACCCAGATTGTTGGGGGCAATATAAATATACATTGCTTACTGGTGTAAACCGCTTAGAGAGTGCTTGCACTTTGAGGCGGTATATAAGTCTCACTAATAAATAAATAAATAAATAAATAAAGTGCTTTACAGCCTGGCAACTGGTTCATACTTATGACCGTTACTGTGACCCATGGTCATGTGATCCCATTTGGTGACCTTTTGACGAGCAAAATCAATGGGGAAAGCAGATTCACTTAACAACGGAGTTACTAACTTATCAACTGCAGTGATTCGCTTAACAACTATGGCAAGACAGGTCGTAAAATGGGGCAAAACTTACCTAACAAACGTTTCACTTAACCACAGACATGTTGGGCTCAATTGTGGTCATAAGTCGGAGGACTAGCTGTAATTAGATATTTAATACCAGTGAAAAAACTCAACCCTAAATACCCTACTTAACACTTTGAACATGAGAAAAAGCTATCAGATCCATGTTGTACTGCACTGGAGTTGTGTAATAGCAATAGCAATAGCACTTAGACTTATATACCGCTTCATAGTGCTTTACAGCCCTCTCTAAGCAGTTTACAGAGTCAGCATATTGCCCCCAACAATTTGGGTCCTCATTTTACCTACCTCGGAGGGATGGAAGGCTTGAGCCTGTGAGACTCGAACTGCAGACAGCCAGCAGCCTGCAATTCTGCATTCTAACCACTGCGCCACCACTAACTTCTTAAGTTAGTGATACCTTGAGCTTGGTGAGTGAGTCAACTTTAAGCCTGGTGAGTTTCAAACTGCCAAATTGCAGACAGCCGGCAGGCAGCATAAAGTAGCCTGCAGTACTGCACTCTAACCACTGCGCCACCGCGGCTCATAAAAGTTTACTTTGTATTGTTTGGACGGGAAAACCTCCAATTCGGCTTACGCTACTCCTGTAACCATTTAAGCTTCAGTAAAGTAATACTCTTGGCAAAAACAAACGGCCAGGAGTCTCTTTGCTAGATGGCTGAGTGGGGATGATTGACAGCACCTAAACCAATGCTAGGGAAAACAGCACCCTCCCATCTTTCAGCATTCATCCCTCTGACCACCCCCTCCCCTCTGTACCACACACAAAGCCAAGACAATCTGCAGAAAGCAGTGGAAATTCAGTTCCCCATGACGGATGCCTTTGGCTCTTCGGTCCAAAACCAGCTGGGCTCATCCTGACCCGCCACTATCAACATCTCCAGGATGAGCTACTCACTGAGCTGGAAGAACTCAGGGGGCTCCTGCAGCGGACCGGAGAGAGGTCGATGGAGCAGAGGATACCCAGGGAGGCCGGACCGTTGCGCAGGCTGGGAGAAGGGGAGAGGTTCTCTGAGGAGAGGCTGCCGTTCTCATCCAAAAAGAGCTTTCTCCTCAAGGAGGAAGTGCTCAGGCTTTCCTGGGACTGGTCAGCCGATTCATCGGCTTTGAAATGATCACCTGAGGAAGAGGAGAGGAGATGCCATGCATGGCCGTCACGATCGGGGAGACGCCGTTTCCCTCCCAAGGTAAATCAGGGTGGATAAAAATAGATGATTTTTAAAAAAAAAAAACGATTTTTTTAAAAAATTTAAATCTGACTTTATTTTTTATCAAACTTATTTTAATAAAATGCTTTTGGAGTAAAAATCTATCTAAAGATAGTTTTACATTTAAGATACATTAATAATTTAGTTTATTCAGCATGAAATTTGTTTATTTATTATTTATTTTATTAAATTTATATGCCGCCCAACTCCAAAAGGACTCTGGGCGGCTAAATAGAAATGGAGCTTAGTTATGTAGCGTGAGCCTGTATATTCTGCAATATTTACCTTTTTGGTAAACTCGTTCAATGAATCCAAGCTCTGCAAGCTGAGATAACATGCACTGCATTGATGCATTCACACAATTTCACAGTAACCGTGAGATAAACCATTAAACGAAACCATCAGGAATATTCCTTTATCCCACTGTTTTGCAAATCTATGTACACTACGAACTGTATGGTTGTTTGAAGAGAAATGCATCTGTACCACCAGGCTCTTTTAAGTGTGAGGAAGAAGGGCAAGCAGTAAAAATGAAAGTGAAACCACCTAAGCAGCTTATAAATATAATATGAAAGAGCACCTGTCATTTCAGATCCATCATGGCAGCGCCTGTTAGCGGGCATCCACTCACCTGCCTGCCTGCCACGTCCCTCACCTTGCTGTGGCACTGCCGCATCACCAGCCGTCCCATTAAAGTGAATGGGACTGTTGGTGAGTCAACGGTGAGTCAGAGGAGGAGCCCCTGCGGGACAGAGATGACAGCTGCTCTTTAAAAATTACGATTTAAATCGAGTTGATTTAAATCAAGCCTTTTTACTAGTGATTTAAATTTTGATTTAAATCGACGTGATTTAAATCAAATCCACCCTGAGGTTAAACCCAATCAGACCATTTATGCTTTGCACAAGGTCAAAGAAGAAAGCACAAACCACAGGAACTTGTTTGGATTCACGCCCTTTTTAAGGGTTAGGACAGTGATGGCGAACCTTTTAGCCACCGTGTGCCCAAAATGCGCACGTGCATGCCCAAACTGGAAGGCGCGCGGACATGCACATTCATGTACGTGCACACGCGCATGCACATGCGCATACATGCAAGGCAGAGATCAGACCAGCTGGCTGGCGGGAGATCCCAACACCGGCAGCGTGGCAAGAGGTAAGATCTTTTTCTTTCGTGAGCTTGTTTCGGCATTTGCAGGGAAACAAGCTCCCGAAAGAAACGCCATGGAGATCTGATCTGGGGCGATGGCACGCGTGGCAGCAGAGAGGGTTCTGCGTGCCCCCTCTGGCACGCGTGCCATAGGTTGGCCATCATGGGGTTAGGGGAATTTTGAAACTTGTGGGCCGGGATGGACACGTTTCTCCGTCTTCTGCATCGCTCAGAAAAACTGCAGAGAGGAGGAACGAGAGTAGCCACAAATCACACAAAGTTGTTATGTGTTTTGCAACAGTGGTGAATATCTGGAGCTCGGGTGTAGGATGAGGATAAACAGAAGAATACGGACAATACTGACATCCCCTAAACTCCCCTGGATAAGTTACCTAGCCTGGTAACGAAACGTTCGGAAACCAACCCACAAGCTCAAATCCCCACCCTCAGTTGTTGTGTCACTTTACACAACCTCTCGGACTCTGCTTAGATTGTGATCCTTTCCTTTTATCGTATGCCACCCTCCTTTGGAGGTAATTCTTACAACTTTCTCCAGTCCAGTTTAGACTGTTATAGGAGACCCTACAGAGCAGCAGACTTATTTTACAAGTTACCTACCCAGTATCTTTTCCAAATCAAAATCCACAGGTAGAGATAACACAGTCTGACAAGCAGCTGGGGAAAACAAAACAAAACAGAGTAGCAAGGTTGCATCATCAGGATGGAAGCATTTAAAAACCCTCTCTGATTAAAGTCTCTTCACAATAAAACTGTTGTGGCCTGCCAGCAGAGCTGACAGCAGATATGGACAGTGAGGAGGTTGGGGAGGAATATGGGCCAGTCCTGGAGTCTGGGGAAGGCTCTGACTAGTGCTCTGCGTCGGAGGCAGAGATGGGACCAGGGCAGTCTGACAGTTATCAGTTGCCTTTGGAGTCAGACATCAGTGAGGCAGACGAACAGCTGGAGCCTGTCCCCAGTGTGCGCATGCGCAGAATTGCCAGATGAAGGGAACAGATGAGGAACAAGGGTCGACTTGGGAGTAAGGCCACAGGTGGACGATGAATGGCCCCTCCCATAGGGAATAAAAGAGGAGTGAAAGAGGAGGGGAGTTTGCAGGAGACAATTACTTCGCTTAATTGGTTCGTGACTCTCAGAGACTCCTTGCCAAGTTTTGTAGATATCGGCCTGGCAGCTCTCCAAGCCAGATAAGGTCTGTGACTGTAAATTCACCCTTGAAAGGCTTTGCTGGATGTGAATGAGAAGAATCCACAGTAACTTAATAAAAAGGGGTTTTTTGTCGGGACAAGGAGTCTGCTTCGTGGTTTGTGGAATCCTAGATCAGAACACATTGAGGTCAAGGATGGAATAGCCTGATGTACGTTTGTCCCCCTCAGCTCTGAAATTTTGCCTGAGTTGTGCCCCTTTGGTTATTTTGAATGGAACTGGCTGGCGTGAGCCATGTACATTGTGGTGGGCATTGCAACTCGGGGGGTCACATAAACCATTTTGCAGATAGCCAGGTGGCTGTTTCCTTGTGCTCAGATACAATTTATGTCTGAGTCTTTTAGAATCGTTGTTTGCCCACATGGAACTTCCTCCCTGAATAATGAGAGCATTTGTGCCGTGTGGAAGTGTAACACCATCATATTCAATAGATTCAGGGGTGTCACACTGGATTTCTTTGAGGGCCGGATCAGCATTGTAGTTGTCCTCCGCGGGCCGGTGGAGGGGGGAGACCGGACGGACAGCAGACAGGATGGACGCCTCCTGCAGCACTCTGCCAGCCAAATTGGGGCACGGGGCCCCCGCACACCCCCCATGTCCCATTTTCAGTCTGGACGGCCTCCAGGACTCTTCCGGCCAAAAGTAATGGAAGACTTTGCTGGATGTGAATGAGAAGAATTCCCAGTAACTTAGTAAAAATGAATTTTTGTCAGGACAAGGAGTCTGCTTTGTGGTTTGGGAACGCCTAGGTCAGAACAAAAACCGCAATCATTCCAAGGCTGCATTTGGAACAAACTGGGATGAATTCAGCTTGTCAGACGCTAAGCAACGGATAGCCTGATAACGACCTGAATGGGAATTCTAAAAAAAAAAAAAACCTCCAAGGCTGTAACACGAGAGAAAACAGCCCTCCCACAAAACCCCACCTATGTTGGGCTTCTGCTCCTAGCCATAATGCCAGAGGGATGGCATTGCTTCCCTCTTCTCGACAGATAGTCCTCGAGTTATGGCCATAATGGAGCCTGCCCACTGTGGTCATAAGTCATGTTTTGCTGAAACTGAAAGTAACCAAGCGAAACGGTCGTAAAACGTGAGTCATGCGACCAGGGGACAATGCAAGTGGCCGTGTCTCCTAGTTGCCGAGTGCCAGAAGGGTGGGCACGTTGACTGCAGGGAGAGGGGGGCCAACCGTCATAACTTCAAATCTGGGTTACAAGTAGGTAACCCAGAGAGGTTCATTGTGAATTTCAAACAGTCGTTAAGTGATCAGTCATAAGTCAAGGACTATCTGTACATGCATTACCCTACAGAAATGCATGTTTTGTCTCTTTCGCGCAGGTGCCCCAGATCTCTTCATATACCGAGTTTAGTCTCTTCCCCCAAAGTTTTCATACAAACCATTATTTTTCCCAGGCTGCACGATTATTTCTCGGCCGACTGGCGAAGCATCGTTGAGCTCAGCACCTGCAATTTATGGAGTTCTTAGTGAACAGCTGGAATATCAATAAGGAAAGCATAAAAAAAACCATAGCCTATGTTTAGCCATAATGGGAAACGCTCCCCTCCCCTTCACATTTTGGCAGTCAGGTTTGGTCAAACGGTTCGGCTCGTAGAATCGATCAATCGATCCATCAAACAAATACGGAGGAAAGCCTTCCATGAGTACACAAACAGCAGCTCAAACTAAGTGATTCCAATGATTGCAAATTAAGCCAACGGCAAGAGTCCCTAATGGCGTTGTTTAGGATTACGAACAGAGAGAAAATTCATATTTTTTTTCCTTACCAGAATACGCAAAATGTGTTTTCCCCCCTTTAGCTTACCCTGTTTCCCCAAAAATAAGACCCAGCCGGAAAATAACCCCTAGCATGATTTTTCAGGATGCCCGTAATATAAGCCCTACCCCCAAAAATAAGCCCCAGTTCAGATCGTCAGCCAGACGGACGCATTTAGTACTGTATTTCCCCAAAAATAAGACCTAAGTAGAAAATAAGCCCTAATGTGTCTTTTGGAGCAAAAATTAATATAAGACCTGGTCTTATTTTCGGGGAAACATGGTAACAAGGATGGCTTCAGAAGCACATAGAACGGTCTGTATGCAACGACATTTCATTTTAATGTCTGCCGTTTAGTGTACATTCAAAGTGACAATACAGTTATTCTAAAGTGTCTCTTTCTGGCTTGTTAAGCCTTGTCTATTGGAGATGCCTGAAACTAGCCATCCAGGTCATCTCTACCCTTTGCATCCCAGCCCTGAACAACACGGCTTGTAAGTGAACCTCCCTGCCTCCAGAAAAGCAGCAGCTACTTACATCTGGTTGAATTCAGCTGAGAAGCCTGTTTCCTGATGGGATCGGTCCAGGGTGATGGGACAATGGTGCTTTTGGTGAAAAACTAGGAAGGAAGGACAGGATGCGTATTAATGACATGCAAAGCTCTTTGTGGACAGAGTTTCAAGAAGAAAAAGGCAAGATGTTTCCTGCATTAAGTTGATGCTTGTTCCAACATTGAGTGGATTTGAAACTGGTTTCTCTGAAACAGAGCGGGCACCCGGCAAAGGGTTTTCCCTTCCTGGGGATCCTCCTGATGTCTGCTTATTGTTCAGGGGATGGAGGCGACTTTGAAGGTCACAGCAGGAAAGGAAAGCTTTCCGGATAGCATCCCATTGAATGGCTGGAGCTCCCCTCCCCCCCACAGCTGGCTTGAACCAAGGCTATGGTGGTTACCTCTTCGATGGCCCTTTGCCTCCGCTCTTCGACCTCCCTGTCGATCCTGAGGAAGGAAGGAAGGAAGGAAGGAAGGAAGGAAGGAAGGAAGGAAGGAAGGAAGGAAGGAAGGAAGGAAGGAAGGAAGGAAGGAAGGAAGGAAGGGGTAAGTGAGGGCCAGCCAGGGAGAACCCCTTCCAACGCCTGCAGCCACCCCACTGCCCTGCCCCACCTGGTCTGGCTGAGGTAGAAGGCCTGGCGGTGGATGTCCTCTGAGTTGATCTCCACTGGGTCGATCAGGGCCAGCTCGTCAATGGACCACATGAATTGGCAGGGGCTCTGCAGAAGCAGGTTCAAGGGGCTTTTGGAGAACCCAGCAACCCTCTCCTCTCCTCTGACATCCTTTGCTTCCAGATCTCCTTAGATCCTCTCTTGCTCCCAGACCTTCTTTGCCCCACCAAGCCTCCAGCATCCCTCCCCCCTCTCCTAGATCTCTTCTACCCCAGATCTTCTTTGCCCTCAAGCCTCAGGCACCCCTCCCCTTCTCTTAGATTCCCTCTGCCCCAAGACACACTTTGCCCCACCTCCAGCCTCAGGCACCTCTACCCCCTTCTCCTAAATCCCCTCTGCCCCCAAACCCTGTTTGCCCCCCAAGCCTCCAGCACTCCTAACCTCTGAAATCCTCTGCCCCACACGCTCTTTGCCCCCACCCAAAGTCTGCAACACCCATCTCCCTTCTCCTAGATCCCCTCTACCCCAGATCTTCTTTGCCCTCAAGCCTCAGGCACCCCTCCCCTTCTCTTAGATCCCCTCTGCCCCAAGACACACTTTGCTCCCCCCCAGCCTCAGGCACCCCTTCCCCTTCTAGATCCCCTCTGCCCCAGTCTCGGGCACCCCTTCCCCTTCTAGATCCCCTCTGCCCCAGCCTCAGGCACCCCTTCCCCTTCTAGATCCCCTCTGCCCCAGCCTCAGGCACCCCTACCCTATTCCTAGATCCCCTCTTCCCCCAAACCCTGTTTAAACCCCGCAAGCTTCTAGTACCCCAACCTTCTCTTAGAGCCCGTCTGTTCCCAGATCCTCTTTGCCCTCAAGCGTCTAGCACCCCTCCCCCTTTTTCTAGATCCCTTCTGCTCCAGACCCTTTGCCCTCCCCAAAGCCTCCAGCACCCCTCCCTCCATCCCCATCTGCCCCTCCCCTCTGCACCCCCCCTTCCCAGGCCCCCTCCTCCTCCCTCCTCCGCCCCCCCCGTGCCCCAGCACCCCCTCCTCTCAACCCCCCGCCCCCCCACCACTCACCCCCGCGGGAGGGGCGGCGCGGAAGGCGCTGGGGCTGCAGACGGTCTGCTCCTGCAAGTGGCGGACGTCGCCGGGACTCTCGAAGGGGTTCTGTACCCGGCCGGGAGTCTCGGGCGGCGGCGCTCCCCGCCGTTGCATCCCGGCTCAGCCTTCTCCCCCCTCCACGGCAGGAGACCCCGACCTGCCACCCCAACGCTTCCTGCCGAGGCGGACGGCTCTTTAACTCCTCCGCGCCGGCCGGCCAATCGGAGCGCGGGAAGAGGGCTTTCCCCGCCCCCTCACTTCGAAGCAGCCTCTCCGGGAAGTGGCGCCGCCGCATTCAAAAGGGAGCGCGACGCCATTGGCTGGGGGACGGCGCTTCCTCGCCCTTCTCTCTCTCTCTTTCCGCTCTATGGTAGACGCGGTCGGTTTCCACGACGCCTCTTTCCGTTGGGCTTCCGGGTGAAAGGTCGCGGACGCTGCCGTCATGGCGACCTCCTCCGGCAACTTGAACGCCGTGAGGGAAACGATGGACGGTGAGTCCCTTCTGCTGAGGTGGGGGGACCCGTCTTCCCCCCTCCCTCTTCCTCCGGGGGTCCCCATCGAGGCCATGCAGACGAGCCCTGACGGGGGCTCAGGACCGGCGGCCATCTTCCTCCCTCCCTCTTCCTCCGGGGCCCCTCAAGGCCATGCAAACGAGCCCCGGAGCTAACTGACCCGTCCCTCCCTCCTTCCCCGCTTTCTCTTGCAGTGCTGATGGAGATCTCTCGCCTGCTCAACACCGGCCTGGACGCCGAGACGCTCTCCATCTGCGTGCGGCTGTGCGAGCAGGGCATCAACCCCGAGGCCTTGTCCGCCGTCATCCGGGAGCTGCGCAAGGCCTCCGAGGCTCTGAAGGTGCGGGGAGGGGGCCCCTGACGGGCTGTTTGCCGGACGGGGAATGAATGAACACTGAGGCCTCCTTTACTGGGGAGTCAGCCCAGTCACCCCACCCCCAATCCTCCCCCTTTTCCTACATCTGCTCTGCCCCACACCCTCTTTGCCCCCCAAGTCTCCAGCACCCCTCGCCCTTCTTCTAGATCCCCTCTGCTCTAGACTCTTTCCCTCCCCCCAACCCTCAGGCACTCCTCCCCCTTCTCTTAGAGCCCCTCTGTTCCCAGACCCTCCTTGTCCCCCAAAGCTTCCAGCACCCCTCCCCCTTCTTCTAGATCCCCTCTGCTCTAGACTCTTTCCCTCCCCCCAACCCTCAGGCACTCCTCCCCCTTCTCTTAGAGCCCCTCTGTTCCCAGACCCTCCTTGTCCCCCAAAGCCTCCAGCACCCCTCCCCCTTCTTCTAGATCCCCTCTGCTCTAGACTCTTTCCCTCCCCCCAACCCTCAGGCACTCCTCCCCTTCTCTTAGAGCCCCTCTGTTCCCAGACCCTCCTTGTCCCCCAAAGCTTCCAGCACCCCTCCCCCTTCTTCTAGATCCCCTCTGCTCTAGACTCTTTCCCTTCCCCCCACCCTCAGGCACTCCTCCCCTTCTCTTAGAGCCCCTCTGTTCCCAGACCCTCCTTGTCCCCCAAAGCCTCCAGCACCCCTCCCCCTTCTTCTAGATCCCCTCTGCTCTAGACTCTTTCCCTCCCCCCAACCCTCAGGCACTCCTCCCCTTCTCTTAGAGCTCCTCTGTTCCTAGACCCTCTTTACCCCCCAAGCCTCCAGCACTTTGGCAGTAGCATGCCGGGAGACCCCCGGCCGGACTGAAAATTAATTAACCCTGCAGCCTCCTTTACTGGGGAATCAGCCCAGTCACCACCAACCTCCTCTGCAGAAGCACAAAAGAAGAAAAAATTAACTTTATTTATTTATTTATTCATTCATTCATTCATAAGCTTGCACTGTGAGGCAGTATATATATATATATACTGAGAGCAAGCACTCTCTAAGCAGTTTACACCAGCAAGCAATGTATATTTATATTGCCCCCAACAATCTGGGTCCTCATTTTACTTACCTCTACTTGAGGTTTCAAGTAGTCGTCGACTTATGACCACGATTGAGCCCAAAATTTACATTGCTAAGTGGGATGTTTGTTAAGTGAGTTTTGCTCCATTACATCACTTTTTTGCCACAGTTGTTAAGTGAATCACCAAAGATGTTAAGTTAGTAACCTGGTTGTAAAATGAATCTGGTTTCCCCATTGACTTTGCTTGTCAGAAGGTCACAAGTGGGGATCACATGACCCCCGGGTCACTGGAACGGTCATAAATGTGAGTCAGTTGTCAAGCATCCAAATGTAAATCACGTGATTATAAGCATTTTCATAATTGTACAATATCATTCTATAAATTTATCTCTCTTTTATTCCCTTTTCTGCTTCCTTCTCCTTCCTTCTCTCTTTTCCTTATACAACATTATGCATTTAAAAGAGACTATAAATGTATGATTAAAAGAATATTAGTTATAATTAGGATGCATAAAACTATATATACTTAAAAAGGACCGGATACAACCAGTACACTGTCGTTGCAAAATTGGAAATGTGATGTAATATAAAGAAAAATGTACAATAAAAATGTTTATTTTTTTAAAATGTAAATCACGTGACACGTTGCAACTGTTGTAAGTGTGAAAAATGGTCATAAGTCACTTTTTTTTCAATGCCTTTGCAATAACTTTGAACAAAATGAACTCTTGCAAGTCGAGAACTACCTATACTCTGAAATTCAACAGTAATAAACAATATGCATGGGCATTTTTCTTTAAAAAAATACATAAATAAAAATCTGTTGCCACCTTTGATATCGTTCTCAATGAACATTTAAAGAAATGCTAAAGTGTGAAAAATGGGCATAAGTCACTTTTTTTCAGTGCCGTTGTAACTTTGGAAATGTTACTAACTGAACCGTTGCAAGTCGAGGATTATCCGTAGCTGAGAATCAGTGCAGTGGAAGGGCCTCCAAGGAAAAGCATTGCACGCCAAAACAACTAGACACAGACAGGTTTTCCCTCCCCTAACGCCATCACTCTGCTAAACAACGAATTCCCACAACGCTGTCTTGTGCCTTGGGACATCAAACCGTATAGCAGGGCCATACAGGTAGTCCTGGACTTACGGCCACAATTGAGCCCAGCATTTATGTTGTTAAATGAAACATTTGTTAAGCGAGTTTCGCTCCATTGTATTGACTTTTTTTTTTTGCCACAGTTAAGTTAGTAACACAGTTGTTAAGTGGACCTCTCTTCCCAATTGACTTAGCTCGTCAGAAAGTGATCACATGACCCCAGGACACTGCAACCATCATAAATACGAGTCAGTTCCCAAGCATCTGAATTTTGATCATGTGACTATGGGGATGCTTACAAACTATCGTAAGTGTGGCCATAAAGTGACTTATGACCATTTTTCACATTTAAACGACCGTTGCAACATTCCCACAGTCACCTTATCAACATTTGGCTGCTTGGCAACTTGCATGTACTTATGACCGTTGCAGTGTCCCGGGGACATGTGATCATCTTTTGAGACTGTCTGACAAAGTCAGTGGGAAAGCCAGATTTCACATAACAACCACGTTAACTGCAGTGATTCACTTAACAACGGTGGCAAGAAAGATCGTAAAATGGGGTAGAATTCACTATTTTTTGCTTGGCAATGGAAATTTTGTAAAGTTGTGATCCTAAGTGGAGGGCTACCTGTTGTTGTATTGAGCTAGAAAAGTTCTTATTTTGTCATTAACAGCTCAAGTTAGGAGTAGCTGCCCCTCACAAACTGCCCATGTTTGCAAATTCTTTTGCGTATGGTTCCTTCCATTCGATGGGAAGAACTGATTTAGAATTGCTCCCCAGTATTACATCCTGGCCCTGCCATTCACGCACTGGCTGGAAAAGTCTTAACGAGAGAGGGAGGGAGGGAGCTATATATAATAACGACAATAATAATAATAAATATTAATAATAAAATTAAACAATGAGTAATTAGATAAATGAAAGAATATATTTTAATATAAGTATGTGTATTAATAGTAGAATTACATGGATTGAATGAATGGAAGGAATATGAATATATCTACCCTACATGTTTAAATGATATTGTGATTGATATTACAATTGTATATTGAAACACTGAAAAATGAAAGAATGAAGGATGAAACTTTAATATATACAGATGTGAAGAGTTAAATAAGGGAAATATGTATAATAAAGCGGGTGAAAGATGGAAGACAGAAAAGAAACGTCTTTGAATACTACAGTGACATGAATAAAAGTTAGAATAGAAATAAGAGGGGAACAACAATATATTTTAACATAACAAGATATATGTAATAAATAAGATGGAGGTTTAGAAATTGAATGGTGGTATTAGAATAGAATAGAATAGAATAGAATTCTTTATTGGCCAAGTGTGATTGGACACACAAGGAATTTGTCTTTGGTGTGTATGCTCTCAGTGTACATAAAAGAAAAGATACATTTGTCAAGAATGGTTGTCATAGGGTTCAAGTAAGCAATCAGGAAACAATCAATATGAATATAAATCGTAAGGATATAAGCAACAAGTTACAGTCATACAGTCATAAGTGGGAGGAGATGGGTGATAGGAACGATGACAAAAACTAATAGTAGTAGTAATGCAGCCTAGTGAATAGTTTGACAGTGGTGAGGGAATTATTTGTTTAGCAGAGTGATGGCGTTCGGGAAAAAACTGTTCTTGTGTCTAGTTGTCTTGGTGTGCAGTGCTCTATAGCGACGTTTTGAGGGTAGGAGTTGAAGCAATTTATGTCCAGGATGTGAGGGGTCAGTAAATATTTTCACGGCCCTCTTTTTGACTCGTGCAGTATACAGGTCCTCAATGGAAGGCAGGTTGGCAGTAATTGTTTTTTCTGCAGTTCTGATTATTCTCTGAAGTCTGTGTCTGTCTTGTTGGGTTGCAGAACCAAACCAGACAGTTATAGAGGTGCAGATGACAGACTCAATGATTCCTCTGTAGAACTGTATCAGCAGCTCCTTGGGAAGTTTGAGCTTCCTGAGTTGGCGCAGAAAGAACATTCTTTGTTGTGCTTTTTTGATGATGTTTTTGATGTTAGATGACCATTTTAGGTCTTGAGATATGATGGAACCTAGAAATTTGAAGGTCTCTACTGTTGATACTGTGTTGTCTAGTATTGTAAGAGGTGGTAGGATGGGAGGGTTTCTCCTAAAGTCTACCACCATTTCTACGGTTTTGAGTGTGTTCAGTTCCAGATTGTTCCGGTCGCACCACAAGGCTAGTTGTTCAACCTCCCGTCTGTATGCGGTTTCATTGTTGTCTCGAATGAGGCCAATCACTGTTGTATCATCTGCAAACTTCAGTAGTTTAACAGATGAATCGTTTGAGATGCAGTCATTGGTATATAGAGAGAAGAGAAGTGGTGAGAGTACACAGCCTTGGGGGGCCCCTGTGCTAATTGTACAGGTATCTGATGTGATTTTGCTTAGCTTCACCTGCTGCTTCCTTTCTGTTAGGAAGCTTGTGATCCACTTACAAGTGTGTTCAGGTACCGCTAGCTGATTTAGTTTAGTTAGAAGAATGTCCGGTATGATGGTGTTGAATGCTGAACTAAAGTCTACAAAGAGGACCCTTGCGTAGGTATTTGGAGATTCAAGATGTTGTAGGATGAAGTGCAGAGCCATATTAACAGCATCATCTGTCGATCTATTTGCTCGGTATGCAAATTGCAGGGGGTCTAACAGTGGATCCGTGATGGTTTTCAAGTGGGACATCACTAGCCTTTCAAAGGTTTTCATAACTACAGATGTTAGAGCAACTGGTCTGTAGTCATTCAGTTCCTTGATGGAGGGCTTCTTCGGCACTGGGATGATAGTGAAGTGTTTGAAGCAAGAAGGAACATGGCATATTTCCAGTGACTTGTTGAAGATTTGGGTGAAGATGAGGGCCAATTGGTCAGCACAGATATGTTTAAACAATATGATATGCACAGCATAGATATGTTTAAACAATATGAAATGAAAATGAAATGTAATTATGAGTAATAATATGTTTGTACTAAAATGTATGATGTATAAGTAATATAAAATAAAAAACTTGACAAAAAGAGAGAGAGCTCTGCTTTAGCTTTTATAATTAATTGGGAATATGTTTGGGTGCTCGGAGAGTAATGGCAGCCCTTAGAGCTGAGCTGAGACCCCTGAAGCTGAGACCCCTGAAGTAGCAGGAAGTCCATATCCATGAACTTTGAATCTGTAGGCCTTCCCTCATTCTCATTTTCACTTCTTAATGTCCAAGTGCACAACTAATTACATGGAGACCTCGACGTACGTCCACAATTGAGCCCGAAATTCCTATTGCTAAGCGAGACAGTTGTTAAGTGAGTTTTGCTCCATTTTATGATCTTGCTTGCCATAGTTTTTAAGTGAATCATGGCAGTTGTTGTTAGTAACAAGGTTTATGAAGATTCTTAGGCAGCATAATTTTACTGGTTGCAAGACAACCTGTAAATCATTGATTTCTACAGGCATTTTAGATAGCCAGAACGGTTCCAATAAATGTTCGGCATGTTGCTATTAATTTGCAGTAGCTTATGAACCTATAATCAAAATCCTTTTTTTCCTAGGCTGCTGACAATATGACAAATTAAATCTAGGAGAAGATTTTTCCTCCCCACTGAGATGAAGCTTCTGAGACATGGAAGATTTCTCCTTCATTCATAGAAGATTTTTGTTGAAGATGTTGGTTATTGGTTCTGTAAGTTTCTCATGGATGTAGAAAATACAGTGCTTTTTAAATACCTATTCACCAAAAATCTTGAAATTATGTATTAACTCAGAAATTTCTTTTGTTGTCCCAGTTGAAACATGTGCCTCATATTTGATAAAATGTTGACTGTATCGTTCAGATGTAGCCAATGGACTTAACATTAGAAGACAGACATCTGCATGAAGGAGTTCACTGCGGTGGATTAATTTTTAAAGGTTTATTTTCCTGTATATTTCCAATTTGCTGGCTGTTTCACTGACGTCAAAACAATTGCTATACTGTGAAAAAAAAAGGTCAAAAAAAAAAAAGTTTCAGTTTCATATTTATCCAGTTGCACCATCAACATATTTAGCCTTCGGGTTAAGAAGGACGTTTACATGTTGCAGTTCCAAGAATTGAACTAGAATGAAACAGCATCTTTTCAATCAATCGGAATAGAGCTTGGAGGTCTTCTGGTCCAAACCCCCGCTCAAGCAGAAACCCTAGACCAGGGGTGTCAAATTCGATTTCATTGAGGGTTGTGTTTGATCTTGGGGGGCGGGGGCGGGCGATGGCAGGGTGGGCGTGGCCAGCTCAACGTCACTCGTGTCGGTGGCGCCTGTGGTGGCCTGAGCGCTCTGCCAGTGAAAACAGCTCAGGAGGCTGTGACGACCTGCAACCCTCTGCCAGCAAAAACAGAGCTTGGGAGGGCCGCCCGCGACCTTCAGAAGCTCCGTTTTTGCCGGCAGAGGCACCGCGGGCTGGTCCTTCACTGTTTCCAGGGCGGCCCTCTAAGCACCCCGCGGGCCAGATCCAGCCCCAGGGCCTTGAGTTTGACACCCCTGCCCTAGATCATTTCAGACAAGTGGCTGCCCAGTCTCTTCTTAAAAACCTCCGGTGATGAAGTACCCATAACATCTGGAGGGAAGCCGTTCCACTTGTTAATTGTCCTCACTGTTAGGAAGTTTCTCCTCAATTCCAGGTTGCTTCTCTCTTTGATTAGTTTTCAACCATTGTTTCTTGTCCTGCCCTCTGGTGCTTTGGGAAATAAGTTGACCCCCCTCTTCTTTGTGGCAGCCCCTCGAATACTGGAACACTGCTATTCCAAATAATATATATTTTGAGCCGAACAGTCTTGCTCTGAATGAAACAATGTCTTCTGAACTAAACAATCTTGCAAACTTTTATGACTAACGTGCTTGTTGATCAAGTTTTGTAATGATCCTTATGTGAGCCGTCCAAATGGCTGTTTAACACTATGAAAACAATGTCAGCTTATCAAAACGCTGCAAAAGCTTTCCCTGCCTTTTTCTCTCAGTTTCACAGAGAAATGTACATCTAACGAAAAGTGAAAATTGCACATAAATCACTGGTAGATAAAATTAGAATAGAACAGAACAGAACAGAACAGAACAGAACAGAATAGAATAGAATAGAATAGAATAGAATAGAATAGAATTTTATTGGCCAAGTGTGATTAGACACACAAGGAATTTGTCTTGGTGCATATGCTCTCAGTGTACATAAAAGAAAAGATACGTTCGTCAAGAATCATAAGGTACAACACTTAATGATAGTCCGGGTACAAATAAGCAATCAAATCATATTAGGAATCAGTCAATATAAATTGTAAGGATACAAGCAACAAAGTTACGGTCATTTGTGGGAGGAGATGGGTGATAGGAACGATGAGAAGACTAATAGTAATAGTAATGCAGCCTTAGTAAATAGTTTGACAGTGTTGATGGAATTATTTGTTTAGCAGAGTGATGGCGTTCGGGAAAAAACTGTTCTTGTGTCTAGTTGTTCTGGTGTGCAGTGCTCTATAGCGTCGTTTTGAGGGTAGGAGTTGAAGCAGTTTGTGTCCAGGATGTGAGGGGTCAGTTAATATTTTCACGGCCCTCTTTTTGACTCGTGCAGTATACAGGTCCTCAATGGAAGGCAGGTTGGAAGTAATTATTTTTTCTGCAGTTCTGATTATCCTCTGAAGTCTGTGTCTGTCTTGTTGGGTTGCAGAACCAAACCAGACAGTTATAGAGGTGCAGATGACAGACTCGATAATTCCTCTGTAGAACTGTACCAGCAGCTCCTTGGGCAGTTTGAGCTTTATGAGTTGTGCTTTTTTGATGACGTTTTTGATGTTAGGTAACCATTTTATGTCTTGAGATATGATAGAAATTTGAAGGTCTCTGAAAAATACTATGAAATATCAAATTGTTATCAGAGCTAGTTTGGTCTAGTGGTTAAAGGCACTAGGCTAGAAAGTGGGAGACCATGAGTTCAAGTCCTGCCTTAGCCATAAATGCCAGCTAGGTAACTTCAGGCCAATCACTCTCTTAAGTTCAACCCAGCTCACAGCGTGGTTGTTGGGGAGAAAATAGGTGGAGGAAGGTGTGTTGGATACGTTCACCGCCTTGACTTATTTGTAAAATAATAAAGGGAGGATAAAAAAATAAGGTAAACCTTTTAATGTGTTTATGAAAAAAATGTTTCCTTTAAAAACAGCATTATATTTATTTTGGCTTTTTTTCCCCTTTTGATACTTTTTTTTAAAAAAATTCTCATATTCTATTTTACAAAGCTAAATAAAAAATGGCATTAAATTAATCTCATTGGACTTTGTGCTACTAACTCGAGCAAAACCTCTGTGTTTTATCTTTCATTGAATATTGCCTGAAAGAAAACAACCTTGTTTCATCCAGCGTGATGTAGTTTCATGACATAATTTTTGGAACCTTTAAGTGTTAAACATTTCAAGAACTGGGGTTTGCTTTATGGTAAATAAAACCAGTCACTGCACAGATAACTCTTTTGTCTACATCATTAATGGCTGGCACAAGTGTCATTTTATTGAGACATTTTATTGAGATGTGTCTTTCCTTTGAAAATTATAGCCAGGTCCGCAAACTTTTTTTCTGCAATTCTAAATTATTATTTTTTGCTTTACTTGTGTGAAGCTTCACACACGAGATTATGGAAGTTGCTAAATAGCTTGCGAGTCAGTTTTGTGTGCCAAGGGATGTTGCCTGCTTTGTGTGTATGTATGTGTTGATGAAGGCAACTGCAGAAGAGGAAGATGCTAAAGTAAAGAAAAGGAGAAGGGGAGATTGGAAACTCACAAACAGTATTGCAACATTAAAAAATAGCCAAGCAGTCCAGTAAAAAAAAAAGAGTTCCTAAAAAGTGAGTGATCAGAGGCTGGTCAGAGAAATAAGAAACCAAAGAAACAATAGAATATTTTTTTCCACAAATGTTTCCTTCCATCAGCTTTTCACTTTGGAAAAAATAGATTTGTGTGAAAGATTTATTTGCCTCTGAAGAAGCAGGCTCACCTTTTTGATATTTTAATGTTTTCAACATAAAAAGCTGGCAAATTCATCCAAGGTAGCTATCATATTTGATAACAAG
Organism: Diadophis punctatus similis; assembly: GCA_023053685.1. Lineage (NCBI taxonomy): Eukaryota > Metazoa > Chordata > Lepidosauria > Squamata > Dipsadidae > Diadophis > Diadophis punctatus. The sequence continues at coordinate 4,973,576 of JALIGW010000021.1, forward strand.
CCCTTGAAAAACATGGTCAGGTCCTGCATTTTCTAAACTACTCTTTAGTGTTCCCAGCGTGTTCCACCAGATGGCAACCAACCCATGACATCCAAGCTGAAGGAAGGCTTTATAACAATATTTTGCTGCACTAACTTTTTATTTTTTAAGCACAGAATCTGTTCCAACAGTTCTCCTTCTAGACTCACCGGGTGAGGGACGTGACAATAAAAGACATGAAACAGATCAGGTAATTTGAAATGTCCCTGAAGAAGATAAACAGTCCTGCAAGGCTGGATGTCCATGTGTTTGTTTCAGCAGGAATAAGCAAAATGTTGCCTCCTTCAAGTGTTTGGTTTTCTGACGTGGTCCATGGTGCTAAGGATGACACTTGTGAAGGAAGTGCTCCCTGGTGATCTGGAGGTAATTTCTCCTTACGCCAAAATGCTTACTCTAGATCTCTTAGAGCAGGGTTCTCCAACCTTGGCAACATTAAGACTTGTGGACTTCAACTCCCAGAATTCTGAGTATTGAAATCCATAAGTCTTAAAGTTGCCAAGGTTGGAGACCCCTGCCTTAGAGGGTCATTCCTGGCTGATGTCTGGATCCTTGGAACCCATCTTCTCAGGAGCCTTCTCCTTTAAATACGTTAGGAAATAAATATAAGAAGTCAGATTAAAATTCCTTATAAAGGAGAAGCAGGGATCATCCCAGAGGGCTTCGAGAACAACCGGATCACCTGGTTGATCACCTGGAACCCAAACTTCGAAGGGAACTTCCTTGACTGTCTTCTTGAGGAGGGATCCACCAACAAGAAGACTTGGCCTTAAGATCTTGCAGTGGGCCCATAAAAGTTGAGATCCACCACAAGACCTCCATACCAGACCTTGCTGGACAGGAAGATGCTACCACAGGTACCCAGGTTCTGAGCCACAACGGGCTTTAGAATGGACAATCAACTCCCCGTTGTTCCTGGAAAACAACTGAGCCGAGGTGGCGCAAGCAGTTAGAGGCAGTACTGCAGGCCACTTTAGCTGACTGTGATCCGCAGGTCAGCGGTTCAAATCTCACCGGCTCAAGGTTGACTCAGCCTTCCATCCTTCCGAGGTAGGTAAAATGAGAACCCAGATTGTTGGGGGCAATATAAATATACATTGCTTAATGGTGTAAACTGCTTAGAGAGGGCTTGCACTGTGAGGCAGAATATAAATCTCACAAATAAATAATAAATAAATAATAAATTAATAATAATAATAATAATAATAATAATAATAATAATAATAATAATAATAATAATAATAATAATAATAATAATAATAATAATAATACATACATACATACATACATACATACATACATACATACATACATACATACATAGGCAACTCCCTTGACCAGGAGTGGGCAAGCCTGATTTACAGCCAATCTTGCATAAGGTTTGGGAGAGATTTGGAGTTTGTACTTTCCAGAGATTAAAGCAAGTGTGGGATTTGGGGATGAGATTTTGCTTCTTTACCCTCCTTAACAGTGTGTTTCCTAGCCTGGCCTTCTTGGAAGGGCTGACATAGATGGATACTCTCCTTGCTTTCTCTTGCCTTCAGCCATCTTCCTTGCAATATGACTACTATCCCGATGCAAATGGTAATTTTAATTCCATCCACTTTATTGGAAAGCTTCCTCCCATCTGCTTCCAAAACAATTTATTTTCATGAAAATAGAAAACCATTTCCTGGCCTTTTACAACATTTTCCTTTATCCTCCGTGCACGAAGAAGGACTCACGGTCACCCAATGCACAGGTAATGTGTATGGTGGGAACCCCTATCTTCCTTTAAAAAACTGGCTGTGGTGATCTTTTCCGAAGTAGCCGATCTTAGCTAACTAAACATCATGACTTCAACTTCCTAGCAAGAATTAAAAGAACAATTGTATCTCCAGTTGTCTTACAGACTTAAGTAGTTTTGACCAGGAGACAACATGTTGAGTGTGATTGGGTGATATAACCCAATGAAATGGAAGCAACCCTGCATGCTGGCAGAAGAGAACACACTTGGATTTCTACCCAATCAATTAGTAGAACGCTTGTATTAACTTGTGAAGGGCTTTTAATAACATACCAAAAGGTTTGCAGTGTGTGAGACGTTTTGCCCAAAGCTGCAATTAAACGCTTCTCCATTAAATTTTCAGAAAATGAGATTTCAGCTCTCCTTCCTTCTTTGCATTTTCTCCTTTAATTAATATGGGAAAGTTTCATCACCCCTTCGCCAACCAGCAAAAACAGGAATATCTATTTACCTAAAATGCAGGCTGTCTTTATCATTCCCAATTATGGAGATTCAAGTTGATTAGGAAAAATAAATAAACACAAAAATAGGCAACTGGATGGAGTTGAGCGTTTACTGGCCGGATTCCCTTCCTGACGCTTATGTGGAGTTCACAGCAGATTTTTTTTTGTGCCCTAGGCTGCCGCTACCTAGGACTGAACTCTCAACCTTCTGAGTGGGAGGTCACCCACTGGCCACCATGCCAGTAAATTCTCAGCTTCATCCAGTACCCCTGACTCTACCCAGAATTAAGGGATTACAGGGTCATAAAAAGGGAATTTTTAAGCAGAAAGATAGGCCTGGTAAGGCTTTTTGGAAGAAGGTTATCTTCTGTTTTGTTTCTAACCTGAAGAGTCCTAAATTATTTCATTTCTTCACTTGCAAGTCCAAAAACTTTTGCAAGAACAACAAATAAGACCTATTACGGAGACCCCATTTACAGCATAGGAAGCATATTCATTAGAAGCATTTCTTCTTTGGAGATAATAGAGACCATGTCCTGGTTGTCATTTTAGCAGATCTTGGGTTTTTTTGTTTTTGTTTTTACATTGGCCAATATTCCTGTGCTTATAATAGCTGGTTGGAGAAGACATCTATCAGAGTTAGTTGCAGAAAATTAAATCCAGAAAGCACACACAGGCAGACTGATGCAGCAGGATGGATTTAAATAAGGAACTTCTTTATATACAAGAATAACAGATGAGTATTTACAATATCAGTAGCAGAGTTCTTCGTTAAGGTAGCAGCAGTTACAGGCAAACACACAGGCAGGAGAAAACAGTTAGTTTCATTTTCAGAGTTCAGAGTGGACAGAGAGTACAGAGTGGGCTGAGCCACGCCCAGCCTTCTAGATTCAGTTTCGATTCTCTGCAGAGACTCAGAGGTGTTTAAGCTCCCATTGGCTGATTTATTTATTTATTTTATTGTTCTCAAAGGCTGCCCAATCCCGTAGGACTGAGGGCATTGTACAACAGAAAAAGAACAATAAACACAATAAAAACAGTTTAAAAACGATTACAAAAGTTAAAAACTAGTCAACAGTCATCCATGGGAGAATTAAGGTCTATTTCACCCCGCCTGCAGGAAGAGCCATGTTTTCACGGTTTTACGGATGGCCAGCAGGGTGGGGATAGTCCGGATCTCTGATGGGAGTTGGTTCCAGAGAGACGGAACTCCCACAGAGAAGGCTCTCCCCCGTGGTCCCACCAACCGGCACTGGTTGATGGGACCTGGAGGAGACCAACTCTGTGGGACCTAACCGGTCATAGGGAAGTATGTGGTAGGATGCGGTCCCGGAGGTAATCTGGCCCTGAGCCATGTAGGGCTTTAAAGAATTAAAACCAACACCTTAAATTGAGACTAATGGGCAACCAATGCAGCTGGTGGAGAATGGGTGTTACGTGGGTGTATCAAGGAACACCCACCACAGCTCGCGCAGCTGCATTTTGCACCAATTGCAGTCTCTGGATACTCTGAGGGTAGCCCCATGTAGAGCGCATTACAGTAGTCCAGCCGTGAGGTGATGAGGGCGTGAGTGACTGTGAGTAAGGCCTCTCTCTCCAAGTAGGGTCGCAATTGGTGCACCAGGCGAACCTGTGCACCAATTGCTATGCCTGTTAGTTGCTATGCCTATTCATTGGCTGACCTTGCTACCATTGGCTCTCCCAGTGCATGAATATCTCAACAACATCACAGAACTTGTGAACTGAACATCTACGCTCTTCAGCTCAAGCACAAACTAAGCCTGTAGTTGGAACCATGATTTGCATGGAGTAAAGCACAGCTGTTAGTGACATCCTAGCCTTTAAAACTCTCAGGCAAATGGAGTCTGGGATTTCTAGGGCTCCGAAGGGTGGGAAGACCCACAACCGCTACTTGCTCTGATCTTCTCGAAGGAAAAGGGCTGCTCCTTCATCCTTCTCTTCCACTGGCTGACCTGCAAAAGCCATTTCATTTAAGCATTCAACAAGACGATAAAAATTCTCCTCCATGCTGTTCCACGGGCAGCTTCCAGCCCCTCAGTGATCCGATCGGTTGTAAGTGCAGGACCTCCAGCCATGTCATAAAGCCACGTATTAATCCTTTGGATTGAATTCCATTGGGCTCAGGACCAGATGAAGTTTAGGCCAGCCGAGCCCGCTGTTTGCAATAAAACATAATTTGGGCTAATCTTCACTTAGGAATGTCTCAGGCTCAAAGCTGACTGTCTGCTAAAGCCGGGAGAAGTAATTGCGTGCAGCCTAAACCGGGATGGTTTTTCAATCCCCAACTTTGTAAGAGTTGCGTCTTTCGGCAGGTGTCTTTTGAGCAGACAATCTGCTCCTTTGTTCCCAGGAAGGGAGACATGTCATAGCATGGATAATGAAATCAGAGGCTGGAGTGGGGAAGGGGCATTTTCATGAATGGGACAGATCTGGGCTGGAATCTATAGATTCCCCCGAGACAAGAGGCGACGTAAAAGCCACAGAGAAGCTCAAAGGATCCCATCAGTGGATTGTTAAGCAAGGCTAGACTGATTTGCCCCTCTCTGCCTCCTCTTCTTCAGGAGTGAATTTTGACAATTGTAGGAAAAGTAACAAGGGAAGTGGAATCTTGAATAATACCCCTCAAAATTAAATGGACTTCTGTTCCCAAACGTCAGTCTTCTCCAACTTCTCTGCCTTCTCCCAAAGAGTCTGTCTTTGAAAGGAATGTTCTCATGGTCTTCCCCCTTTCTATCTTCTTATTGTAGGAGATGTTATTCTTCTCACCTGGAGACCTTTGCAATAAGAATATATTCTGTGGTGTCTCTGGAGAGAAGACCATGGGATACCATGTCGTAGGAAGACTGACCCGTTCTAGGCACGTTTAGTCAAGAGTTAGGCATCTAAAACTGGCAAGGGGAGCCAATCAAAAGAAAAACACAGTGCCAAAAATGGAAGAGAGAGACAGGGTTGGCATCAAACTTCTGGATCCATCGCATGACGTTCCAAGCTTTTCCCCCCACAAATAGTTTCTCTTCGTTCTCCTTCCACTTTTCTTAATTAAACATTAGTTTCTGGGCTAGTGAACAATAGGTGGAGCTGTTATTCTGGATTGGTGAACAAAGCAGAGGGAGGGAGTAACACTTCTTGGAACTTTTTTTATTATCATGCCTTAGCCACCTTATGTTAACCTAATCACCTTTTCACAGAACTCACACTCAAATCGGCCAAAATTTCTGCCCCACCCCAACAGGACAGATCTATTTGTGAATCAAAGCTTCCCTGCTCTTCCACCAGTGGTGGGTTGCGGCTGGTTTGGGTCGGTTCACCCGAACCAGTGGCGGAAATTTGCACCCGCTCGCCGAACCGGCAGCGATGGCCGGCTGTCCATGCCCCCAAACTGGTCCTCTGGTCGCCGCGGCTGGCAAAGGACCCTCTGCATTTCCGCAAAGTGACACCAGCGCACACTTTCATCGCGATGCGAACCGGTAGAGAAGGTATGTGGAACCCACCCCTGTCTTCCGCTGATTCTCCTCCTGTCTTCCACCCGTGATCAGTCAATAAGACCTGAGTAACAATTCCTGTTTCTTCCAGAAGAAGTTCAGATCTTTGGAAGAATCTTATCAGTTCCACAGAGAGGTGGACTCATCCCCCATAATCCAGATGCAGAGCTGAGACCCCTGAAGTAGCAGGAAGTCCATATCCATGAACCTTGAATCTGTAGGCCTTCCCTCATTCTCATTTTCACTTCTTAATGTCCAAGTGCACAACTAATTACACGTAGACCTTGACTTACGTCCACAATTGAGCCCAAAATTCCTATTGCTAAGCGAGACAGTTGTTAAGTGAGTTTTGCTCCATTTTATGATCTTGCTTGCCGTAGTTGTTAAGTGAATCATGGCAGTTGTTGTTAGTAGCAAGGTTTATGAAGATTCTCAGTCATCCAGGACATGGTTGTCCCAAAGGTGCTTTTTCAAGAGGCAACTGGACTTTCTTGTATTTTTTTCTTTGAAGATGTTTCGCTTCTCATCCAAGAAGCTTCTTCAGCTCTGACTGGATAGTAGGGAATGGAAGGATTTATATTCCTTGCAGACAGCTGGTCATTTGCATTCTTTTAGAGAGTGGTTGAGGCACTTGGAGATTTGTCTGTGTCCTCAGGGTCACCTGAGTGGTGCAAAAGGCCTAAGGACACAGGTAAACCTCCAAGTGGCCTCAGTGACTCTCTAAAAGAATGAAAATGACCAGCCGTCTGCAAGGAGTATAAATCCTTCCATTCCCCACTATCCTGTCGGAGCTGAAGAAGCTTTATGGATGAGAAGCGAAATGTCTTCAAAAGAAAAAAAAAACAGGAAAGTCCAGTTGCCTTCTGAAAAAGCACCTTTGGCATAGTAACCTGGTTGTTAAGTAAATCTGGGTTCCCCATTGACTTTGTTTGTCAGAAGGTCGCAGAAGGTCATCACGACCCTGGGATACTGCAACCGTCATAAATATGAGCCAGTTGCCAAGTGTCTGAATTTGACCACCGGGATGCTGCATTTTACAGGGGTGAAATCCAGCAGGTTCTGACAGGTTCTGGAGGACCGTTAGCGGAAATTTTAAGTAGTTCGGAGAACCGGCAAATACCACCTCTGGCTGGCCCCAGAGTGGGGTGGGAATGGAGATTTTGAAATATCCTTCCCCTGGAATGGGGCTTTTGCAGTATCCTTCCCCTGGAATGGGGAGGGAATGGGGCTTTTGCAGTATCCTTCCCCCTGGAGTGGTGAGGGAATGGGGCTTTTGCAGTATCCTTCCCCTGCCACTCCCACCAAGCCTCGCCCACAGAACCGGTAGTAAAAAAAATTGGATTTCCCCACTGTGCTGCAACAATCATAAGTGCGAACAACACACTTTGGTCTACCTGAGTTCTGATACATTGATGAAGACTGTCAATAATCCAGGCAAAGGTGTCTAAAGGTTGAATCATGGCAACTGGACTTTTTTTTTTAAATTAGTTTGAGACGTTTCACTGCTCATTCAAGCAGCAGCATCAACCAGAGCAAGTTAGTTAGGTGGAGAGTCATTGGAACATACCCACTCTTGCCACACCAACTTTCAGGGGTTTCCTCCCCAAAAAAGATTTCCTGTACTGATCTTGATCTAGATCTAGAACAGGGGTGTCAAACTCAAGGCCTGGGGCCAGATCCGGCCCATGGGGTGCTTACATCTGACCCGTGGGGCCGCCCTGGAAACAACAAAGGACCATTTTGAGTGGCAGAGGGTTGCAAGAAGCTGTTGCTTGGGAACTCGGGAACCAGTTTTTGCTGGCAGAGTGCTCGGGCCACCACAGGTGCCCCCGGCACGAGTGACGTCAATCTGGCCATGACCACCCTGGCCACGCCCACCCCAGCCCCCGAGGTCAAACACAACCCTGATGCGTCCCTCAATGAAATCAAGATTGACACCCCTGATCTAGAAGAACCGAAAAGTTATCTTCTGGTCCCAAGAAAGGAGATTTCAGGCAGTACCGCTGCCCTGAGAAGAATACCAAGGGAATATTTTGATGGGAGAAATAAAAAATGATTTGCGACTATCAGGTGGGAGGTCTAGAGAGGGGTCTTTAGGAAACCTGCTGCACCGAAGCCATCAGGGGAACCCTATCCTGCAATTCACGGCCATTATCCGTATCAGCTGACTGGAGAAGTGCGCTTTTGTGAAGAATGATCCCACAATCAATGGGTTCTTTTTAAAGTAACTACAAAATCAATCCGAATTGTTTTATAAATATGCCTGGTATGCACATGTTTGGGATGGGGGGGGGAGATTGTCTTCATCTCTCTCTCTCTCTCTCCCGCCCCCCTTTGTTTCTTTTTAAAGAAGGAGACAAGTAAGCAAAATGAATTTTCCTTTGAGTTATTTTATTAGTGTCATGTGAAATTATGGCACATTATTGACCTTCTGCTGGAATTTTTATTTTATTTTTTACCCAGGGAACCACAGTTTAACATGTACAAATCAAGATCAATAATGGTTATTTTGCAAAAAAAAAAAAAATGCCACAAGGCAATTTTCTCTACGAAATCCCATCGCTGTATTTACGCCGTGTGGGTAGGGGGTGTTTTTAATTCTCCTTGCAACCAAATTATGGTGGAGCTGAGAGTTAATTACAAGAAGAATGGATTCTTATTTGCATTGTTGTTTCCCATCCCAGGTGTGTCCTTTATGGAGAAAATGTAATTTATTTAGCCGGCCTTTTGGAACGGGAAGGTGGGAGCTCACTGCGTTTCTGCTGACCGAGAATGTCCGTTTGTTTTAAGCTATTTTCCCCATTAGAGATCGCGTTGAGTTCGAACGCTGCAATCTGAAACCTGATGGCTTTTCTGGGTACTTAAGAGGAGTCACTGATACACTTTTAAAGGCAAAGGTACGTGGGCAGCATTAGGGACATCAGCAGCAGCAGCCAAGCATTCGGATCACTTATCCAGGCACTAAATTAAATCAAGGGTACCTGGCAATGTCTGTCAGCCCCTCAGGGGTTTCATGCCCAGCATCCTTTTCTATATATCACGAAGCTAGAGAGGAAATTGCTTTAAATATTTAATAGGTATGTGTGTAGATAGATGATAGAGATAGATAGATAGATAGATAGATAGATAGATAGATAGATAGATAGATAGATAGATAGATAGATAGATAGATAGATAGATAGATAGATAGATAGATAGATGAGAGATGAGAGAGAAATGATAGATGATAGAGATAGATAGATAGATGAGAGAGAAATGATAGATGATAGAGATAGATAGATAGATAGATAGATAGATAGATAGATAGATAGATAGATAGATAGATAGATAGATAGATAGATAGATAGATAGATAGATAGATAGATAGATAGATAGATAGATACAGTAGATGATAGATACCGGTAGATCATCAAGAAGAGACTGGACTGCCATCTCAGAAATGGTATAGGTCAGGGGTGAAAAACTCATGTCATGGCAGTGTCACGTGACATATCAGGACTTTTTTCCCCTTCACTAAACTGGGTGTGGGCATGGCCAGCATGTGATGCATCCTGCCTGCATGACAGCCCTGGTATAGGATCTCCTGCTTGAGCAGGGAGTTGGACTAGATGACCTACAAGGTCCCTTCCAACTCTGTTTTCTATTCTATTCTATTCTATTCTATTCTATTCTATTCTATTCTATTCTATTCTATTCTATTCTATTCTATTCTATTCTATTCTAACATAGATTAGATTGATAGATAGATGATAGATAGATAGATAGATAGATAGATAGATGATAGATAGATAGATAGATAGATAGACAGACAGACAGACAGACAGACAGACAGACAGACAGACAGACAGACAGACAGACAGACAGACAGACAGACAGACAATAAAGGAGAATATTTGTAGCTCAAGGTTGATATGAAGGGGTCCTTTCATTCTCTGTGAGCTTGCTTGTTTTCTTGCAGACGTTTCATTACCCAAACTACGTAACATCATCAGTGCTAATCAGTGCCAGTACCTAGTTTGGGGAATGAAACAGCCTTTTAATTAACCAGTATGGAGTTTTCGTAAAGATGTTGGACTAAGAGCAGGAAGCCTCAGGTTCAGCACCAGCTTTATCACCTACAGTTCCCAAAAGACCTGTGGGCCAATCTTTCTCTCTCAGCCCAACCTCTTGTTGGTGTTCACACTCAACCAAATCTGTGGTCGATGAGAGATTCTCCTTGATAGTCCCCAACCTCGTCAGGTAGCTTCATGTCTTTCCCAAAACCCAGGGGAAATGTCTAAGTCTCACCTTGAGCATAAAGCCAGTTGGGTGATTTTGGATCAATCACTTTCTCTCAGCCCGAAGAAGAAAGCAATAATGGCAAACCACTTCTGAAAAACCTTGCAGACATTGGTCCAGGCAAACAAATCTATCTTGTTAGATTTGGGGATCAACTTGATTCGGTGGACATAAATGTGTGGCCCAGCATCTAGGACAGTGATGGCAAACCTTTTTTTGCTCAGGTGCCAAAAGGGTGTGCACGGGCATGATAGCGCATTTGTGTGTGCCCACACCCATAATACAATGCCCCCCACGCATGCGCACAAAACCCCTGTGCTGCCCCCACACACACATGCGCGCAGGACTCACTGAAGCCTCCGGAGCCTGTGGATGGCGAAAAACAGATTCCAGCTGATTTTCGGCCTTCCGGAGGGCGGGGGGGAGGTCATTTTTGCCTTCCCCAGGCTTCAGGAAATCCTCCAGAGGATTTTATGTGGATGGCGAAAAACGGACTCAATGCCCCAACCGGAAGTTGGTTTCCGAACTTCCGATTGGGCCGTTTTCACCCTCCCCAGGCTTCAGGAGGCTTTCCTGAAGCCTGGGGAGGCTGAAAAACAGCCCAATGGCCCAACCGGAAGTTCATTTCTGAACTTCGGGTTGGGCCGTTGGGTCCATTTTTCACCATCCACAGGCTCCGGAGGCTTTCCTGAAGCCTGGGAAGGTGAAAATGACCTCCGCCCCGCCCCCCGGAAGGCCGAAAATCAGCTGGCCAGCGCACACATGCGCGCTGGAGCTGACATAGCGAAATGCCTCGCTTGCCCTCAGATATGGCTCTACGTGCCACCTGTGGCACGCGTGCCATAGGTTCGCCATCTAGGACAAGAAGTTGAAGCAGGCTGTGAGAAGCCTTCACAAAGAGTTCAGGCTCATCAAAAACCAGAACCAGACAGTTCCAGCCTGGCTCCTTTTTTTTTTAATGTCACAGTTCATTTGCAGTACCATAACTGGAATCAAAAATTAAAAATCACTGTATAAAAGTCAGTAACATTAAACCTTTAAGACTCGTGCTTCAAGTGCCATAAAAAAGCCTACAAAGGGATTTTATATTCTGCGCAGTGTTTTAGCACTTTCAATCATTTTTTTTCTCCCGACATAACTTTTGTGAACACTTTAATAGCCTCTAAATGAAAAACTAAACTATGTGTCATTCAAAAAGGGAAAAAAAAGTTTTATGGATCACAGAATTTAATACAAGTTCTGGACCGTAACTGATAAACCTATAACTTGAAATTAATTCTAAATGTTGCAAAAATATTTAAGGAGTATATGCGTTTCACTTTTGGACCAATGTAGGAGTGGAAGTATTTGGAAGATAGAGATTTTTTCCGAGAGGTGAGAGTCTATTAGAGTGGTCATTCACATTAACTCTGGCTTGTTCTTCTCTACGGTCCATTGGTCCCATTTGCTGACCTTCCTTTTATGTTCCAATGTTTCAGCCATCCACAGCCTCACTGGTAACTCAGCCATTTCTTGCTCCTGCTCAAATGAATATTTATCCCCCAGTAGAATGGGGACGCTTCTGATAAACAACAACAACTCCCTGCAAACAGGGTTTAGATAAATGTGTGTTTGTGTGCATGTGCCTTCTGTGTTAATGAGCAACCCTAACTAAACCTAACTAAGCCAAGTTTGGTTTAGTTGTGAAGGCATCAGGCTAGAAAAAAAAGAGACAGTGAGTTCTAGTCCTGCCTTAGGCATGAACTTTGGACCAATCTCCAGGAGACACTGAGATCTAATCCCTCCTTAGGCATGAAAGCAGGCTGGCTGATCTTGGGCCAGTGCCCCTCTTTCAACCCAACCCACCTCCGTAGGATTGCTTTTGTGGGAAAATAGGAGGGGGGAAAGAGTATGGTGTATGTTTCCTGCTTGGAGTTACTTATAAAGTAATAAAGACTAGACTAGACTAGACTAGACTAGACTAGACTAGACTAGACTAGACTAGACTAGACTAGACTAGACTATAGACTGGAATGAAAGAATAGAATAGAATAGAATAGAATAGAATAGAATAGAATAGAATAGAATAGAATAGAATAGAATAGAATAGAATAGAATAGAATTCCGTTCCACTCCACACCATTCCACTCCGCTCCATTCCATTCTTCTATTCTATTCCAACCTTTATTACTTTATAAGTAACTCCAGGCATTAAACATACATACCGTATTTTTCGGAGTATAAGAAGCACCGGAGTATAAGACGCACCTTAGTTTTTGGGGAGGAAAATAGGGGAAAACAATCTGCCTACCAGGTATTCATCTGGCTAGCATCCTTAGTCTGGTCAGCTTCAGCACATTATTTTATCTCCTGGTTAGGACTTAAAAAAACCTTCTTCTGAGAGAGTAACAATGAAAGAGCCTGCAAGCCAGTAAGAGCTGGGAAGATCGTTAACACCTGGTTAGGGCTAGAAAAAAACTTATTCGGAGCAGCTTCAGCACATTATTTTATCTCCTGGTTAGGACTTAAAAAAACCTTCTTCTGAGAGAGTAACAATGAAAGAGCCTGCAAGCCAGTAAGAGCTGGGAAGATCATTAGCACCTGGTTAGGGCTAGAAAAAAACTTATTCGGAGCAAGTAGAGCAATGAAAAAAAAAACCTGCAAAGACTTAGGGCTGGAAAAACATTCTTCTGAGAGAGTAACAATGAAAGAGCCTGCAAAGTAAGAGCTGGGAAGATCTGTTAGCACCTAGTTAGGGCTGGAAAAAAAAAAGCTACATTCGAAGTATAAGACGCACCCAAATTTTCAGCCACTTTTAGGGAGGAAAAAGGTACGTCTTATACTCCAAAAAATACGGTAATACTCTTCCTCCTCCTATTTTCCCACAACAACAACCCTACGAGGTAGATTGGGTTGAGAGAGCGGAGGACTCTCAAAGGTTGTCATTCTTTATCCGAATAGCATTTCATTTTGATGGCCCAATGCATTGTAAATCCAAAGGGCTATGAACATTATTCGAAGCCCCTTAAATCCCTCTGATAAATCAATCAGAAACAAGATGGTCTTTGAAAGCAGAGGAATAGGTTAGGCTGAAAGTCCAACGGACATCTTTAAGATCGCTTGGCCGTCCCATAACTTTGCTCTTTTATTCATATAAATTTGTAGTCGAGTAAAATCCACTCCCTGCTACCGATCCCAGGTTTTTCAAGGTAAATGTTTAGCACAAAGTTGTTAAAGCTCCTTAAATACCCGGGATAATACAATCGGAAGATAATACTGTCCAAGAAGTTGACACTCTGATCTAAAAGTCTCCATTCAAGGGTAAACTGAGCCAGACTTAACCTTAGCCAGACTAACTTTGAGAGTTTCTTATACCCAGGCCCATTTTCCTTGCAAGTTTTGACAAATGAGATATCCCCGCCAGTGCCTCCTTGTGGGTAACAGCGTGTGAGGATATGTTGTGGCGGCAGCTACAAAATTTATTACAGTTATTTTGTAGTTTGATATTAAAGAACATGATGTATTATATCAGGTGCCTGACCTTTAAGGATCTTAGGACCCAATTCATTACAAACATAAAATTTACATATTATTCAACATTCCCGAAGACCTTTTATGGAGAAATTGTGGTGCGGACGTGCATGAGATTTAAGACGGAACAGTAGCCCTGCATACAATAAAAATGGAATGTAACACAAGATGTTTAACCCCGGAAATCATTCTTCTTAGGAATTAAGTTTGATGTTCCAACCTGAGATGTTTCCACGAGTGAAGTTTGGGTGGGGGAGGGTCTTATGATCAGGATAATACTCTGTACAAGAGATGGAAAGGTTGTGTGGAAACATAATCTTTCCATCTCTTGTTGCAAAGTATTATCCTGACAGAAATGCCACGAATTTGGGTTAGAGGGGTGGGGAATCTTCCCCTTTCTGTGTTAGAGATGGTTGTTGTTGTTGTTAGTTGCAAAGTCATGTCCGACCCATTGCGACCCCATGGATAACGTTCCTCCAGGACTTCCTGTTCTCTACCATCCTCTGGAGTCCATTTAAGCTCATGCCGACTGCTTCAGTGACTCCATCCAGCCACCTCATTCTCTGTCGTCCCCTTCTTCTTTTGCCCTCAATCTTTCCCAGCATTAGGCTCTTCTCCAGTGAGTCCTTCCTTCTCATTAGGTGGCCAAAGTATTTGAGTTTCATCTTCAGGATCTGGCCTTTTAAAGAGCAGTCAGGGTTGATCTCCTCTAGGACTGACCGGTTTGATTGACTTGCAGTCCAGGGGACTCACAGGAGTCTTCTCCAGCACCATAGTTCAAAGGCCTCAATTCTTTGGCGCTCAGCCTTCCTTATGGTCCAACTTTCACAGCCATACATTGCAACTGGGAAAACCATAGCCTTGACTATACACAGTTTTATTGGCAGGGTGATGTCTCTGGTTTTTAGTATGCTGTCTAGATTTGCCATGGCTTTCCTCCCCAGGAGCAAGTGTCTTTTAATTTCTTGGCTGCAGTCCCCCTCTGCGGTGATCTTGGAGCCCAGGAAAATAAAATCTGTCTCTACCTCCATTTCTTCCCCATCTATTTGCCAGGAATTGAGAGGGCCGGATGCCATGATCTTAGTTTTCTTAATGTTGAGTTTCAAGCCAACTTTTTCAAGATCAAATCCCTGAAAGCATCCATGGGCTTGTGCTGAGGGCCCCCAAAACCCACTAAGGATTATATTCTTCCCAAAATTCCTTTTCTAAAGGCATGGACACCCAACCATAACGTGGCTTCAAGGATAGATCCACCTTTCTGCCACCCGGAAGATATTTTTCAACTTGGCTTTTTCCAAGTCTCTTCTAAACAGCTCCAACCCTGCTTAGAGGCAAACCAAAATGGGACGGGCTGTTACCAGCAACTGGGAACCAGTGCTAAAAGCCACTAAGTAAGAACAATCACGACAACCCAGGGTTGCGATTTGGGCTTGACCCTAATAAAAATAAATTTATTATTGCCTCTGCAACTCATTCATTTTGCTTATCTTTTGGGCTTATCTTCCCAACATTTTCATCTTATTTTGATCATGTGTGTGTGTGCGTGTGTGTGTCTCTGTGTGTGTGTCTATGTCTGTGTCTCTGTGTGTGTGATTTGTGGATTTTGAAAAGGGGATTCCAAACTCAAGAGCCGAGATGGTGCAGTGGTTAAATGCAGCACTGCAGGCTACTGCTAGTTCAGCAGTTCAGCTGTTCAAATCTCACCGGCTCAAGGTTGACTCAGCCTTCCATCCTTCTGAGGTTGGTAAAATGAGGACCCAGATTGTTGGGGGCAATATGCTGAACTCCGTAAACTGCTTAGAGAGAGCTGTAAAGCACTATGAAGCGGTATATAAGTCTAAGTGCTATTGCTATTGCTCCTGAGCATTTCAGGAGATTATTAGGCTGGTCTGCTACAAGCCAGTCCAGACTTGGTGAAGTCTCCCTCCAATTATGGCCTTAGTTTTGGAGGGACTTCACTCCAAGGCCAAGCCAATCACACTGCAGCATCTAATTGTGTTAATTAGTTCAGCTAAACTAATGCAGTTCTTTGATAATACCTTTCAAAGGGCTTCGTGTAGTCCAGATGAAGTTTGGGAACAAGATAGAATCCTGGGCTGTGAGTCACTCAGTGCTGGCGTACCTGGGGGTTGTTTCAACACAGCTTGGAATCCCAAAGGTGCTTGTTCAAGAGGCAACTGGACTTTCTGGGTTTTCTTTCAACATGTTTCACTTCTTATCCAAGAAGCTTCTTCACTCATGTATGAGAAGCGAAACGTCTTCAAAGAAAAACCAGAAAGTCCCGTTGCCTCTTGAAAAAAGCACTTTTCAGACATCCGTGACCTGAATGACTGAGAATCTCCATAGACACAACTTGGAATCTTTCTGGCATCTGCAGAAAGAACTGCAGAAAAAACAATTACTGCCAACCTGCCTTCCATTGAGCTGTATACTGCACCAGTCAAAAAGAGGGCTGTGAAAATATTTACAGACCCCTCACATTCTGGACATAAATTGTTTCAACTCCTACCCTCAAAACGACGCTATAGAGCACTGCACACCAAGGCAACTAGACACAAGAACAGTTTTTTCCCGAATGCCATCACTCTGCTAAACAAATAATTCCCTCACCATTGTCAAACTATTCACTAAGGCTGCATTACTATTACTATCAGTCTTCTCATTGTTCCTATCACCCATCTCCTCCCACTTATGACTGTATGACTGTAACTTTGTTGCTTGTATCCTTACGATTTATATTAATATTGATTGTTTCCTGATTGCTTATTTGTACCCTATAACAACCATTAAGTGTTGTACGTCATAATTCTTGACAATTGTATCTTTTCTTTTATGTACACTGAGAGCATATGCTCCAAAGACAAATTTCTTGTGTGTCTAATCACACTTGGCCAATAAAGAATTCTATTCTATTCTATTCTGTTCTGTTCTGTTCTGTTCTGTTCTGTTCTGTTCTATTCTGTTCTGTTCTATTCTGTTCTATTCTATTCTGTGTTTTGTCTATGACATGAGCAAAACTGAAACTTCTCCATAGCCCACAGCTTTCCCTGTCCCTTTCTTAAAGCAATATCATGTCCTCCAATAATTAAAACCAATAAACGCCTGACTGGCAAAATCAATGGAAAGATGGATGGGTTTGGGAATGACTGGATTTAAATCCATCCTTCAGCTGGGGGGGGGGGGGCTCGAGGCAGAGCTGGCTGTCTTCGAAGGAAAGACTCGGATGCTCTCCAAGGTCCTGAATCTTGGGTAAAGCTCTTATGGGGGAAGAGATTGGCATTCCCAGACATAGAAGAAGCCTGGAGGGGGGAGGGGGCTTAGCTTTTTTCCAGAATCTCCACGTCTTCCTTGCCATCTTCTTTCTTTCCAAAATAGGACAGACGGACCCAGAACTCTAGGAATAGGTATCTCAAGCAAAGCATAGGATGGAGAAGTCCTAATATTTCCTCCTTGTCTCCGTTTGGTTTGGGGATTGGGTGAGATTCCCACTCCCCGTTGCTTCCTTTGGCTCCTCGTGAGAAAGACAAGTGAATACGCCCCCCCCCCTCCGCGCCCCTTGCAAGGCTCCCCTTCGGCTAGTGCCGGTTGGCTGCAGTGCCGCCTTCCCACACAAGAGGGCGCTCTCCTCCAGCTCTTGGCAAGCCGGCCCAGAAGGTCATTTCGTCGTATTGATAAATCACCCAGCCTGATTTCTAAGTGACAGCTCAAACTAACATCAAACTGGATGAGAGAGAACAAAAGGCTATCAAGCAGCCATTTTCTTGACACTTTTATTCAATCACCGGCAGATTGCTTACGACAGCAATAGCAGCTGTTTTGTCTTCATCTTTCCACATTTGATAAAAGGTGTCAACTCAAATTTTTGTAAATAATTCACTTACCCGGCCGGCTCCCTTTCCCTCTCTGGGCTCAACACAGAAATCTGAGGAGAACAGATCCTGGGCCAGCCCTGCAGTGCTATCCACACAAAGGTCATCTCTGATCTGAAGGGAAGAAACGATAAAGCCATGCAGCCCTCCAAGCCAGAGATAAACCAGAGTGTTTGTGTGTGTGTGTGTGGAGGAACCCACAACAGGGTAGGCCTTGCTGTTTTGTGATGTTTTTATGTCCTTTTGAAACCTTCGCTTCCCTCAGATACTCCTCTCTGGCTGATGATGGTTGGGGTTTCCCAAACGTCTCATTTAGCCATGCATTGCACTGTCTTCCTCACCCTCTGAATAATCACGCAAGGACCGTTCAAGGTGGATGGTTCCTAGAGTGGCTCTCATCCCACCAATTGCCAGGGAGGAAGAGGGCGAAGTCAGGGGAAACCCTGAGTTCTCCTCAGGATCCCCCTTCTTCCTGTTCCTGCCAACCGACTAGCATGGAGCCGTGGTGGCGCAGTGGTTAGTAATGCATTGCTGCAGGCTAATTCTGCCCACTACCAGCAGTTCGATCCTGACTGGTTCAAGGTTGACTTAGCCTTCCATCCTTCCGAGGTCGGCAAAACGAGGACCCAGATTGTTGGGAGCAATAGGCTGGTTCTGTAAACCGCAAAATGAGGACCCAGATTGTTGGGAGCAATAGGCTGGTTCTGTAAACCGCTTAGTGAAGACTGTAAAGCGTTATGAAGCGGTGTATAAGTCTCAGTGCTATTGCTATGGATGACATCTCAAGTAGTAAATTAGGGGACGGAAGGAATGACTGCTTGTGCATCTGGAGGAGGCTGGCAGTGGCAAGCAGAAGAGCAGAAAAGCCAAGTGGTTTGATGTTAGTAATAAGCCCCCTCTGCAGTGACCTTTGGCAGACCCCTGCCCTCTTCCCCTACCTTTTCCGCACAAAACATAGATCTAATTGAATGAAACTGAGCCTGGGATGCAACCTCTTGCATAAATGCTACTTCCCCTGGCATGGGATGGTTTTCCTTAAACAAACAGCAGCTTCCAGGGTTGCCAGCATAGAGAGATGGCAGGATGGTACATTCATGTATATGGAAGGATTGAAAGGAATCCTGTGCAGGGCACAACTCACACACTCTGGGCCCAGCTGCAGAGGCCCCCAGGATGCAGTGAAGCCCTTTGTGGATTTATCACAGCACCCAACCACTGTCAAATCCTCCATAAACTGCATTTGGCCCCCAGGGCATCACCCACAGCCCTGCAAACAGCCTTCACCAAACTGGCACCTTCCCAGAGGTTTTGCAAATGTAGTTTCCCAGATTTTTGGGGCAGCAGCAACCTCAGCGCATCTCAGACAGATGTTGACTGATCCAGACAAACATGACAATCCTGACTTCTGGTGGGGTTGCCCCAAAGTTGCCTCTCTGGCCCTAGTGTCCAGCTCTCTGTTGGCACAAGCTATTAAAGTTTGTTTCAAAAATCAAAACCAGAAGCACACACAGATGACTGATTCAGCTGGATTGAATAACTTCTTTATAAACTTAATATATATATATTATGTAAATATATATATTTACAATACCATTTACAATATATGTACATGTACATATATTTACAATACCATTAGCAGAGTTCTTCAATGTAGCAACAGTTAAAAGTAAAACACAAGCAGCTTCTAGTTCAGAGTTCAGAGAGGACAGAGAGCACAGAGTTCAGACTGGACAGAGTGCAGAGTGGAGACTGGAGCCACACCCAGCCTTAAGCTTAAGTTCCAGTTTCGATTCTCTGCACAGACTCAGAAGTGGTTAGCTCCTATTGGCTGATTCAGTTGCTATGCCTATTCATTGGCTAACCTTGTTAACATGGCTCTCCCAGTCATGAATAGTCTAACACAAGCAGTATGCGAAGAGGGCTGTGTCATGGCCCCATCGGAGCCTGAGTCCACAGAAGATGAGCCGGGCTGACGATGGCCAAGGGTGTGGTCTCGTTGGCTTCAGAGGAATGTGGGGGGAGGAAAAGGATGAGGCAGCCCCCAGTCCCTCAAGCTTGGGACATCTCGCCAGAAGGGAAGAACGGGGGCAGGATGACTGAGAGATGGGGGGGGGGAAGAAGGCAGGGAGTGGAGACTCGGGAGGAGAGCGCCCTGCCCCTCTTCACAAGGCACACCTGGGGACTGAGATTTGAGATGCCATGGGGAGGGGCGCATGTCGGGAGTTTTGTGTACAGCTGCCGACGTCTGACATTCGCTGGACATTTTGCCTTATTACTGCCTTGTTCCTTTGCCTCGCTGGACTTCTTGCCTTGAAGCCATTGTGCTAACAGCATTTTGCTGGACTACTCACAGCCAGAGGCTGTTGGAGGTGTGTGTGTGTGAGTGCTTTGCTCCGGGACTTGCCATAAACATGGGAGTGTTAGGGGGGAAAGTTGGAGCAATAAAGGGGAGCTCGAACTATCAGCTGGCTGTGTTACCTCTGTTCCTTGCCCCGGGTCATCACAGGCTGGTTGTCTCTCCTGCCACGCCAGGCTCCCAGGAGATGACACCTCGGAAGACGGACTCTCCATTAGTGACCACAGCTAAGTGCTGCCTGAATTTCCCAGAGGGGGGAAAAACAAATATGCCCATTTATTTATTGCCAGGAGAGAAAAATGGCTATGGTCCTGCCGTGGAACGGTAGATTTAAAGAAAAGGGGTGGGTGGGTGGGTGGGGGGAGGAAGAGATGAATGTCGAAGAGTTCATTTTCTCTTCTTTCATGAAATATGTTTGGGTCCCAGCTAGAGGACAATTAGGGAACACTCTCAATGTGTCCTGTTGCAACGGCTTCATTTGCTTTTATAAGAGCAGAGCGAAACTAATAGAGAGGTCTTTGAATTATGGCAATAGGACGCTGAATCAGGTGGCTGACAGTAGCTAAAGCACCCAGATTAAAAATGATTCATCTTGCAAGGCAGCCCTTCCAACTGCATTAGAAAAACATATCGAAGCAACCCATACCGGCGGTTTATCACAACCTGGCTTATACTTTTTAATAGTTTCAAGCTGGTCGGTCTGTGTTGGAGACCCTACCATGTTTGCAACTTCAGGGAATTTATAGCAGGTGAGGTATGGAGGAGATAGTGAAGCCCACTCCCCTCCCTCCCCGCTTGATCTTCATCAGGCCCTTCTTGTATAATTGAGGCCTCTAGAAGCTAATCCCCAAACACTTTTGAGACAGAATCAGAATAGAGCTGGAAGGGACCGAGTCCAGCCCTCTGCTTAAACAGGAGATCCTATACCAGTGATGACAAACCTTTTTTGGTTCACGTGCCAAAAGGGGGTGTGTGCGCGCACTAGCACGTGCGTGCCCACACCCATTCCCTCCCCCCCTACACATGCGCACAACCCCCCCCCTCACGCATCCACACAGGCCTCACTGAAACCTGGGACGGTGAAAAAACAGCCAAACGGGCACACCGGAAGTTCAGAAAAACGGGCTTCCGGTTTGCCCATTGTACTGTTTTTCACACTCCGGAGGCTTCAGGGAACCTTCCTGAAGTCCCGGAGCACGAAAAACAGCACAACGGGCAAACTGGAAGTCCGTGTTTCTGAACTTCCGGTTTGCCCATTGGGCCGTTTTTCACACTCCGGGGCTTCAGGGAATCTTCCCTGAAGCCTCCGGAGGGCGAAACGGTTTTCCCCAAGGCCGAAAATCAGCTGACCAATGCACACATGCACGCTGGAGCTGACATAGGGCAACGCCTCGCATGCCCTCCGATATGGCTCTGCGTGCCACCTGTGGCATGCGTGCTATAGGTTCGCCATCACTGTCCTATACCATTTCAGAACACTGACTGTGCAGTCTCTTCTTAAAAACCTCCAGTGATGGAGCACCCACAACTTCTAGTGGCAAGCTGTTCCGCTGGTTAATTGTCCTCACTGTTAGGAAGCTTCTCCTTAATTCCAGGTTGCTTCTCTCCTGGATTAGTTTCCATCCATTGTTTCTTGTCCTGCCATCTGGTGCTCTGGAAAATAAATTGACTCCCTTATCTTTGTGGCAATCTCTGAAATACTGGAATACTTCTATCATGTCCCCCTCCCTAGTCCTTCTTTTCTCTAATGGGAAAAGGAAAATGGACTGGCTCCTTCTGAGCCACATATACCTAACCAAAGAACTAAATATGCTTGACAGCTGAGGTTATCTACTGAAAATCATTGCATATATGAGATCAATTCTGAATTCCTTTTATATCTGAGGGTGGCATCATGATGCAAGAGTAGAAGCTCCATTCTAGCCTAAGCTTGGTTAATATGGGGATTAACAGATTAACAGAGTTGGAAGGAACCTGGAAGGTCATCTAGCCAAGCAGGAGACCCTACACCATTTCTGACAGATGGCAGTCCAATCTCTACTTGAAAGCCTCCAGTGATGAAGCTCCCACAAGTTCCGAAGGCAACTTCTGTTCCATTGGTTGATTGTTCTCATGGTCAGAAAATTTCTCCTTACTTCCAGGTTGAATCTCTCCTTGATCAATTTCCATCCATTATTCCTTGTCTGGCCTTCGAGATCCCAGAGCTTGGGGCTAAATGGAGCGATAGAAAACCAACCCAGAAGATAGTAGTAAACATAAGAAATTGGTAAAAATAAAAATAAAAAGTGGTAAAACTTTGTGGATGTTACAGTAAGTCACCAGGAACTGAGCTCCTCTCCAAGGAGTTTTTACCCTTAAAAGAAAATCAAAGGATACTTATGCATACGTAAGTGGGACCTTAATGTCTTGTGCATAATTCACCCACTACAGAACAATTTTATGCACAATTACGAGGAGAGCATTTGAGCGGCTTCAAAAATTCATTAGTGGAAATTCTAATTTTCCAACCAAATCAATCTGGCATTAAAAAAAAACTTAGTATTTTAAGCAACTTTTAATTGCTTTAATTTTAGTTGGCCGTGAGCATGAAGCGCCAGCCAGAGTCAGGAATGCAGTCTTGAGGGTTATCTGCAAACCGGGATAGAAAAATGGAAGAAAATGGGAAACCTTTTCCTCCTATGAACCATAAGCACAAGGGACATCCGAGGTTTTTTTTTTTTGATCTGGCTGGTAAAAGCTATTCCTTTTGGTCAGCATCTTCATGTATAAGATAAATACTTGAAATGCCAGCAATTTTAGATCACAGGCATTGTTGGCAGTAATGGCCAAGATAAGATATATGCAAGACAAATCAAACCAAAAGTGGTTCAGAATATCAGGCAGCCAATTAAAAGGGAACTCAGAACAAATTTGCAGATAGATAGTGGGATTTGTAAAGGCAAAGGATCTGTGATGATAATCTATGCAAATATTTCTCCTTGGTGCTGCCTGTGGTATTCACTGTGGTAGCAATGTCAGGAGGCAGGAAATGTAACTTAGGGAAGGCTTTCAGATAGAGAGATACAAGTGAAACAGACCAAGGATCTATTCTAGTGGCTCCTTCGAGCAGTTGTTGTGGTTTGGAAATGGCTGAAGAATGCACCAGATTTATTAAATGTTAAAGAAGTTTCTTTGAAGTTTCTTTAGAAACAATTTCTCTGTAATTGAAATGCTAAATGAAGTTATGGTGAAGGCACTCTCAAATCAAGCTCGACTTTTGATGACCCCATGGATGAATCCTTGATGTAGTTTGTCATTGCCTTCTTCTGAGATGTCTTTTGGCTTCATAATGCAGCCTACAGCTCTGGGATTTCTGAAATCAAAACTTGGCTTCAGTCAGCCAAAGTATCAAGACTAGACTAGACTAGACTAGACTAGACTAGACTAGACTAGACTAGACTAGACTAGACTAGACTAGACTAGACTAGACTAGAATAGAATAGAATAGACTATAATAGAATAGAATAGAATAGAATAGAATAGAATAGAATAGAATAGAATAGAATAGAATAGAATAGAATGTATTGGAATGGAATGGAATGGAATGGAATGGAATAATAGAATAGAATAGAATAGAATAGAATAGAATAGAATAGAATAGAATAGAATAGAATAGAATAGAATAGAATAGAATAGAATGAAGAATGGAATGGAATGCAATGGAATGGAATGGAATAATAGAATAGAATAGAATAGAATAGAATAGAATAGAATAGAATAGAATAGAATAGAATAGAATAGAATGCATTGGAATGAAGAATGGAATGGAATGGAATGGAATGGAATAGAATAGAATAGAATAGAATAGAATAGAATAGAATAGAATAGAATAGAATAGAATAGAATGTATTGGAATGAAGAATGGAATAGAATAGAATAGAATAGAATAGAATAGAATAGAATAGAATAGAATAGAATAGAATAGAATAGAATGTATTGGAATGAAGAATGGAATGGAATGGAATGGAATAGAATAGAATAGAATAGAATAGAATAGAATAGAATAGAATAGAATAGAATAGAATAGAATAGAATAGAATAGTATTCTTTATTGGCCAAGTGTGATTGGACACACAAGGAATTTGTGTCTGGCACATAAGCTCACAGTGTACATATAAGCAGGAAGTAATAGGTCATAGATCTTATGAGCAGTGAACATGATCCAAATGTTTGTGCAAACAATTTCAACCTCCAGATTAGGGCTTTCTGGAGATCAACATCAATCTTAATCAGATACCCTCATTTTTCACAGTTCTTGACCTCAGTTTCATGGTGCATGATATTATAATTATCTAAAATAAATAAATAACCAAATAAGAACGTCACCTTCCATACTATATTTATCAAGATCTTCCCTGGATGGTCTGAATCTCAACTCCAAGTGATCCATTGTTCAACAATCATGGATCAGCATGTCCTCAGCATGTCTATCACGGGATAATGTTGAACGGTTAATATGTAGCATTCCTCCCTGCCCTTCTCTGCTAACAGCTGGATTTAAAAAAAGGTCCATCATTTTGATTTATAACTTTGTGAAGTCTTTCCTTCCTGGACTAAGTTTGATCCATTCTGTTGCTCCTCACACATCCTCCAACTTGCTAACCAGCGCTAGAGAATTGGGCAGCCCTAAATACAATAATATCACATCATACACTGATTGAGAACATACGAGTCACGGGTTTATATCTCCTGTACCATACATTTAAGCTGTAGGTGAAATTGAATAGACTGACTTCCACTCCCAGAAAGCAGTGATTGAGTTTTGTGAGATAATAAGGCTCTGGGTAACTATGAAACTGATGAATTCTACAGCGCCCTGGCAGAACAGACAAGGAAAAGACACAGCTATCACATAAATAGGTATCCAGCTCAAAAACAGCAACACAACACATCTAATTCATCTAAAGCTTTTATTTCTTCTTCGGATGTTTCTAAGTTCTCTTTCCCCCTAATGCCTTAACCCTATGACAGGCTTGTCAAACTGGATTTCTTTGAGGGCCGAATCAGCATTGTAGTTCTCCTCTGCAGGCTGGCCCTGGGGGGGGGAGGGCAGGGAGGGGGAGGGAGATGGAATGTATGCCTCCTGCAGCACCCTGCTGGCCAAAGGAGGGTGCGGGAGCCCTCACATGCCCCCGTGCCCTATGTTCAGCCTCCATGGCCACCTGCAGCACTCTGATGGCCAAAAACAAGCCGTCGGGGGCGGGCTGCGCGAGACCCTGTTTTGGCCAGCATAGTCACCAAGGGCCGGCCCTTTGTCATTTCCAGGCCAGCCTCGCGGGCTGGATCTAAGCACCCCGCTGGTCGGATTCGGCCCGTGGGCCTTGAATTTGACACCCTTGCCCTATGATGTGGGCAAAGGAAATTTGCATATAAGTCTTTAAAACAAGCTATGGAATAAACCTTGAGCCAGAGAAATAAATGTACTCACTTGGGGTTTGAATGGGAACTTTGGGGTGGGAGTGGGACTTCAGGATGGGAGAAGGAGAAGCTCCAGGAAGAGGGAAGGAAAGGACACCTCCTACTTGATGCATGAGTTTTTGCTGTAGCTAAGAAAGGAAAGAAATGTCTCTAAACACAAGCAATCAGCAGACAGGAGATAGAGTTATAGGCTTCTCAAATAGTCCATTGTATAAAGATTTCAGGGTGGGGGAAAATGAGGGGTCCCTGGTACTCTCTGAGCTTTCTTGCTTTCTTGCAGACATTTCATTACCCAAACTAGGTAACATCATCAGTGCTGCTCATCAGCTGGATATTAGCACCACCTCTGATGAGGTTACTTAGTGTGGGTAATGAAACGCCTTCAAGAAAACAAGCAAGCTCATAATCATAAATAAACAAGCAAGCTCATAATCATAAATAAAGGTTATTTTAAGAGCTATGTTAAAGGGAAAAAGGTATTAGAGGTATTTGAATAATATCTAGAATAGCAATGTATATAATTGGAAAGAAAGAAAACTGAAAGAACCATTATGTAACTAGGAGTGATACCGATACTGGAATGCTGTAAAGAGTGGAATTGTGATGTAAATGTTGAAATACGTTCAATAAAAATTATACCATATTTTTTGGAGTATAAGACACACCTTTTTCCTCCCTAAAAGTGGCTGAAAATTTGGGTGCGTCTTATACTCCGAATGTAGCTTTTTCGGAGCTTTTTTTCCAGCCCTAACTAGGTGCTAACGATCTTCCCAGCTCTTACCGGCTTGCAGGCTCTTTCATTGTTACTCTCTCCGAAGAATGTTTTTCCAGCCCTAAGTCTTTGCAGGGTTTTTTTTTCATTGCTCTTCTTGCTCCGAATAAGTTTTTTTCAAGCCCTAACCAGGTGCTAACTATCTTCCCAGCTCTTACCGGCTTGCAGGCTCTTTCATTGTTACTCTCTCAGAAAAATGTTTTTCCAGCCCTAAGTCTTTGCAGGGTTTTTTTTTTCATTGCTCTACTTGCTCCGAATAAGTTTTTTTCAAGCCCTAACCAGGTGCTAACGATCTTCCCAGCTCTTACCGGCTTGCAGGCTCTTTCATTATTACTTTCTCAGAAAAATGTTTTTCCAGCCCTAAGTCTTTGCAGGGTTTTTTTTTCATTGCTCTACTTGGTCCGAATAAGTTTTTTTCTAGTCCTAACCAGGTGCTAACTATCTTCCCAGCTCTTACCGGCTTGCAGGCTCTTTCATTGTTACTCTCTCAGAAAAATGTTTTTCCAGCCCTAAGTCTTTGCAGGGTTTTTTTTTCATTGCTCTACTTGCTCCGAATAAGTTTTTTTCAAGCCCTAACCAAGTGCTAACGATCTTCCCAGCTCTAACTGGCTTGCATGCTCTTTCATTGTTACTCTCTCCGAAGAAGGTTTTTTTAAGTCCTAACCAGGGGATAAAATAATGTGCTGAAGCTGACCAGACTAAGGACGCTAACCAGATGAATACCTGGTAGGCAGATTTCCCCCCCCTATTTTCCTCCCCCAAAACTAAGGTGCGTCTTATACTCCGATGCATCTTATACTCCGAAAAATACGGTAATTAAAAAAAGAAATAAAATACACCTACTTCAAAAAGAAAGAAAGAAAGAAAACAAGAAAGAAAACAAGAAAGAAAACAAGAAAGAAAACAAGAAAGAAAACAAGCAAGCAAGCTCAGAGAGCACCAAGGATTCCCTCATTTCATCCCTGAGGTACACAGATTCTCCTTTATAGAAAAAGGAGAAATCAACAGCTTCAAGGAGACCCCTTCTTAAGGAACACAGACTGGAGGATTCCTGTCTCAGTTCTTGAGGTTCTGGCATCAAACTCACTATTAAATGTGAGTTTATGGGTTGGATATTTAGTCCTCCAGCAAAGGTTTTTGGAAGCATATGACTCCTGGGTGATTAAGGGTTAGATCAGTGGTTCTCAACCTTCCTAATGCCGTAACCCATGCCCCGCCCCTGTGCCCCCACCGCGACCCATCCCACCATCGCGTCCGCCGCCGTGACCCCTACCCCGCCACCACCATTTGGGTTCTTTTATCCTCTGTGCATGCACAAAGTGTTCTGCGCATGTGCAGAGGGTAAAAGAACCCAAATGGCGGCGTCTGGGTGAAGTTTCCCGACCCGTGTGAAAGGGTTGTTCGACCCCCAAAGGTGTTGCGATCCCCAGGTTGAGAACTGCTGGGTTAGATGATCCCATCAGGAGACAGAATGAACTTTTGGATTCTCCTTGGTGACAATTTTTGAAGATTCCCAGAAGTTTGGGTTCTATCATCATATTCTTTGTGAGGAAGCCATTATGGCACCTCCCTCTTTCAGTCAACAGAAACCATGCCAGATAAAATATAGGAATATTAAGCTGGGATTTTTACCCACTTCCGCAGATGTAATCATTTTCAACCCCATCAAATTTAGGCTGTCCTTGCAACAGCTTGAACTTCATGGAGCTCAGTTCCTCCTTAAAGACCTTTAGAGAAATGTCCTTACCTGAGGTAAAATATTTATCTTTAGAGGCTAAAGTGACAGAAGAATGGATCACCCAAAGCAGTGGTGGGTTCCTACCGGAGCTGTCCGGTGCATAGCTCTGGTAGGGAGCGGCAGATTGCGCAATTTGTGTGTGACCGCTCCAAAGCCGTCTTCGCTGGTCCGTCGCGCGTGTCGCCATTTTTTTGTGAGATTTTTTGGGCTATTTTGCTTCTGCGCATGTCCCTCGTGAAATTTCAGCGAGATTTTGCTTCCGCGCATGCGCAGAAGCAAAATCATGCAAGGGGGCGTGTGCGCGTAGCGAGCGTGCGCACACCTGAAATGTGGAGATGCACACGCAGCGCACCGGCATCGGTAAGGGAGCAACCCACCCCTGCCCCAAAGGCTTGGTCAGTCTTGTTTGTGGGCACAGCCTTATTTTCCTTGTGTTTTCCCAAGGGGGACTCTGTTCGGGAATTCTGCATTTCCGACTAAGATCTCCAAGAAAATGGGGAATGTTACTGTGGTGTAACTTTGGTGAAACATTCTCTTGCTAGTCCTTGTCATGAATATTTATTTACATCCTAACAGAAATCATTGCTCATCTGAAGGGGAGTTAACAATCCTTAATAGCCTTTTCTGATATGATTGATGCTTTTGTCACTTTCTCCAGTAAATAGGTTTATATTAGCATACAAAATATGCTTTCTGTCCTTTTTACCTCCACAGGCATTTAACTGACCACTCACTTAAGATGTAATTTTCCATCGGAGGCTCTGCTGTCATTTCAGGGTCAATCCTTCCCCCCCTTTTCTTCCTCTTCTTGCAAAAAGTCTTCAGAATTAACACAAATGTACCAGGGCTTATGAGCACGGGATTGTTCTCAGCCTATGAAATGGCTCCTTTGCTTTCCCGACCAACAAATCTTCCTTGAGCCTATCTCTCTCTCTGTGTATTGTTTCTGACTAGTGGAGGCTGATCAAGCAAGCTGTTCCTCCCTCTGCTGTGACTTCTGACTCCTTCACAAGGCACACAACCAGGGGTGGGCTGCTGGGGGTTTGCAGGGGTTCGGGAGAACCTCTAGCTAAGATTCTGTGCAGTTCGGAGAACCCCCAAATCCCACTCCTGGCTGGCCTTACCCACCTCACCCCACTCCGCCCCTCCCAGGAGTCTCCACGTGGCCTGTTTTGGATGCAGGTAAGTGTAGGGCGCACGCAAAGGCTTGAGGAGGGCAACAAACAGGCCTACTGGAAGTTCGGGAGGGCCTCCGGAGGGCCTACCGGAAGTTCAGAGGGGCTCCGGAGCCTGGGGCAGGTTGTTTTCACCCTCTCGGAGGCTCAAGGAAAGCCTCTGGAGCTTGGGGAGGGCAAAAACGCCCACCCCCACCATGGTGCAGGAGGCTGATTAGGCCATGCCCACCATGGCCACACCCACCCAGCAACCAGGCAGAGAACCCTTGCTAACATTTTTGAAGCCCACCCCTGCACATAACCCCCACCATTTGCCTCTCCTGGTAAGTTCCTTAGACGGACAGACAGACACATAGATGGCCAGACAGACACACAGAAAGAGAGATGAAGAAACAGATGGAGAGATGGACAGAGGGGTGGATGGACAGACATATAGATTTATGGACAGCTGGATGGATGGACAGACAGAGGGATGATGGACAGGCAGATGGACAGATGTTTGTTATTCCCTTTTGTATATTTTACAAAACACCAAACACCAAATAGCAATAGCACTTAGACTTATATATCGCTTTACAGTGCTTTACAGCCCCCTCTAAGCGGTTTACAGAGTCAGTCAGCATATTTTCCTCAACAATCTGGGTCCTCATTTTACCCACCTCGGTAGTATGGAAGGCTGAGTCAACCTTGAGCCTGGTGAGATTTGAACTGCCAAATTGCAGGCAGCCATCAGTCAACAGAAGTAGCCTGCAGTACTGCACTCTAACCACTGCACCACCGTGGCTCAAGCAAACTTAGAGGTTGCAGGTGGTTGTTTTTTTTTAAGTCTTTCTGATGCTGCCTACTTACTGGTTATATTTCCTAGTATATGGTAAATATAAATCTACTAGTATTATGGTTACTGGTATTTGGTAAATCCCATAAACTACCTCTACATTTATATTTTGAAAAACAACCCTAAGGATTTATGGAGATTCTCAGTCATTCATGTCATGGTTGTCCCAAAGGTGCTTTTTTCAAAAGGCAACTGTTTGTTTGTTTGTTTGTTTGTTTGTTTGTTTGTTTGTTTTATTTGTCAAGCATATATGATTAAGCAAAGTATAAACAGTAAAATTATGATTGTATATATATTTACATTAAGTTTGTATCTGTTGTGAGCTCGTGTATTATTGAGGTTGAAGCTGAAGTAGTCGTTAACAGGTAGGACATTGTGGCAGATAATTTTGTGAGCTACACTTAGGTCAGATCGAAGGCGGCGTAGTTCTAATTTTTCTAGTCGTAAAATTTCAAGTCTGGTTTCGTACGGTATTCTGTTGTGAACAGAGGAATGTAATACTCTTCTTGTGAAATATCTCTGGACATTCTCAATTGTGTTAATGTCTGATATGTAGTGTGGGTTCCAGACAGATGAGCTGTATTCAAGAATTGGTCTAGCAAATGTTTTGTATGCTCTGGTTAAGAGTACAATGTTACCAGAGAAGAAGCTACACAAGATTAGGTTAACCACTCTTAATGCCTTCTTGGCTATGTTGTTGCAGTGGGCTCTGGCATTTAGATCATTTGAGATGAGTACTCCAAGGTCCTTTACTGAGTGAGGATCATCATCAAGGTCATGATGGACCTTCTGTTTTTTCTTTGAAGACATTTCGCTTCTCATCCAAGAAGCTTCTTCCGCTCAGATGGTCACCCAAGAGCTGAAGAAGCCTTCTTTGAAGAGAAGTGAAACATCTTCAACAAAAAACCAGAAAGTCCAGTTGCCTCTTTGAAAAAGCATCTTTGGGACAACCCTAAGGATTAAGTTCCATCCTGGTTTTCTAACCAAAAATATCAAGAAGGGCTTTCCAGATGCCACAAAGGCCCTGTCTGCATAAAAATATATATTTTTTAAAAAAGGCTAGGCTCCCAATCCTGCTTTTGAAAAAAAAAATGGACAAATCTTGATGGCTTTCCTTCTTTGTTTGTCTAACAATTCCTTAAAAAACAATTCTGTGACAGTTACAATTTTGCCCTTTGTTATTTATACAGAACTTCATCATGTTCAAGTTAAGTACTTTTAAATAGAGCTGAGATATCGCCAGTAAGTGTGATTAATGTAAGAACATATGTAAACTTCTCAGATAAATCAAGAGGATTTTAAAGTACTTAAATTTAGGCTGAATTGAGTCATCATTCTGCATAATCCTTGCATGCTTTAAACCTAAAATTGGCTCATCTGATTGATGGGCTGGTGGATTTTGTTTAAAAATGTCTTTTTGCAAGCTCCGTTTTCCACTGAAGCTTCCGAGGCAGGTAATAGAAGTAATACAATAAAAAGGTAAACGGCAATAATGCCAACAAATTAAAAGCAAGGAAGTGATAAAGTGATGCAGAAAACAGCCTCAAACAGCAATAAGTTTTTAACAGAGCAGAGAAGATGGGAGTAGAAATAAAAACTTAAGGAACAAATACTGTATTTTTCGGAGTATAAGACGCACCTTTTTACCCTCAAAAAGAGGGTGAAAACTTGGGTGCGTCTTATACACCGAATGCAGCCCCACCCACCCAGCCACCCCCACCCTTTGGCCTCTGCCTGCCAGCAATTTACCTCTTTGCAGCAAACAGGGCAAAGCACAAGAAGAGCACAAGAAGAGATAAACTGCCTCCCGACCTACAGCTGACGGAGGCTTGCAAGCCACATGGTAAAATGAAAC
The DNA here is from genome assembly GCA_023053685.1 of Diadophis punctatus similis. Taxonomy (NCBI): domain Eukaryota; kingdom Metazoa; phylum Chordata; class Lepidosauria; order Squamata; family Dipsadidae; genus Diadophis; species Diadophis punctatus. The sequence goes on from JALIGW010000021.1 coordinate 5,005,189, forward strand.
TAACTACGGTGGCTGTAATGTGACAAATTGCTGGGAGATAAACTGCTGGCAATATTAGACTGCTGAAATTCTGAAATTGAAAGGAGGCAAGCTATAGCTGCTATGGTTCAAAGCTAGAGCTCTTGCCTCACAATCAGGAGGTTGTGAGTTCTATCCTAGGTAGAGGCAGATTCTGTTAATATGTTATTTTGTTAAATGTTTGTAGAGTGTTCAAATTATTAGACTTATTTTTTAAAGACTGCTTTATTATTGTTCTAGACAACTTAACAAAATGAAGAAGCTTTTTAAAATAAATGCTTGCTCTGAAGAGGCCCAGTGCTATTGTATCTTCTTTTAAATAGCAGAGAATACTTCCAGAAAGCCACATCAATTTTAAAGATCTGTAAAAGTATAATCTGAAATGTCCTGTTTTAGTATTAAGTATTAGTATTAAAATAAGGCAGCTGAGAAACCCTGACTTAGTCATGTTTGGAGTAGATCTATTTAAATAATTGGGAGGAGTTAGTGTGATTACATTTAAGAAAACTTTCTGGGATTAATATACTGCCATAAATGTACATTTCTCCAATTCTTTGCCATTTCTATGGGTCAGGCACACATGCACAGAAATACACAGCAAACAGTGTATATCATCTGTACTGTTTGCTGTTTGCTGTTTGGCAAATTGCTGGGAGGCAGAGGCCTTTTTTCCTTGTTTTCCTCCCCCAAAACTAAGGTGCGTCTTATACTGCGGTGCGTCTTATACTCCGAAAAATACGGTAGTTGTTTCATACATTTGTCCCTGTCCATACATAGTCTTTAGGATGACCAGTGGCTTTCTCTGGTTTCACCTTCTATGAACCATTTCTAACATTTGTAACCTTTTCTAACATATACTAGACATATGCAGGAACTGGGTATGTCTAGTTTTAAAAAAAGAAGGATCAGGGGAGACATGATAGCAGTGTTCCAATATCTCAGGGGTTGCCACAAAGAAGAAGGAGTCAAACTATTCTCCAAAGAGCCTGAGGGAAGAACAAGAAGCAATGGGTGGAAACTAAACAAGGAGAGAAGCAACTTAGAACTAAGGAGAAATTTCCTGACAGTTAGAACAATTAATCAGTGGAACAACTTGCCTCCAGAAGTTGTGAATGCTCCACCACTGGAGGTTTTTAAGAAAAGATTGGATAACCATTTGTCTGAAGTGGTGTAGGGTTTCCTGCCTGGGCAGGGGGTTGGACTAGAAGACCTCCAATGTCCCTTCCAACTCTGTTTAGTCTATTCTATTCTATCTCTCCTTATTCACTGAAGGTTTGTGAGAATAAAACTGCCTTCTCCAAGAACTGAAACTCAGAGGCAGCCAGGCGATCCTACAGAAAAGATCCCACAAGAGAGGGATGAAAAGCATTTGGTTCTGATGGGCCATCAGAATAACAAAATATCAGAGTTGGAAGGGACCTTGGAGGTCTTCCAGTCCAACCCCTTGATCATGCAGGAGGCCATTCAGACCAATGGTTATCCAATCTCTTCTTTAAAACTTCCAGTGTTGGAGCACCCACAATTTCTGGAGGCAAGTTGTTCCACTGATTAATTGTTCTAACTATCGGGAAATTTCTCCTTATTTTTAGGTTGCTTCTCTACAGCAGTGAAATCTATTTACCTTCCCTACCGGTTCGGAACTTCTGCTCTTCTGGAAGGTCCACCATCTGTAAATGCAGCTTTTCATCAGGATGAAAGAAATATTCAAGTTGTGTTAGATCAGTGATGGCGAACCTATGGCATGTGTGCCACAGCTGGCATTCAGAGCCCTCTCTGCAGGCACACGAGCCGTCACCCAGCTCAGCTGCACCACGCATGCACGTGCTCCTCCCATCGGCCAGCTGATTTTTGGGATGTGCAGGGATGGGGCTCATGCGGGAGATGCACGTGAATGTGTGGGGTCACATGCGCATGCATGGGGGCGGGGGTCCCGCACACATGCGCGGGGGAGTGGGGCGAGCGTGGAGGGATGCAGTGTGCCCCTGGCCCGTTTTTGGTCCCAGGAGGCTGCAGGAGGCCTGCTAGGCCCAAAACAGGGAGAGGGAGGGGTCGCGTGCACATGCGCAGGGGTGGGGGTTAACATGGGGGGACTCGTGCTCATGCATGTGGGGAACATGGAGGGGTTGTGCCCCCATGTGCAGGGGGTGGGCGCATTGCATTATGGGTGCCGGGATGTGCACGTGCTTTCGGCACACGACGACAAAAAGGTTAGCCATTACTGTGTTAGATGTTTGGAATTCTGGGAAATTGCTAGGCTGGCCCATTTCTTCTAGGCCCAATATTCAACCATCTGTGGATTAGCAACAGTTCTTTCTTTTAGGAGAGATATATTTTCATGACATAATTGCATGACATCATCACCTCAGGGTCGAAAGAGAAATATCATACGGTGACCCTTTGCTGATTTACTTCCATGTGATGATGTTTAAGGATCCCCCATCTAGTTCTCATTTTTCAGTCTGGTTCCCCAGTAATTGGTACTTAGAGCAAGAGATAATCTTATAATATTCACATAAAATATTGATGGCCAGAAAGAAACATTGCTTCTCTGTTGTGAAATGCAACTGGACTTCACAAACCCCTAATATATGGATTAAGGAAAGTTAACATAATCCTTTTATGGAAACTAAAATCAATTACATATCAGCTTCATAGCATTAGAAATGCATTTGGTCAGCAACACGTTCTTTTTTCCCCCAGCAGCTTTCTTTACTGAGTGACTCGCAAGATGTTAAATATTAAACAGAACTAATCAAAATACAATTTGAGAAGGTTTTTTTAAAACAGAAGAAAAGGGGGGAAAGGAGGAAAAAAAAATCAAACAATGCTTCTTTTTTAAACCCGGCATGCTGATGTCTATGAGAACGTGAGTTCTCAAATTTGATTTTTTTTAAAAATGACCACGAATGAAACAATAGCATTAATCAGTAACACCATTATTTAATGAACGTCAAGTATGAGAAGCTAGGAATTTTAAAGCCTAAAACAAATAATTCTTGATTATTTGGGCTTTCTAATTATATCCAGGAGGACAAGTGATTGAGTTCCTGCACACAGCAGTGCCACACACTTGCAATAGATGTGGAGGTGCCAGTTTCCCCAGAGATCCACAATTATTGATATCTCACACATTGTTCCCCCTGCTCATTCTCCCACCCTTTCCATTTATCTATCCACCTACCCACCCAGAGCTCCTTCTTCCTTCCCTTGGAAGATGCAGCCATCAGCCACACATGAGCATCTTCCTCTTTTAGCTGGGCCTCTTCTGCTCTTCAAAACTCATGTATCTCTTGACCATCACATATTATCCTTCTGAATTCCCCCAGTGCTTTCTTTCCAACACAAAGTGATAGAGAAGGAGGAGAGAGAGCAACAAAGATGACTCCATGTTCACTTCGTCTTCTCTTTCCTGTTCCTTTTCTCCTATGGTTCTTCTTAGACTTGGAGCAGTGGTGGGCGAACAGGTAGCGGCGGTGGCAGGAGGACATCTCTGTGCAAGCTCCCAATAGCGAACCGGTAGAGACGGAATTTGAAACCCACTACTGGCTTGGACTAACATATATAATAATAATAATAACAACAACAGAGTTGGAAGGGACCTTGGAGGTCTTCTAGTCCAACCCCCTGCCTAGGCAGGAAACCCTACACTACTTCAGACAAATGGTTATCCAACATCTTCTTAAAAACTTCCAGTATTGGAGCATTCACAACTTCTGGAGGCAAGCTGTTCCACAGATTAATTGTTCTAACTGTCAACTGTCATATGGGTGGCAACAATCCAGATAACCCTTCAATGGCATCAAAGAGACCCATCTGGTATTAATTTGAATTCTTGCAGGGCAGAATTCTTCCATGTGAACAGAATTGTTGATGTGAAGATAACAAGGTGGAACTTAGAGAGAGATCTTCTGTGGAACCCAAGAAGGCTTTGAGAATCCACCTCATTTCTTGCCCCACTGTGAGGTCTCCAGATGTTGAACCAAGAGTCCACCTCACTGCGTTGATCCCTGACTGGTATCAATGAAAACTGGAAAGAGACTTCTGATTCACTCACGATAGTGCAGATTTCTTGTTTTGAGTCAGAAAGCTGCTTTTAAAATGACAGGAAACTTGGAGTAAAGGCAGGCTCTGCAGGTGACCTGCTGTTTGCTTAGATTTAGAATGTCAGCTCTTTTAGAATTCACTTACCAGCTGTATTATCTCCTGAAAAAATGGCAGCAGCAGAGTTCCCAAAGAGAAATTTCAAAATATTCTATTTTGATCAAGCAAATCTCAATTGGGATCAACACAACCAGGTTCAGCCATGCTGGGAAGGTCTACAGACACCAAAAGATTTCAAACTAGCAAATGTACTGAATAATGAAACATACGCAGTTTATCACCAAGGATCTGAAAATAGAGAAACACCACTCTCTTTAATCAAACGGAGAGATATTTTTTTTTACTTTAGTCATTCAAGAGCTGTATTAAAATCAACACCCTTGGCTTCCTTTCAGAAAATGAACCTGCGGCACTGAACCTCAAGCAAGGCGTCTTTAGTGATGTCAAATGTGCCATGACATCGTAGCACAAATGAGGTCACAATATTTGTGAGTCTTCCAATGAGGAATGAGTCTTCCAATGAGGAAGACTCACAATATTTGTGAGTCTTCCAATGAGGCCAAGGCAGCGGGGAAATCTACTTACCTTCCCTACCGGTTCGGAAGTGCGCATGCTCTCTCCGCTTGTGTGTTTTTTCCTCCACGCTCTGCTCACGCGCATGCTTTTTCACCCTCTGCACATGCGCAGAACACTTTGTGCATGCGCAGAGGTTAAAAAAAGAAAATGCCGCCGTCTGGGCGAGTGGACAGAGCCTCGCGCTGCCGTCGCTACCAGTTCTTTGAACCACCAGCAGCCGCCGCTACCGGTACGTTCGTACCGGGCCGAACCGGTAGCATTTCACCCCTGGGCCAAGGTCATTCTTGAAGATGAAAATAACGATGACTCCGACACTATTCTTTGTCTGTTTCTCAAAGTTTGTAAATTAAGAAATTCAAGATATTTTTTTTAAAAAAAATAATCAGGTGGGACAAAGAACATGATACATATCAATGTCCTGCCTTCAACAGGATCCATGCTTTCATTCAGGTCCATCATCTCTGGTCAGAGATAAGAACTGCTGATATTGATCAACCAAGTAATCCCACCCAATATGCTAATGATGAATGAAGCGTACTGGGAATTTTAGTTCAGACACATCTGAAGAACTATAAGTTCTCTAATCTGTTTTCCCTCTGTGCTTTGATGATAATTTTGGAATTATCTGCTACAATTATCTCCTACAATGTCCTACCCGTCAATGACTACTTCAGCTTCAACCGCAACAATGCACGAGCACACAATAGATACAAACTTAAGGTAAACCGCTCCAAACTCAATTGCAGAAAATACGACTTCAGCAACAGAGTGGTCAATGCCTGGAATGCACTACCTGACTCTGTGGTTTCTTCCCCAAACCCCCATAACTTTAACCTTAGACTGTCCACTGTTGACCTCACCCGATTCCTAAGAGGTCTGTAAGGGGCATGCATAAGCGCACCATCGTGCCTACCGTCCCTTTTCCTAATGTTCCCATGTACTTAAAACCATCTCATGTATACATATTTATACTTTTACTGTAATCTTAAATATGCTTGACAAAAATAAATAAATACAATAAAAATAAAATAAAAATAGATAAATAAATAAATACATTTTGGAATAAGCTCCCAAAGGTCGTTTCCAAAAGGCAATTGGACTTTCTTGTTTCTTTTTTTTTTTTCCTTCAGGACATTTCGCTTCTCATCCAAGAATCTTTTTCAGGTCTGACTGAATGGTGGGGAAATGCAAGGATTTATATTCTTTGCAGTCATCCGGTTGTTAGCACTCTGAAGGCTGATAGTTAACTTTCCGATAATGACCAGATACCTGCAAAGAATGGAAATCCTTCCATTTCCCCATCATTCAGTCAGAACTGAAGAAGCTTCTTGGATGAGAAGTGAAATGTTTTCAAGGAATAAAAAAAAAACCCAACGAAGTCCAGTTGCCTTTTGGAAAAGCACCTTTGGGACAACCATGACCTGGATGATTGAGAATCTCCATAGATATTTGGAATAACCTTTACTGCAAGTATTCTTTAATAGGGATTTAAAAGTGGATGGAAACTGATCAAGGAGAGATTCAACCCAGAAATAAGGAGAAATTTTCTGACAGTGAGAACAATCAACCCATGGAACAGAAGTTGCCTTCGGACGTTGTGGGAGCTTCATCACTGGAGGCTTTCAAGTAGAGACTGGACAGCCATCTGTCAGAAATGGTGTAGGGTCTCCTGATTGAGCAGGGGGTTGGAGTAGATGATCTACAAGGTCCCTTCTCTTCTCTTCTCTTCTCTTCTCTTCTCTTCTCTTCTCTTCTCTTCTCTTCTCTTCTCTTCTCTTCTCTTCTCTTCTCTTCTCTTCTCTTCTCTTCTCCTCTCCTCTCCTCTCCTCTCCTCTCCTCTCCTCTCCTCTCCTCTCCTCTCCTCTCCTCTCCTCCTTTCCCTTCCCTTCCCTTCCCTTCCCTTCCATTCTATTTCCAGTTCAAATTGGCTGCCAGGACTAAAGTGTTTTAGACTTCCGTGACACACTCAATATCAAATAAACAAACTCACCAGCAAATGAATAAAAGTTAGCCTAAGATGCTGTGTGAATCCAGGTTACACCATCAGCTGATGAGTCTATGGATGACATTAACTTTCAGATAAGTAAACAAACAATGGTTAATTAACATGGATCATGATGTTATGAGAAGACAATGGTTGTTAAAATGGAGGCCACTCATAACCACCTTGTTTCCTCGGTTTTCATGGGATTGCTGATGTTAGCCAGAAGAAATCCAGACATTTCTCTAAATTTACTGCACTTTAAAAGTCAAACAGATTGCAAAATGTTGCTCCCCTTCCCCAAATACTTTAGGCTGTCTACCCAGTGTTCCAACTTTACATATCACATTTATATTGTTCATTATAATACATTTCGCCTTTGATATGCAGTATGATTTGCAGAGATTAAAATAGCATTCTCCTAATTCTTAGACGCCTTTGATCTTGTTTATTTCATATCTAAATATGTGGACTGAAAAGCTGACAGCATATATCAAAATTGGAGGGGTAATTAAGTCAAGAAGCTAATCCCTTCCTAGTTAAAGCTAGATCTAGTCTGAGTTGGTACATCAGTTTTTATCTGTGTTTTGTATTCTATCAAAATCGTATAAATGCATTTGGAAATCCAAGAGAACATTTTAAATGGTTTTTTTTAACAGATACTATTATGTCTTAATGTTTTTTAAAAACGAAATCTTTTCCACTTGTATCCTTACAAACCACCGATGAAGAAGAACGAGACTTCACTGTGTTGTTCTGACAGCCACAAGAATATTCTGGGCACACAAATAGAAAGACGCTTTGATTCCTGTAATGGACAAATGGCTGCAAAAGTTGATGGAATTAGCAGAGATGGCTAAATTGACTGCTTTGGTTAAAGAAAAGCATGCAATTACATTTGTTTCTACTTGGAAACCACTTCTGGTACTTTGTGCTTGAGGCGGGGGGGGGCGGGGAAAGAAACTTTGATTTTGGCTTTTGCTGATTAGACAGGGTTGTTGTAGTAGAAATGGCTATTTTATATTATTATGTAAAAGTAAAAAGTTGAGGTTGTATTTTATTACCGTATTGTACTCCACCAAAAAGAGTTGGGAGTCAATGCTTATCTTTTTCTTTTTCCCTTTCCCCTACAATTTTTATTTTTATTTTATTTATTTATTTTGTCAACACGTGTACAAGATAACAGGTATGATATAAACATAAATAAAAGCAAAGTAGGTATAGGTAAAATTAGACAATAGGACAGAAGGACAGGGACGGTAGGCACGATGGTGCGCTTATGCACGCACCATCATGCCCCTTTCCTCTTTCCATTTCCTCCCCTCTTTCCCCTTCGTTTTCATTTTTCTTTGCATTTCTATATTTTGATAAACTAATACAATTTGAACTGAAAAGCTTCGCTGTATTGTTTGAGTGATGAAATCCTATTATGGGAGCTGGTATGTTTCAATTTTGCCAGAGTTAATGGTCTAAGTTTTTTTTTAATCCTTTTCCTCATATGATGTATAGTAGGGGCGGATTCCTAATTTTTTACTACCACTCTGTGGGCGTGGCTTATTTTGTGGGTGTGGCTTGCCAGCCATGTGACCGGGTGGGCGTGGCTTCTCGGACTGCTGAAGGGAGGGGAACTGAGATAGGTCCTGCTGCCCATTTCCCCTCCCCTCAGCAGCTCGAGAAGCCTCGAACGTGCGAAAATGCCTAGGATCATCATCGCACGTTCGTGGCTTCTCGGACTGCTGAAGGGAGGGGAATGGAGATAGCTCCTGCCGCCTGTTCTTTCAGCATCTCACGCGCTCCCTCAGCCATCCTCCCCTGCTTGGACTCACTGTGGGGTAGGAATGCAGCGCATGCGCAGTGCCGGAAACTCGGCTTCTGGGCATGCGCAGAAGAAAATTTTTTAAAATATTTTAAAAAAAATTTTTTTAATGGCACTGGCAACTGACCACATCGATACTGTGACTTCACCAGCGGGCCGCTACCGGTGCTATAGAGTGGACCGCACTGGTAGGAACCCACCACTGATGTATAGGCACAAAATTAAAAAAAAATCCTGTAAAATACCAAATGCAGTCTTCCATTCATTAACATATAAATGATCCTTATAACAGTAAAAACTTAAATCTGAAAACATTCCAGGGAGTTCCCATGCCAAGGAAGCTGAATGGAAAGAAAGTTGAATTTTTAATTTTAAGGAGATGGTCAAAAGAGAGTCATTTTTCACAATTGTCAGAATATCCTTACATATTCTGAACATCTGATAATCTGTCATACTCATTGTCACCCTGTAAAGCTGACTCAGAGATAAGATGCATTATATTCAATGGGACATTCTTTAGGAAATGCCGTCTGGACAGAATAATATAAAGTAGAACATACTCATTGAATATCTTATAATTAAAGAAAAAAAATCCAGGCAATACAATGCATCTGGCTCAGGGGTGGGTTCTAACTTACCTCGCCGCCAGTTTGCTTTCTTCCGTGCTGCGTGGGCGTGCCTCGTGGATACGCACGTGCTTTGCACACGCATGCGCAGTGCCAAAAATTCCCCAAAAAATCCAAAAAAACCCACCAAAAACAAGATGGTGGCGCATATGCAGTGCCAGAAACTCAGCTTCTGCGCATGCAGAAAGAAAGAAGAAGGGAGAGAAAGAAAGAAAGAAAGAAAGAAAGAAAGAAAGAAAGAAAGAAAGAAAGAAAGAAAGAAAGAAAGAAGAAAGAGAAAGAAAGAAGGAAGGAAGGAAGGAAGGAAGGAAGGAAGGAAGGAAGGAAGGAAGGAAGGAAGGAAGGAAGGAAGGAAGGAAGGAAGGAAGGGAAGAAAACTTATGACCACAATTGAGCCCAAAATTTTGGTTGCTAAGCAAGAGCATTGTTAAGTGAGTTTCACCACATTTTACAAGTTGGCCACGCCCACCCAGTCACCTGACCAACAAGCACACCCACTTGATCACATGACCACCAGGCATGCCCAACGAGTCACCTGACCACCAAGCCACACCCACAAAATAAGCCACGCCCACAGAACCGGTAGGGAAAGTTTTTAGATTTCACCACTGCTTTTATTAATTTTTCAGAGTAATTGTTGTTTGCTACATCAAAGCACGTGGCTACTTTTTGAACATAAGTCTTCAACTTTTTTTCCCTTCACTCAATTCTCCTTTCTCCAGTCTTGTGGTGTGTGTGTATGTATGTGTGTTGATTATGGCACTACAATTATCTCGACATTTTTACTCCCTTTCATTTGTTTCTGCGGTGCCGGCTGTTAGTGCCATTTCGTGATTATCTAAAACCGATTCATATCTAAGCACCGTTCTTCATCTTCATCTTGATGAATACTCTGCCAGCAACTCCCATCTGTTTCTGCATCCTTGGATGGGCTTTCAAGAGGTGCCTCATTTGTGGTTGCCTTTCACAACTACAATCATCTTCAGAAACACACCTTGGTATGTTCTTCGAATCTGATTTGGGTTTCTTTCGCCTTTGCATTTCTAAGAAAGCGATCATATGGTCATTAGCTGAAGAATCAATGCCAAATGCATATTTCAGGGATTAAACCAAATCCTTTTTTTCTTTTCTTCTGTTTTGGTATTGGGTCTGTTTGCCTTGCAAGCCTCAAAATGTTTCATATCAAATTTTGAGCATCGCATGGCTTGCTGTTTAAATGAACTTTTGACGCAGTGAGCATTTCCATGTGAAATGTAAAATGACGCTTGGATAAACATCAGGACAGGGTTAGAATTTACTGTGGGTTATTTGCAGAGGTGGGTTGCTACTGGTTCGGACCAGTTCTATAGAACTGGTAGTGGAAATTTGGCGCCGCTCACCAAACCTACAGTGATGACTGGCGATCCACGCTCCCGAACCGGTCCTCCGGTAGCTGCGGATTGAAAAAAACCTCTCTGCGCATGCGCAAAGGCTTCTGCGCATGCGCAGAGGGTCATTTCTGGAAAGGGACTGTGAAGCTTCGCTCATGCGCATGCACAAAACGTGCACATCTGTCGCAATGCGAACCGGTGGGGAAGGTAAGTAGAACCCACCCCTGGTTATTTGAATATCTGAAGAAGCATCAGGCAAAAGTCTTATTTGGGGCATGATTTTAAATTGAGTTGATAAAACCATGGCTTGTGATTGTTTTCCTGGTTTAGTTAGAGTTTATTTTTTGACCTGCCCAAGTCTCTATCTGTGGCATATGGATAGAAACCAGAGGTGGCATTCAGCCGGTTCTATCTGGTTCGGGCGAATTGGTAGTAGTGAATGCCCATCCACCTGGATGTAATGACGTTCCATTTATTCACATTTTCGAGATTTTGTGCATGCGTGGAAGGCATGGTCCCATAGAACTCAGGGCGGCGTACAATAGGAATAAGAACAATACAATAAAACATGACAATTTAAAACATAACATCATTTTAAAAACCATTCATTCAGTGGGAATCTGAACTTCTTCTTCTTCACTCCGCCTGCCGGAAGAGCCATGTTTTACGGCTTTGCGGAAGGCCAGTAGAGTGGGGATGGTCCGCATCTCTGGTGGGAGTTGGTTCTAGAGAGATGGGGCTCCCACAGAGAAGGCTCTCCCCCGTGGACCCACCAACTGACATTGTTTGGCTGATGGGACCTGGAGGAGGCCCACTCTGTGGGACCTAACCGGTCGTAGGGAGGAATGTGGTAGGATGCCGTCCCGGAGGTAGCCTGGTCCTGAGCCATGTAGGGCTTTAAAGGTCAAAACCAACACCTTAAATTGCGACCGGAGACTAATAGGCAGCCAATGCAGCTGGCGGAGGATAGGTGTTACGTGGGTGTATCTCGGCACACCCACCACAGCTCGCGCAGCTGCATTCTATACCAATTGCAGTCTCCAGATGCTCTTTGTAAAAAAAAAAAAGTGAAACCAATGCAGATGAGACCGGCACATCACTCGACATTAGAAGCAACTCCTGCAGTTTTCCAGCTGACCTGGGCAAAAGCTGCAGAATCAGGAATCCTGGAATTTGTAGTCTCAGTCCAAATTCAGGAAGTTGTACTGTATTCCCAGCAACAGTGAAACTGCCAAGATGTAATAATATGCCAGGCTCCATTATTTAAACATATTAAATGGCCAGTGGAGACCTACAACGGAATATTGCAGATTGTTTTGAATTAGACTTGGGGGAGACATTGGAGGAAAAAAAGCTAAAATAAGAAGGTTGGTTGGAGACCAGAAGTCAGGCATAAGAAATGAAATGAAAAATGGAATTGGCTGCGCTCGAAGCTTGTCTTCTAGAATGCCGCGTAGTACACAAACACAGCACACATTTGTCACTCTACATTTCCATGGCATGGGGTGGGATTCTGCCTTGCAGGAAACACCCCCTATTTTATTACAAGGCGTGTCTGTCTATCAGAGAGTTTGCTACTGTACGGTTGCAACTTTTGGGAGCATATTAAAGTTGACAACATGCTCTTTTCAAGATCAATATTAGCAGGAAAAGAGAGTGCTGAGAGACTTAATGCAATGTAGAATAGAATAGAATAGAATAGAATAGAATAGAATAGAATAGAATAGAATAGAATAGAATAGAATAGAATAGAATTCTTTATTGGTCAAGTGTGATTGGACACACAAGGAATTTGTCTTCAGTGCATAAGCTCTCAGTGTACATAAAATACATTCATCAAGAATCATATGATACAACACTTAGTGATAGTCATAGGATACTAAATAAGCAATCAAAACCATACTAGGAAACTAAATAAAACAATATAAATCATAAAGATACAAGCAACAAGATTATAGTCATAAGTAGAAGGAGATAGTTAATAGGAAGGATTAGAAAAATAATACCATAGTAATAGTCTTAGTAAATAGTTTGACTTGTGGGAATTAGTTGTTTAGCAGAGTGATGGCATTACTGCATGCAATTAAATCAGGGTACAAACTTTTTTACATATGGACTTCCCTTGACTACTCACACAAGTCCAAATTGTTTTTTCATATTGTTGGAAGGACAGAAAATATTTTTAGAGATATCCTGGGTGCCTCTAGCATTTATTCTTATCCATTTTTTTAAAAAGGAAGTCTTCGCAACTTTGCAATTTATCTTACCTTTCCTTTACCATTCGCTGCATTGCTTGAAAAATAATTACTTCCTTTGTGATCTACAGAAGAAGAAATGGGCCACCCTGGTTTTTCCAGAAGGGCATTTTTGTGTGTGACACGGTGACTTCCGATGAGAAAGCAGACCTGGAATCTTTCTTCATCACACTTATTTTCAATGTTATTTCTAATTGCAAGGGGCAAACTTTGGGGCTGCTTTGAACTCAGCCCTGTTTACAGGGGGAGCAACTTCAAAGTAAAATAATGGAAAAGAGGGTCAGAATTTGAGGGTTGGGAAACAGTGGGCACTTTGTGTTCATTCTCTCCCCCCCCCCCCGCTTTCTGGAGTTAATTCCCTGTGCATCCTTGCAACTCAATGTAGCCAATCAATTAAGTACAATGCCTGTCTATAAAGCTCTTGTTGCTGTTTGCTTGAGACGATCAGCTGCATATTGAACAGAGGGTGTGAGATGGGTGTTCCAGGCAGAATCCTTAATTCTGATATGCTGAGTTCTCACTGAGTTGCCCCCCTGAAAATTTGCAAGATTTGCAGAATTTCACAATTGGCAATGAATAGCTCTCTCTGGATTCTTCTCAACCAACGTTCTCAACATTCCCCCATTCCTCCAAATTGTTTTTAATTATAATTACAGAGAGCTGGTTCTGCATTTCCAAAGAATATTATCTCCCAAACCAAGATGGACTCAGACTTAGAAATATATTATTAATTTATAAAAGCTTGCAATCAGAACATCTTACCTGTCTGCTCTGTCCTACACATTGGCAAAAAAAATCAGAACATTAAATACAAGCTGAAAAGACAAGACCTTACAGACCCTCACTCTGTCAAAGACCTTGGAATACTCATATCAAATGACCTAAGTGCCAAAGCCCACTGCAACAACATCGCCAAAAAGGCTTCAAGAGTTGTTAACCTAATCTTACGTAGCTTCTTCTCCGGTAATATCACACTACTAACCAGAGCATACAAAACATTCGCCAGACCAATCCTCGAATACAGCTCATCTGTCTGGAACCCACACCGCATATCGGACATAAATACATTAGAAAGTGTCCAGAGATACTTTACGAGAAGAGCCCTCCACTCCTCTACTCGCAACAGAATATCTTACGCAACCAGACTTGAAATCCTGGGCTTAGAAAGCTTAGAACTACGTCGCCTTCGGCACGACCTAAGCAAAACTCATAAAATTATCCACTACAACGTCCTTCCTGTCAATGACTACTTCAGCTTCAACCACAACAATACACGAGCACATAACAGATACAAACTCAAAGTGAACCGTTCCAAACTTGACTGTAGAAAATACGACTTTAGCAACAGAGTGGTAAATGCCTGGAACTCACTACCTGACTCTGTGGTTTCGTCACCAAACCCCCAAAACTTTACCCTTAGACTGTCCACTGTTAACCTCACCCGATTCCTAAGAGGTCAGTAAGGGGCGTGCATAAGTGCACCAGCGTGCCTACCGTCCCTGTCCTAATGTTCCCTCTTATCAGTACCCATCTTATGTATACAAACAATGTTTTATCTATGTATATTACCAACATGTACTTGACAAATAAATAAAAACAAACAAACAAAAACCTCAATTGCAAATATATCCATGTCAATTCTGTTTTCCTCCTTTGTTTTTCAAGAAGATCAGAAATTTGAATGCTATTTTTTTTTCCTTGTTGCGCAAAACAACACTGCAGCTATGGTTGATAATATAGCGGTGCTGCGGGATTAAAAGGAAATTTTAAAAGGAGTTATCACACAGTAAGGGAATAGGGGCTCCGAAGTTAATTTGCTAATTTTGGCAAATTGAAGTTGGACCAGCTTGTGAAGAGCAAAAGGCCCATGGAGAAAGAAAGATCATCAAACTCTTGAAATATTTAGTAAAGTTTACAAAATTGTACTGTTTGCAATTTTACCATGTACTGTATGTTTACTTGAAAATTATCACTGAACACAGCTAGTCTTCTGAGAAAATTGTGTTTCAGTGTTAATGTACTATCAGACATTCTTAGACAAATGTGACAGATTTTTAGCTGCATTGATTGTCCATATCACAAATGAGCACCACAGGACTGGTTTTCAGACACTAAACCACAATATGATTATGTTTACTTTGATATGGATTGTAGACTGAAGTCACAAAATAAACCATAATTTGCTTTAGGACAGTAAATCATAAATGGAGCTACTCTGACAACTTTTAAATGTTGGTTATACTCAGAGGTGGGATTCATCAGGTTCTGACCAGTTCTGGAGAACTGGTAGCAGAAATTTTGAGTAGTTTGGAGAACTGGTAAATACCACTGACTGCCCCTGCCCCTATATATTCTCTGCCTGATGAATCCCAGCTGATTGGGAGGAAATGGGGATTTTGCAGTAACCTTCCCCTGGAGTGGGGAGGGAATGGAGATTGGAGCCCACCAAGCCATGCCCACAGAACCCGTAGGAAAAATTTTGAATCCCACCACTGGTTGTACTATTCAGATAATGTTTACAAAGTTTAAAAACTTTTGTTTGTAAAGTGTTGGGTGGATGGGAAACAACAATTAAATATAGATGAGTTTATCAACTATTTTAGTTTGATATCCAAAGTTTGATAAAATGGTTTAGGAAAGAGTAATATGGTTTAAAGACATGAGTTTATTTCTTTTTCTTTTTATGAGCCTTTAATTCCTTTGTTTTGGGGTGGAGTCAGGGTGACTGAGTGGAGCTGGGAATTGACTGGCCGGATGCCCTTCCTGACACCTGTGCAGAGTTGGCAGCAGATATTTTCTCTTTGCAGCCTGATAGAGAAACATCGGCCGCTGCCTAGGATTGAACTCTTAACCATCCGCGTTGGAGACGAGCTAGTTCACCTCTAGGCCACCACGCCACTCCGTTTAAAGATATGAATAAGATTTTGAATTATGTACCAAAAAGTTTACAACAATGAATTTTTTAAAGCATGGGGTATAGCCAAAATAATGATTCTTTCATGATGAAAAGACAGCACCTCCTTGTATTAATGATAAGTTTGTTTATAGCTCTCTCCTATTTTAACTTCCAAACAAAACCTGCATTTCCTTCCCACCATCTTCTACAGAAATCCTGGCTGTCCATGTCATGTCCTTGTGCTAAGTAGCATACAGCTATAGAATAGGTTTTGAAAGCTTGTTTTTCAGTGTTTCTGCATTAGTCCCATAATTCTGTTTAATTATTCTGCATGAATATAGAGCTCTGAGCCCATTTCACAGTGATTGATACGCTTGTTCCATCTAAATTACCACCATTTGGTACATTATGCCTTTTATTAGCAATTCTACAAATTTAACAAGTAAGGATGGCGTACCAACTTGCAAAGTTAGATCAAAAGACAGATGTTCCAATCTGCTTCCTACCCTCCCCCCCAGAGATGGTATCATTTTTGTTTTTGTGATTCAAAAAGAAGATGATCAAAGTGTCAGAAGAGGTAAAGATAAAGGGGTGTTTTAAAACTGAAATTCACTCCCGTGGGGTGGAAGAATAGGTACATGTTAGTACATAGACTCAGTTCTGATGGAAGCTTTCACAATTAACCACCAGGCCTGCATTTTGACATCTACCAACTCTGAAAAATTGGTACCCTCATTTAACAACTGGTGCTACCTATTATTGTTAGTCAAATGGGGATGAAGAATATAGGTTGTAATTGGCCCCCAAATGGGAAAGATCTGACAAGAGCGGATTATAGACACTGAAGCATATAATGAATGACTCCCAGCTGCAACCTGTATCAGCCTTCCTTGATGGTTTTAAGGCATCCGAGTTTCCTTTGGGCAATCAGGAATGTATTATACATCTCAGTGAGAGCATATTTATAGGTTCATCAGCACGAAAGAGAGGTAGAACTGGGATAAACCCAATTTGATTAGATCCGTTCCATTAGTTGGCGGAAGAACAATGCTTTTTAATCATCGTGGCAAAGGTGGATTATGTGAGATATGCCCTCGTTTCTAAAAGCAAGGAGAACAGTTAAGGGAGGACTCTGAATTTTGAGCATAGTCACGGACCTCACTGAGTCTACAGGACTGATATCAACCATTCAGGTATGTCCGACTCTTGGCTGCTCTAATCAGCACTCCATGCCCCTCTGTTTTGCACCGCCTCCTTCAAACCTGGTATAGTCATCCTGGTGTCATCCTTTATAGTGTCCAGCCAATGGGTGTTGTGGCTGGTCGGCCGTGGGCCCCTCCAGCAGCCGAATCAGAGGAGGAGGAGGTGTGGGAGTCAGGGTCAGCATCAAGGCAACCCGAGAGCTCCGAGGGGGAAGAGGGAATGGAGCTGTCAGAGACAGAGGCGGAGCCTAGGCCGTCCATCAGCCGTCAGATGGAGAGTCAACAGCCCCCAGGTCTGGAGGTGGCTGATGAGGAAGAGGAGAAACAGCTGGGTCCAGTGCCTGATGCATGGATGCACAGAAGGCAGAGGAGAGGAGAGCAGTGGAAATCTATGGGCCGATCCTTGGGACGGAAGAGCCACCACTGCTATCGAAGCCCCACCCTAGCTCTGGGGATAAAAGACAGGGGGCGGAGATGAATAGGTGTGGCAGACAACTATTCATCTCCCTGCCGGACAGACTTGTTAGACTGTTGTGTGTATGAGAGAGAGACTTTTTGCCGGGGCTGCTGGCACTCCTAATAAAGGGAACATTTGTTTAACTACAGAGGGTTTGTCATGTTTGGGAGCTGTGTCAGAACAATGGGTATTAAGGCAGCCCCTTCTCCTTTTTCCACCAATCGCTCCCAGAATGATTGACTTTTCGAGAGAGTCAGTTCTCATGACATGACCAAAGTATGGCAGCCTCTTTGTTTGGCGATCTTGACTTCAAGTGATATTTTCGGTGAGGCTTGGTCCAGGATTTCTTTGTTTGTTCTTCATTTGTTATTTTTGCAGTCCATGGGATGCGTAATAGTCATCTCCAGCACCGTGTTCAAAGACGTCCACCCTTCTCCGATCTGCCTTGTTACAGTCCACGTTTCACAGCCATTATAGCAATTGGGGAAAAATATTGCCTTAACTAATCTGCATCTGGTTGGGGAGGCTGATATCTTTACTCTTCGAGATGTTATCCATGCCGGACATTGCATTTCTTTCAAGTGCCATATGCATTCTGATCTGAGGGTTGCAGTTACCACATTGGTTGATTTTAGAACCTAGGAACATGAATATCTTTACTGTTTTGACATGACTGACTCTAAAAGCTGATTGGAAGTGAAAGATCAAGCTCTGAAGTTCCTTGCATACGGTCTGTTCATCACTTGTTGGTAATGAGCCTCTGTATGTGAAGTACTGAAGCAATGATTTAGGGGACCATGGGGTAGCTGTGAAGATGTTGGAGGGCTAGGAGACCTAGGATTTAAGACCTACTATGTTTCCCCGAAAATAAGACCCTGTCTTATATTTTTTGACCTCTGAAATATGGCCTTGGCCTTATTATTTGGGGGGGTTCTTATTATTTTCAGGGTGCAGCCATGAAGCAGGATCGGCATGGCCAGTTCTTGCCTGCAGCATTGCGAGGATTGGGTCAGAGCCGCTGCCATCCAAGATCAGCAGGCCAGATTCGGTGAGCTGGATGCACCACTGCTGCTCGGGAGAAGAAGAGAGAGAGGAGGTGCTGTGAGAGAGGCCATTTCTCACGTTCTTCTCCTCTGGGGTGGTGGCAGCACGTTCAGCTCCCCAAATCTGGCTTGCCGATCTCTGGATGCACGGCTGCCACTCAGGAGAAGAAGAAAGAGAGGCGGCGCTCCCCCCCTCGCCGGCCGAGATGTGCAGGCCAGATTTGGGGAGCTGACTTCCAGCTCCTGCCATGCCCGGCAAGCTGGGGAGAAGAGACTGCAAGGGGAGCCCCACCTTGCTCCATGCATCTCGTTTCTCCACTGCCCCACCCCTCCCCACCTGCACTCCCTCTCGCTGGCTGAGATCGGCAGGCCAGATTCGGGGAACTGAATGTGCTGCTGCCGCCTGGGAAAAGAACAACATGAGAAATGGGCTCTCTCGCAGCACCTCCTCTCTCTCTTCTTCTCCCGAGTGGCAGCGGTGCATCTGGCTCACCGAATCGGGCCTGCCGATCTCTGGACACACGCTGCCACTCGGGAGAAGAAGAGAGAGAAGAGGTGCTGCGAGAGACCCCATTATGCATGTTATTTTCCCAGGCGGCGGCAGCTCGTTCAGAAGTTTTTCTTTACATTGGAGTTTCCCTGCAAAGACCGGCCGAGAGAGAGTAGTGGAGGAGAGAAGCCAGATGCTGGTAAGATGCGCATCTCACATCTCGCATCTTGTGGCCCACCCCTCCCCATCCCCTGCCTTATCTGCCACCCCCAAATTGTGCCCGAACATCTTACCAGCGTCTGGCAGCTTCACCGCTTCTCTTTCTCGGCTGGTCTTTTCAGGGAAACTCCTTGCAATGTAAAGAAAAACTTCTCATGAGTGCGAGAAGTTGTTAATTGCTCGAACTCGTGAGAACTTTTTCTTTATATTGCAAAGCGTTTCCCTGCAAAGACCGGCCAAGAAAGAGAAGCGGCGAGCTGCAAGACTCTGGTAAGATGTTCGGGCACAATTTGGGGGTGGCAGATGGGGCAGGGGAGGCGTGTACATAGTTGGGGAAGGGGGCTTATTTGGGGGGGGCTTATTTCAATGCATGTCCTGAAAAGCCCTGTTGGGCTTAATATCAGTACATGTATTATTTTCAGGGAAACGTGATATTTAGGCATGAAAGTCACAAAGTTCTTCTCAGTTCAACTACCTTAATAGGCTTCTAACTCTACTAAATAAATAGGTAAAATTCACAGACACCTAAGGTAAAGGTAAAGGTTTTCCTCATACATATGTGCTAGTCGTTCCTGACTCTAGGGGGCAGTGCTCATCTCCATTTCAAAGCCGAAGAACCAGCGCTGTCCGAAGACATCTCCGTGGTCATGTGGCCAGCATGACTAAATGCCAAAGGCACATGGAATGCTGTTACCTTCCCACCAAAGGTGGTCCCTATTTTTCTACTTCCATTTTTACATGCTTTTGAACTGCTAGGTTGGCAGAAGCTGGGACAAGTAACGGGAGCTCACTCAGTTATGTGGCACTAGGGATTCGAACCGCCGAACTGCCAACCTTTCTGATCAACAAGCTCAGCGTCTTAGTCACTGAGTCACCATGTCACAGACACCTAGTGACCATCTATTCTTCATAAGCAAAGTTAAGGCAGATGTTGTGTCAGCCGGATCTCCAGCATGGGGTTTGACTTTGCAGCATGGTTGCTATTGGCTGCCATAGTAACGGGGAGGGGGGGCATGGCATTTGGGTTGGGGAAGTGAGCTGGTGAAGTGAAGTCTCATATGAACTGAAATGGAGGCTTGTTCTCAAGAATTATTGGGCTACTGAGTGGAGATGTTTACACCCTATCAAGGCCAACCATCCTAGGACTTCAGATGGGTGAAATACATGAAGATGAGCTTCACACAACACAATACTGGATGTTGATTGGACCCTCAGCATGGGACCCTAGGGGGAGGGATTTGGGGACACTTTCAAACTGTAACTTCCGTGCGTTTTGAATCAGATCTTGCCTTGCTTTTGCTGCTCTCATTTCAAACATTGCCAAAAAGGCACTAAGTTGTTAATCTAATCTTGCATAGCATGTTCTCTGGCAACATTACATTGCTAACCAGAGCATACAAAACATTTGTTAGACCAATTCTGGAATACAGCTCACCTGTCTGGAACCCGCATTGCATATCAGACATAAATACAATCGAGAGAGTCCAGAAATATTTCACAAGAAGAGTCCTTCACTCCTCCGCTCACAACAAAATACCTTATTCCACCAGACTTGAAATACTGGGATTAGACAATTTACAACTATGTCGCCTCCGATCTGATCTAAATGTAGTTCATAAAATCATATACCAAAATGTCCTTTCTGTTAATGACTACTTCAGCTTCAACCGCAACAATACACGAGCACGTAATAGATTCAAACTAAATGTAAAGCGCTCCAAACTCAACTGCAGAAAATACTACTTCAGCAACAGAGTGATCAATGCCTAGAATGCACTACCTGACTCTGTGGTTTCTTCCCCAAACCCCAAAAACTTTAACCTTAGACTGTCTACAGTCAACCTCTCCTCGTTTCTAAGAGGTCTGTAAGGGGCGTGTATAAGCGCACCACTGTGCCTACCGTCCCTGTCCTACTGTCCTATTGTCCTCTTTTATCGTTACTTTTTACTTATGTTTATACAAACTACTACTATCCTATACATGTTTGACAAATAAATAAATAAATAAATAAATAAATAAATAAATAAATAAATAAATAAATAAATAAATAAATAAATAAATAAATAAGCTCAGTAATCTCAATGGAGTTGAGGCTTTTCTTTCTTGGGCTTTGAACGGAGGCAGGCCCAACATGTTGATTTATTTATTTAAAAAAATGCTGCCTGATTTTCATTAAGTGTGCAGTCCCCAAGAATGGTGTGAAATAGCCACAAACTGTAAAAAAATAAAAAATAAAATTAAAATTAAAATGAAATCATAACACGTTAATTAAAATAAATTAAAACCATAAAATCACAGCACCAAATTAAAACCATAACATTTCAAGATATCAAAATATTCCAAGCAGGGCAAAAATGAGAAACACAGCAGCCAAAATTCAGTTAGAAACTCTGGGACAACAAATAAGTTTTGGATGGTTTGCAGATTTCTGGGTTTGAAATGAACAGCAAGGCCCCATTTCCGGTCTGTATTAACGTCCATAGCAACAGTTTTACTTGGTGCCTTAAGGATTTATTTTGTACTGTTTAAATTGTTCTCAGTTGTTTTTATGGTTTTTGATGTATGCTGCCCAAAATCATGGTTTGTGGCAGGGGCAGGTTGCTCTCAAAGTTGCTACTGGTGTGCTGCGCGTGCATCTCCACGTTTTGTGCGTGCGCGCACATGCTACGCACATGCGCCCCTCATGCGATTTTGCTTCTGTGCATGTGCGGAAGCAAAATCTCGCAAGGGGACATGCACGCACACATGATTTTGGTGATTTTTTTGCTTGCGTGCATGCGCAGAAGCAAAAAATCACCAAAATCTCGTGTGCGCATCCCCTCACAAGATTTTGCTTCCACGCATGCACAAGAAGCAAAAAAAGCCCAAAAATTCTGAAAAAAAGATGGTGACGCGCGACGGACTGGTGAAGACGATGGACCGCGCACAAATTACGTCATCGGCCGGCCACTACCGGTGTGGTAGAGTGGACCGCACCGGTAGGACCCCACCACTGGTTTGTGGCCACAAAAGGTATTTAAAAGGAGTCCATGGTGAAAAAAAGGTTGAGAATGGCTTATAAACTGTCAGAGACTTACAGCTGAGTAAATACATTCAGACAAGGCTGTTTGGATGAGATTTTACTTTAAAGTCCTTTAAAACCTCCGCCTGTGTAGCTACTGGAAGTATCACAATAGATACACATGCCAAAATTATGTCGTTTTATCCCACCGTACATTCGGTCCAGCAAGTAATAAAGCCAATACTATTCTAGAACAGAAAGCATCAATTGACTTTCAAAAGATGCGCCAAGATTCTCTCATTTATTTTATTTTTTTTTAAATTAAGCTAAATGAAATGAAAAATGAAAAGGGGCGAAAGGCTTCTAAAGGAGGCTCACGGGGGGCTTCTCTGACTGTAACCAGATTCAATATCGCTCCTTGCCAAAGGTTGTCTCGGCAAGCATAAATTTTAAATGGGCTGAAATTTGATTTTGCTTCATATTTTTGTGCAAATAAAAAAAATCAATCACACATCAACGGCAGTTGTTTCAAATAGAGCTTGACTTCACAAGAAGTGGCTCTGGTATTAAATATAATTTACGATGTCAAGGTAAATGTTTTAAGCCAGCAGTTTTAAAAATACTGACTTTAATAGGATGCATGACCCCGGTGAGTTTTTATTTAGTCATGAACATCTTACCTACATTACATTTTCAGGCATGGCCTGTGGAGAATATATCCTATCTGGCTACAGCAGCAGATGTAGATTTTAAGGGGATGTTTTCTTTCCTTTCGTACATACCATTTGTTCAACGCATCGTAATTCCTTCGGCACCTAGGGTATTCTGCGGTAACAACCAGAGGCTCCTGTAGTCTGTTAATGCAGCGTGTTCCCTGTGAACATGCTTCTGTGGCTTGCTTCAGGGGGGGATGCTGGGAGAGACTTTTTCAACAGTTGCCTCTCGTTTATTAATGAGATGAGAGTGCAACATGTAGCCATCTGTGACTCCCTTCCCACCCTGATACCCCTGCCATGATTTTTCTCCACAAGAAAATTCAGTGTTCATGAAATTTTACACAAGAATAGCTAGATAGGAGATAGATAGATAAATAGATAGATGGATAGATAGATGAGAGAGACAGAGAGAGACAGAGAGAAAGAGAGAGAGATGATAGATAGATAGATAGATAGATAGATAGATAGATAGATAGATAGATAGATAGATAGATAGATAGATAGATGGATGGATAAATAGATGAGAGAGACAGAGAGAGACAGAGAGAAAGAGAGAGAGATGATAGATAGATAGATACAGTAGATAGATAGATAGATAGATAGATAGATAGATAGATAGATAGATAGATAGATGAGAGAGACAGAGAGAGACAGAGAGAAATAGAGAGAGAGATGATAGATAGATAGATACAGTAGATAGATAGATAGATAGATAGATAGATAGATAGATAGATAGATAGATGAGAGAGACAGAGAGAGAGAAGAGAGAGAGAGAGAGAGAGAGAGAGAGAGAGAGAGAGAGAGAGAGAGAGAGAGAGAGAGATTTTCAAAATAGGACTATAGTCTAAATAGTGAAAGGGGAGCCGCCTTCTTCTTCTTCTTCTTCTTCTTCTTCTTCTTCTTCTTCTTCTTCTTCTTCTTCTTCTTCTTCTTCTTCTTCTTCTTCTTCTTCTTCTTCTTCTTCTTCTTCTTCTTCTCCTCCTCCTCCTCCTCCTCCTCCTCTTCCTCCTCCTCCTCCTCCTCCTCCTCCTCCTCCTCCTCCCGCAATCACTGGAATACAGTAAATCTCATATTCTTCTCATAATTAACTCTATTACATTGATCCTAGTTTATTTTATCCAATATCATCCAAAGAAGAGGTAGACTACTTTGATCCATGAAATTGCTTCTATTAGCCCTGTAATACTTTGACCAATTTTCATCAGGGTATGACAAAAACACTCCCCCAACATCACACACACACACACACACACACACACACACACACACACACACACACACACACATTTTTTGAAAGTGGAAGAAAGTCTAATAATGTTATGTTCTCCTCCAAATTTTGCACATAAAGCTCCAATTATATTACTGCATTAACTGAAATGATTGAATATGGCCAATTATCTATCGGTATAAAGATCAGATCCCATCCTTCTTGGCCAGCGCCACTTATTTTGCTTCACATTTTACATTTTGTAAATCAGCTGGGGCTCTGAATGTAATCTCTCCGTTTTAGGCAGACATCCTTTGTCTTAGAATATCATTTGCTTATTTATTAATTAAAATTCTATATCACCTGTATGATAGAAAGCTACTCCTAATAGCAAGTATAAAAAGAAGCAATACATTGTAATGAAAATGTTGCACGGAACAAAACTTTACATAGAGGGTAGGGATTGTTTTAGCTTTAAAGAAGACATAACTTTGTTTCATATCTTCATTAAAGAAATTTCTTTCCTGTGCATTTGGCCAATAACAATATCCCAATTTTTATTTGTGTCAAACCAGGGGCATTCCATGACTGTGTCACCTGGTGGTTTGAAATCTGGTCCTTCTTATCAAATTTTCTGGTCTACAGTTTAGCTAGTTTGTCCACTGAGCAAAGCAACTGCAAGATGTGTTTCAGGACCACAGACAGCTCTCTAAATTCTCAGCCCTCTTCTCTAGTGGTGAATTATGATGTCCAATGTGACAAGAGGGAAAAAATAGAGTAGTCCTATGAACCATGTGTGAGGAACAGAAAGTTTCATTTAAATTAAATTAAATCTAGTTTTTCTCTCTCCCCTAGTTCTGTCTACTTTTGGCCACATTCCATATACATTTTTGAGTATACATTTTGCTCTTCTACATTTTGAAGCTTTCTGTAACCATGCTTTGGAAATTGTCCAAGCCATCTTCCTTTGTCAAGGATTCCTTTAGAACCTGTTATATTTTTTAATAGGTTGTAAAATGACTTTATAGCAACCACTCTTCAAATAAATTTGCAACTATGTTTTACTGAGTCATGTCTGCCCCAATGCATTCGACATAGGAGCCGAGGTGGTGCAGTGGTTAGAGTGCAGTACTGCGGGCTACTTCTGCTGACTGCCGGCTGACTGCAATTTAGCAGTTCGAATCTCACCCGGCTCAAGGTTGACTCAGCCTTCCATCCTTCTGAGATGGGTCAAATGAGGACCCAAATTGTTGGGGGCAATATGCCAACTCTGTAAACCGCTTAGAGAGGGCTATAAAGCACTGTAAAGTGGCATATAAGTCTAAGCGCTATTGCTATATAGTGTTTTAGTTTGCTTTGGTACTTCCTTTAGTCTCCTGCCGGGAAACATGCTTACTTCTGATGATCTCAGTATCAAGTGAGAACTTGGGGCATTTGGCTAAGCCAGAGGTCACCACAGGCGGATAAAAGTCCAAGCTTGTGATCATAAAGCTGACGTTCTTGAGGTTTTCTCAAATCTGAGCCTTTTTATGACAGCAAGATGTGAGATATAATGGTAAATAGGTCACAGGAAGTAAGATATATTGATCTATAAACTGTGCATTCTTCATAGTTTTCTTTGATTAGGAAATTAAAATGAAGTCAAGGTGTAAATAAAAGTCAATGCAATTACATTTCTCAGTTTGTTCCTGGTGTTCAAAAAAATAATAATTTCAGTGAAGCTACTTTGAAGGAGACACAAAAGGAAATTATTGTACTCATGTTCTTTGAACGGTTCACCTGGAGTTGTTTTTCCAAATTTCAATGAGAGAAATTTCAAAGTTCTGGAAATGAGGCATTTCATCTTCTGACTTCTTGTATGATTTCAGCTGGATGCCGTGCTTTCGTTTTGGGGACATTGTACATGTTCTTTTTATTATTATACTTTCCAATTTACTGGAGTTTACTGTTAAGTTATACTTGCTAATACTTCTCCCATCATGGTGAAGTGAATTAATGCTATTTCAATTACAGCCCTTAGATGAAAGTGGGCT
The DNA here is from genome assembly GCA_023053685.1 of Diadophis punctatus similis. Classification (NCBI taxonomy): domain Eukaryota; kingdom Metazoa; phylum Chordata; class Lepidosauria; order Squamata; family Dipsadidae; genus Diadophis; species Diadophis punctatus. The sequence continues at coordinate 5,031,196 of JALIGW010000021.1, forward strand.
GGATGAAAAAAAAGCTGTAGTGGTGAAAGGATTATAGAGGTCCGCTCACAAGTCCATCTTCAGCCATAGAAGCTTCTTGTGATGACCCACAGAGATAACACAAACAGCTGGCAGTTCAAACAGGCCCTTTTAGTGCTCCAAATCTCCCCCAAACAAACCTCAAACAGCCTCTGGTCACAATTAGTCCAGCCCAGCACTGTCTGCACCAAGGCTGCATGGCAATAAATCCCAAATTTATCTAGCAAAACAAGAACAAAGCAAGGAGTTCAGGGGGCAAAAGATACAGATAATCAGTCCAGAACGCCACACAGGAATGCAAGGATTCTTGGCAAGTTCAAACATCGGCACACACAACACTCCAGGAACTCAGCATTTGTTCCCGACAAATGCCCCTCCCCACAGCATCTCCTTAAGTCTCATTCCCCAGGTGTGCCTGGTGAAGTTGGGTGGAGCCCTTTCCTCGTTAGTGGCCTCCTCCGTCGGAGCTGATCCTGCCTCCTCTGCACTCTCCAAGCTCTTGCATCAGAAGGGGGTAGTTCATGCTCCTGGGCTGAGCTCTGTTCCTCCCTGCCTGCAGGTCTTGCTAATTCTGAACAGCCTGGCCTGGCCTGACTCTGCCCTTCTCCAGTTTCCTCCAAGGCCAGTGGAGCTGCCCTCTCACTTGCTGTCAGTTCTTGTTCCAGCTCATCTTCTGCATCAGAGTCAGACTCCGACAGGGGCATGACATTTCTTGGGTAACTTTGGTCCATCAAACTACTCTGCAGTGTTGTTGTTTTGGGGGGAAAACTGGAGGAGAGAACGCTTCACGTGCTGCTTTGATGTTCCAGGAGGAACATAGACTAAACAAATAAAGTAAATATGAATGCAGAACGGTGTGCAAAAGGCCTGAGCCATTAATCTTGCTAGTGTTCACACACCCATACATTCACTCAAGACTGAGTTCATCAAGGACTAAGCGTCTACGCTCTAACATCCAACCCATCAACATTTATATATGTAATGCTACAATACATGTTTCATTTTGGCTGGGCAGTATAGTATGTCTGCTCTGGTCGTTTGTAGAATTGCAAAGGATAAACCTTTCTCTTTCAGGGGAAAAAAAAAGATAACCGAAGGGCCCTTGACAGAATTTATCTGTTGTAATAACGATTGAATTTTCAAGTAGTCTCGACTTCAAATGGGGGGTTAGCACAACAAACAGATTTAAAGGCACCCCCGTTCCTCCTCTTCAACAATATATCTGCTGTGGCTTGGCAGGGCTGGTTGAGATGTATTTGGAGCCCAGGCAGAGAATAATCAGATATCTCTTCTGGCTGAAATGGAAATCCACATCTATTGTAACTCATCTCTCTCTTACTGTGCAGACGGCTTCTGGGCTGTACTTCAACCAAGCATTTGTCACCTAATTTGTCTTTTCAACCTCAAGAGCCTAGCCCCTTGCCTTTATTCATCTCTTGCCTCGAAGGGTTTCTCCAAAGAGGGGATGTACATGAAATGATGAAGGCTGGATTGATGCTGCCTTTTTCTGCTTTTTCTAGAAGGGACGTGGACTACGACCAGATTCCAGACTGAATGAATGAAGTTTATTTTGAGCAGGAAATTTCCAGCCCAATAAAGTAGATCACAGGACCAAATGCCTTTAGTTCAGTGGTTCCCAACCTGGGGGTCGGGACCCCTTTGGGGGTCGAACGACCATTTCCCAGGGGTCGCCCCGGCATCCTCAGCTCCCCCCCCACTGCCACAAGCCTGGCCATATCGCCTTAACTCGCCCGAGCCCTCCGATTGGTCAGGAGAGGTGCCATTCGGTGAGAGGCGTTTGTTGTGGAAGATGATATTCCTTGTGCTCTTCAAAGACTGGCCCGAGAATTTCTGATCTGGCATAATTACATAGTTTTTGTGATTAATCGCTATGCTTTAATTATGTTCAATTTGTAACAATGAAAATACATCCTGCATATTAGATATTTACATTACGATTCATAACAGTAGCAAAATTACAGTTATGAAGTAGCAACGAAAATAATTTTATGGTTGGGGGTCACCACAACATGAGGAACTATATTAAGCGGTTGCGGCATTAGAAAGGTTGGGAACCACTGATTTAGTTAGAATCGGCACATAACCCCATCAGTTCCATTATCTTCTTTATCATTTGTCACCAGGAGTTTGTTTAACTAGAGAGACACTTTTCCTTCATCTTCTTCTTCTTGTGCCATATCCGTCATCGGATGTTGGCGATCTTGTTGGCGATCCTATTTTTATCAACAGCCGCACGAAAAAGTGCTGTTGAGTTTTGTCCAAACCAAATCCCTTAGATTTTGAAGCCATGATGTTGTTCTTCTTCTGCCTGGACCTCGTTTGCCTTCAATTTTTCCTTGGAGGATTAAGTAAAGTATGCCGTATTTTCTGAGTGTCGCATCACATGTCCGAAATATTCTAACTTTCACTTTTTTATGGTTTTGATGATTTCCCTTGACTTTCCCAGGCAGCTTATCACCTCCTTATTTCTGATTTTGTCAACCCAGCTTATATGTAACAGTCGCCTGTTAATCCACATTTCAAATGCTTCTAGTCTCTTCAAGTGGCTTTCTGTCAGAGACCAACTCTCCACTCCGCAGGATAGAAAAGATGTAGCATCTTCCAAGCCTGGTTTTCAATCTTGGGCTTATGTTATGACTGCAGAAGACCTTCATCTGGAGAACTTAATGTAACTGTGCTTGATTTGTCATTTTCACACTGGCTCCTCTTCTGAACCTTTAACTACTGTATATCCTGGAGTTCCTTCTCCATATGACTCTTTCTTGTTCTTTTGACAAAGAAAAAGTCAAAAGCACTGGTGCTGTTACCCAGTTTGGGTAATGAAACATCTACAAGAAAAGAACCAAGCTCCGAGAGCACCAAGGACCCCTTATTTCAACTCGGAGCTACAAATACTTTACTTCATTGCAGACACATTTTTTAAAAAGAAAATTAAACCTCCTAGGACTATCAGCCAAAATCAGAAGCAAAGAAACTGCATGAATGAGTAGAACGACATTGGGATAAAGAAAATACCGTATTTTTTTGGAGTATAAGATGCACCTTTTTCCCCGCTAAAAGAGGCTGAAAATTTGGGTGCATCTTATACTCAGAATGTAGCTTTTACTAAGCTTTTTTTCAGCCCTAACGAGGTGCTAACGAGTGAAGCAATCTTATCTTCCATTCCCTTTGCCTGCTTTTTTCATTGCTGCTCCCTCCGACAATAAACTGGGCTTCTGGGAGCCTTTTTTCAGCCTTAGAAGCCTTTTTTTCAGCCCTAACAAGATGCTAACGAGTGAAGTGATCTTCTGTGCTTTGCTAGCGAAGAGATCTTCCCTTTGCCTGCTTTTCTCATTGTTTCTCTCTCTGAAGAGAGAGAGAAGTGAAATGTTTTAGAAACTGTTTTTTATCCCCAACCAGGGGATAAAAAGCAAGCACGCCTGCTCAAAACCAGCAAACTAATGTGCTGAAGCTGATCAGACTAAGGACTAGTTAGATGAATACCTGGTAGGCAGATTATTTTTTCCCTATTTTCCTCCCCCAAAACTAAGGTGCATCTTATACTCTGGTGCATCTTATACTCTGAAAAATACGGTAGTGCACACTCACAACAAAGCATTGGTGAACAATACCAGCAGCAAGTTCAGAAATCTTTGTTGTGTAGAGAGCAGTTCCTTTCCAAGTGTTGGTCTTATTTTTAACTGTTCCCCATTAAAATGCATGTGCTTGCAATTTGATGAAGCACCTTGATTTAGATTTGTTCTTTGGAATGGAATAGTGCTTGCTGTTGCACAAATACACAGTCAAACTTCTTCCCCTAATGTCCTTAATATCCAAATCTTTTCTGGTGGCCTCCCAAACCTTCAGAGCAGCTTTCTCTAACTTTGGTGTCTTCCGGGAGTATGAGCTTCACACCCCAGGATTCTCAGAAATGAGTGATGATAACAACAATAGCACTTAGACTTATACACCTCTTCATAGTGCTTTACAGACCTCTCTAAGCAGTTTACAGAGTCAGCATATTGCATATGATGTCACTAGTTTTGGGTAATGAAATGTCTTCAAGAAAACAACCAAGGCCAGAAGGCACCAAGGACCCCTTGTTTAACCCTGAACTACAAATAGTCTCCTTTATTGATTCTCAGAAATACTTTTGCTGGATAGGGGCTTCTGGGAGTTGAGGAGTGCACATCCTGACTGGGAAATTTTGCTCTGGAGATGTATAGGGTGGAGAATCACCCCCTTATATTTCTGCTGATGGGTTTCAGATCTATCCTTGGTAGGTAAGAAAAACATTCTGCTTACCAGGGGTAGAGACGCTGAAAATGCTTAGAAGCAGGGGTGGGCTGCTGGGGATTCGCAGAGGTTCGGGAGAACCTCTAGCTAAGATTCTGTGCGGTTCGGAGAACCCCCAAATCCCACTTCTGGTTGGCCCTGCCCACCCCTCCCCTCACGTTCCATGAGTCCCCATGCGGCCCGTTCTGGATGCAGGTAAGTGCAGGGCATGCACGGAGGCTTAGGGTGGGCGAAAAATGGGCCTACCAGAAGTTTGGGGAGGCCGGAAATGGGCCTGTTTCTGGCCTCCGGAGGGCCTCCGGAGCCTGGAGAGGCTGTTTTTGCCCTCCTGGAGGCTTGAGGAAAGCCTCCAGAGCCATGGAAGGGCAAAAACGCCCCCCCCCCAGCCATGGTATAGGAGGCCAACTAGGCCACCCCCACCATGGGCACGCCCACCCAGCAACCGGGCAGAGAACCCCTTGCTAAAATTTTTGAAGCCCACCCCTGCTTAGAAGTATAAAAGAGAGAAATGTTATGATTCTCCTCTTTGTCTTAATGATTGTGTGTGTGTTTGTGTGTGTGTGTAGTATTCAACATAATATAGCTGTGCAGAGAATCTGATTACAAAGCACAATTAATATGGAAAAGATGAAAAGTTTTGTAATAAAATTTGCTAACTTAAATCATTCACATTTTCTGCGCTGGCATTCATACTTAGAACAGTCCCAAGGCTGAGATTAAAGCTGTTTGGTAGGTTACTTCAAGGCCTTTTTATTGCTAAATCTTATTATGTCTCTAAAATGTAGAAATTAATCACCTGTCATCAAAGCTGCAGTGGATTATTGACTTCTAAATGTCTCTACAAATTGATTCATGGTGGGATGAAACTGGAGACAGAGCTGGTTTAGCAATCTCGGTGCACGTCATAAAAAGAGGCATCTGAAAAGTGTTTCCACAAATGTTGCTTATTAGGGAGTTGGATTGTATTGGACTATGGAATCCAGGGATGCTCAGATTAGCTTTTTGAAGAGAAGAAAGCAGGGTGGGGAAACTGCAGATCTTCATGAATATGACATTATTCATCTTGGCCAAACACATTTCAGTATGCAGGTGTCACCATTCCAAGCCTGCCAGCAAGAGAAGAGACTATGCTGTGGGGTTCAACAGAAAACTTTACTGGTCTTGACTTGGCACACAGTGAATACAAAACGTTTCTATTCAGCATTACTGGCTTCCGCCAGCCAGATGGCTATGAGGGCTCGGCACCCTCCGCCCATGCCTGCTACCAGCCTGTTTCAGCAATCACTCTCCGGACCCGGATTCATGGCTTCTGATCCGGCTGCCTCTGTTTCTTTCATCCTGACCTTCCACCAGTGTGAGTTCATCCCAACACCCAGCACCTGACACCCAACTGTGCACCCCCTCCCTCCTCCATGGCAACTCCAACTCTTGGAAGTTGACAGGCGGCTCCCCTCTACCAGGGGGAACGTATGTGGAAGAGAGTAAGCACATGCACTGGTTAGTGGATCCGCGGTCAGGCCCGGGTTCTGAGGGTTCCCTCCCTCAGATACTCCATGGTGAGATACACCCTTTCCCCTATGCGGAATGGTCTTTCAGGTGATCTTTTCTTGTCCGTGTGGAATTTCTGGGTCTCGGCTGACAGCAGATTTGTAACTGCTCCCATGGCTTGCAACCATGACTTGCAAAGATATAGCCTGATGTTCCAGATCAACTTCTCAAAGTCTTGCAGAGAGCCCTGATGGCGCAGTGGTTAGAATGCAGTATTGCAGGAAAACTCTGCCCGCAGTCTGGAGTTCAATCCTGACTGGCTCAAGGTTGATTCAGTCTTCCATCCTTCCGTGTTGGTAAAATGAGGGCCCAAATTCTTGGGAGCAATATGCTGGCATTGTCAACCACCCAGAGAGTGCTGTAAAGCACCATGGGTTGGTATATAGTAAGTCTAAGTGCTAGTGCTATTTTTTTAAAAGCATCCACACTTTCAGTCATTAACTGGAAAGCCTCTCTCCCCCTGGAACTTGTACTGGCTTCCCATCACCCCTTTCAAACCTTGCAGGCTTCCAGCCCTGTTTCTTGCAGACAACTCACAGCTGGCCATCCCATTGGGGCCCTGAAAGTAGAGCCCATAGCATATGGATACCTGGGAGGTGGAACAGATATTTGGAGACATGAGAAGTTGGCATTGGCCCTGTTTCATTCAAAAGCTGCTGTGAATTTGGCTCCCTTCTCGAAATGAACTGCTATGCAATTTTTTAATTTCTGGTCCTGACTTTTTTATAATAATAATAATAACAACAGAGTTGGAAGGGACCTTGGAGGTCTTCTAGTCCAATCCCTTGCCTAGGCAGGAAACCCTACATTACTTCAGACAAATGGTTATCCAACATCTTCTTAAAAACTTCCAGTGTTGGAGCATTCACAACTTCTGGAGGCAAGCTGTTCCACGGATTAATTGTTCTAACTGTCAGGAAATTTCTCCTTAGTTCTAAGTTGCTTCTCTCCTTGTTTAGTTTCCACCCATTGCTTCTTGTTCCACTCTCAGGTGCTTTGACTCCCTCTTCTTCGTGGCAACCCCTGAGATATTGGAACACTGCTATCATGTCTCCCCTGATCCTTCTTTTCATTAAACTAGACATACCCAGTTCCTGCAACCGTTCTTCATATGTTTTAGCCTCCAGTCCCCTGATCATTTTTGTTGCTCTTCTCTGCACTCTTTCTAGAGTCTCAACTTCCTTCTTACATCGTGGTAACCAAAACTGAATGCAGTATTCCAAGTATTTTGGATGCTTATAACATCATCATCATCATCATTATTATTTTTATTTGTGGTTTGGGAATGAAACAAGAAACAATTAAAGAAAAACTTTGGTAACAGACTTAAGTCTACAGATAGGAAATGGCTCAACAGTGGGAAAGCATTGTGGTGTTTTCCAGACTGCCTGATTTAATAAGCAATTGATCAAGTGTTTTTGGTGTCAGAAGTTCCTCTAATCAGATCAGATTAACAGAGTTGGAAGGGACCTTGCAGGTCATCTAGTCCAACCCCCTGCCCAAGCAGGAGACCCTTACATCTGCCTCTACCTAGGATCAAACTCACAACCTCCTGATTGTGAGGCAAGAGCTCCACCTCTAGGCCACAGTAGCTGAGACTGTGCCGAGACAGGGGTGTCAAACTCGCCGTCTCACGTTGTCATCACATGACATATCACAACTCCCCCCCCCTTTATTAAACAATGGGTGGGCATGGCCTGCACGTGACGCATCCAGCCCACAGGCCAGAAGTTTGACACCGCTGCTCTAAGACCTTTTGGGGTCTGAAATCCCAACAAGGTATTGGAAGGAAAATGCATCTGGTTCAATTCCAATCTGGGAGAAAGATGCTGGAAACAACATGGAGGCTGATTGGAAAGAAAGTTTAATGAGGAAGCAAAACCACCAGGGTTTTGTGGTTCTGGTGCAGCTGACAAAATGGTTGAATGAGTGGATGGATCTTTATAGATTTCTGTGACTTTGAAGTTTGGACTGTTCTGGAGGTGGTGCAATGAAGGGGCCTTGTGTTCTGAAAGGGTGTTGGGCAATTCCTATGGTGACCAATGGCTTTCGTCCTCAGTTGGATCTTGGGTGAGCGGCTGCTTTCTAATCCTACCATCCTGCCAAGGAGTTTGGAAATATCCTGTCTTGAATGGATTACCAGCTCTGCATTTCTAAAAGCTGGCCTCCTCAGTTTCTGCTTGGGGGCAGGGAGACTGGGGCTGGTTTCTTTCTCCCTTAAGAGCACGTTTCTCCATTTCTCCCTTTGGGGAAATATAATATTCTGCCTTTTCAATATTCCTCAAAATATTTCATTCTTCGAGGGGGGAGGATTCCCACAAAGAGATTTCTGTTGGCTGAAACAGATTCCTTCAGTAGGTAACCTCTTCCAATACTTTAAAGCAAGGGTCCCTAACCCCTGGTCCGTGGACTGGCACCAGGCCACATCATGCCAGAAACTGGTCCACACAAACAAGAGAAGCCTCATCCACACACAAAACCACACACATGCAGAAAACCCTCTCTCCACAGAACCGGTCCCTAATGCTTAAAAGGTTGGGGATCGCTGCTTTGACATGTCCAACTGGACTGCTGGATTTAGAATTTCAATAAATGCAGCTAGATGGCAGCAGCTGCACACCTTGACTGACCTTAATGAACACTTGGATGGAGGAACCATCTGGACATCCAGAGCTGAATGTTGGACTGTTTCCATGGGCATGAGCGGATTTCAAGTTGACTTTGCCATATGTTTTTCTTGGTCTGCTTACTGGAAGACTGAAGTACGCAAGAGCTCTGACAAAGCTTAGCAAGAAGTCAAGGCGTAGCATCGCTTTGTACAACACATCCGTCTGGATTCCCTCTTCGTGTTTGTTCTATTGTATGCCGCTGAGAGTCAGGTCTGTGAAATTGGCAGCTGTGTATAAATAAATGTGTATCACCTTCAAATTCAAAAGAAAATGAAGTCAGAACGCTCCTGTGATCTACCCAGAATTTGATTCATTTTTTCTGTGCATTTATTTACAAAACAGATAAGGATGAATATATGTAATGTGAAATTTTGCACAATAGTTTCACTAAACGACAACCTTATTTCATGTGTTTCCTCCCATGATCTTGAAAGATTGACTCTTTCCACTTTCATGAATGAATGAATGAATGAATGAATGAATGAATGGCTTTATGGTCACCCTTATAGCTAGGGATTTGTATCCTGAAGGCCCAATAAGTCTACATTTATGTAGATCATATTGTTCTGGAACTTCAGTCTGATATCTGAATCTCAAACAACATCCCTCATAGGCGAGAAGCATGTGCATTTCACTGAGAAATGGATTGTTTGAACATCATGTTTATGAAATACATAATATATCTCAATGAAATATACAGACGCACAGAATAGACTGTGTAAAATAGCTATGAGACAATTATCAAGCAGGGAGAATTAACACATTGGCAAAATGATCTGTCTAAACTTCAAAGCAGGCTCCTTTTCCTCCAGGGGATTCTTCCTTCTCTTTGCTACTCCAACGTTTGCTTTAATTTATCTGATTAATGACTGAATGGTGAAAACTCTGTGTGTGTGAGTGAGAGAGAGAGGGGGGGGAAGAGGGAGGGAGGGAGGGAGGGAGGGAGGGAGAGAGAGAGAGAGAGAGAGAGAGAGAGAGAGAGAGAGAGAGAGAGAGAGAGAGAGAGAGAGAGAGAGAGAGAGAGAGAGAGAGAGAGTGTATTTGGTTGCTTAAATTAAATTTATGAATTTTTCTTAAGCCTGCCAAACAGTTTAAATATTTCATAGCTTTCAACCTAGGCTACAATTCTAATATTTATAAGTCTTGTGTGCAGATTTCAGAGATGATAATTACAACTCTCAAGACCAAATACAGCAGATGTTCAGTATTTCCTTGGCAAGGGTGTTTTTTCATGGCTTTTTCTTAAACTCAATATCCTCCTTATTTTATCTAAGAGGGTAAGAGAAATGTATTACCTGGCTTCAGTATAGTATAGCAATAGCACTTAGACTTATATACTGCTTCATAGTGCTTTACAGCCCTCTCTAAGCAGTTTACAGAGTCAGCATATCATCCCCCAACAATCTCATTTTACCCACCTCAGAAGGATGGAGGGCTGAGTCAACCTTGAGCCAGTCAGGATCGAACTCCGAATTGCTGGCAGACGGCAGTCAACAGAAGTAGCCTGCAATACTGCATTCTAACCACTATGCCACTATGGCTCCTAAAGTTTTCAGCCTTTGTGGACCTCGGAACAGCCTGCTTCAGCAAGATTGAAATATTCTGTGTCCCAGTCACTAATCAATCATAATAGAGTTGGAAGGGACCTTAGAGGTCTTCTAGTCCAGCCCCCTGCTCAAGCAGAAGACCCTATACCATTTCAGACAAATGAGTGTCCAGTCTCTTCTTTAAAACCTCCATGAGGGAGCACCCACAACCTCTGAAAGCAAGCCATTCCACTGGTTAATTGTTCTCACTGTTAGGAAATTTCTCCTTAATTCCAGGTTGCTTCTCTCCTTGATTAGTTTCCATCCATTGTTTCTTGTTCTACCCTCAGGTGCTTTGGAAAATAAGTTGACGCCCTCTTCTTTGTGGCAACCTCTCAAATACTGGAATACTGCTATCATGTCTCCCCTAATCCTTCTTTTCTCTAGGCTAGCCAAGCCCAAATCCTGCCACTGTTCTTCATATGTTTTAGTCTCCAGGCCTTTAATTGTCTTAACTGCTTTTCGTTGCACTTGTTCCAAAGTCTCAACATCTTTTTTTGTAATATGGTGACCAAAACTGGATGCAGTGTTCCAGGTGTAGCCTGGAATATTATGCTCCATATTATGGAGCATAGCCTTGGATGTAGTATCTGCCCTCCAAAGGGCAGATACTAGATCTCAAATGGTTGGTCATAAGGTACAGCTATCTAAAGAATATTATTCCTCTAATAGGTGGTACTCATTTTTTAAAATTTCTCATGACCCTCCTCAGTCCTTCAACCTATTTTCACACCACTGGGCTCAAGCCCTACAAGTTTTCTAACTGTGTGTTTGAATCTTGCATGAGCACAGGTGGTCCTCCATAAAGACATATGTTATCAAAGGACTTCTGCCCTTTAGATGGTTCAGGGATCTGTAGATTTATTTATTTATTTATTTATTTATTTATTTATTTATTTATTTATTTATTTATTTATTTATTTATTTATTTATTTATTTGTTTGTTTGTTTGTTTGTTTGTTTGTTTATTTATTTATTTGTCAAACATGTACAAGATAACAGGTATCGGTATAAACATAAACATAAACAAAGGAAGTAAGTACAAATAAATGGGGACAGTAAGACAGGGATGGTAGACATGCTGGTGCGCTTATGCATGCCCCCTTTATGAACCTCTTAGGAATGGGGTGAGGTCCATGGTAGACAGTTTGAGGTTGAAGCTGTGAGGGTTTGAGGCTGTAACAACAGAGTCGGGTAGAGCATTCCAGGCATTGACCACTCTGTTGCTGATTTTCTGCAATCGAGTTTGGAGCGGTTTACCTTGAGTTTGTATCGATTGTTTGCCCGTGTATTATTGTGGTTGAAGCTGAAGAAGTTGTTGACAGGTAAGACGTAGCAGACAATTTTGTGTACTATGCTTAGATCGGACCGCAGGCGGTGCAGTTCCAGATTGTCCAAGCCCAGAATTTCAAGCCTGGTGGCATAAGGGATTCTATTGCGAGTAGAGGAGTGGAGTACTCTTCTCGTGAAATACCTCTGGACCTGCTCAATCGTGTTAATGTCCAATATACAGTGTGGATTCCAGGCGGATGAGCTGTATTCAAGAATTGGTCTGGCAAAGGTTTTGTATGCCCTAGTTTGCAGTACAATGTTACTGGAGAAGAAGCTTCACAAGATTAGGTTAACAACAAGATGGTTGCTCTCAGAACATAGTACGTACATTTCCCTCTGCATAAAAATGGTTATCTAAGTTATGGGACTATGCCCTGATGCATGAAATAACAGCATTTCAAATGTTCTCCCTTAATATTCTCACATCCAAGGGTCTGTTAAATCTCTGGCTTCTTGGACAGAATTTCCAAGTTTTATTTTATGATTTATTCTGCATTGCTATTTAAACATTATTTGAATTTCCATTCAAGTACAATTCCAGAACCATAGTCTCCTGAACAACAGAGCACTAGAGCTGATCTGAGAAATTATGAAAATGCAATTAAAACTTGAATCTGTAGTCATCAGCTGAAGTCCCCAGAAGCATGAACCAACTAACGAGCTAATAACTTAAGCTGTGTGTGAAAACTTTGCAAAAAGAAACAGATTTTATTTGAGGGGAAGGAAGGTTCAGTGTCCTGCAGTTTCTCAAAACAGTGACACATCTGAGGTGGGAATTTATCCTAAACATTAATTTCCCAGACACAGCTTTCCCATTCTCAAGCAAATATCTCATAGGTTATGTGCAGAATTATATCTCAGTCTGATTTAATCTGCTTTAGCCGTCCTCGGGATGCAAATAATTTAGGAACAATTTGCTACAGGAAAACAGACTAATGAAGAAGAAGGAGGAGGAGGAGGAGGAGGAGGTGGAGGAGAGGGAGAAGGAGAGGGAGGAGGAGAGGGAGGAGGAGGAGGAGGAGAAGGAGAAGGAGAAGGAGAAGGAGAAGGAGAAGGAGAAGGAGAAGAAAGAAAAGAAAGAAAGAAAGAAGGAGAAGGAGAAGAAAGAAAAGAAAGAAGAAGAAGAAGAAGAAGAAGAAGAAGAAGAAGAAGAAGAAGAAGAAGAAGAAGAAGAAGAAAGAAGAGGAAGAAGAAGAAGAAGAAGAAGAAGAAGGAGGAGGAGGAGGAGGAGGAGGAGGAGGAGGAGGAGGAGGAGGAGGAGGAGAAGGAGAAGGAGAAGGAGAAGGAGAAGAAAGAAAAGAAAGAAAGAAAGAAGAAGAAGAAAGAAGAGGAAGAAGAAGAAGAAGAAGAAGAAGAAGAAGAAGAAGAAGAAGAAGAAGAAGAAGAAGAAGAAGAAGAAGAAGAAGAAGAAGAAGAAGAAGAAGAAGAAGAAGAAGAAGAAGAAGAAGAAGAAGGTGGTTTTTCCTTCAGTCCTGTCTCACTCTTGGTGATTCTATGGGCCAGGTCTCCCACATCTTCCGATCTTGCACTGCTTCTTTGTGTTGTTCTATGCTCTGACTGGTGTCAGCTTCGATGGTGGCCAGCCAATGTGTTTCTTGATGGCCTGGTTTTCTTTTATTGCTAACTCTTCCAAACAGAATTGCTTTCTTCACTGAATTCCCCCACATGACATGGCCAGACTAAAGAAAAGACAATCCCATCCTCCTTCTGCAGTAGGCTTCAGATCACTCTGCCCCACAAATTTATACCTAAAATGGGAAAAGTAAGAGGTGTGTGTATAACTAGAATCATCTGTCAGGTGGTCTGGAGAATACAGAAAGTACATTAGCTCAAAAATCAGTAGACAGCAGCATTGATGTTTGAATCATAACTTGGTTCTTCTTCTCTCAGGGGCCCTCAAAGTAAAGGAGCTTACAGACCAGCCATGGTAGTCTACATATCTGCCAGTGGTTGGTACAAGTTGAGACCCACGGAAGTAGCAACCACATTCCATATCCTGCAAGTATTAACTCATCCTGTTCAGATGTAGGTTCCTGCCAGTACGGTTAATAGCTGTTGTTCGGCGCAGAGCCGAAGACGCTGGTGCCGTTCGCGGCACAGGAGCTTTCCCCGGGCGCTTTCCCCTCCTGCATGGATGCCGCCAATTGCGTTCTTTTGCCCTCTGCGCATGCGCAAAGCGTTCTGCATGCGCAGAGGGCAAAAGAACGCAATTGGCGGCGTCCATGCGGGCGGGGAAAGCGCCCGGGGAAAGCTCCTGCGCCACGAACGGCACCAGCGTCTTCGGCTCTGCGCCGAACAACAGCTATTAACCGTACCGGCAGGAACAGGCAGGAACCCACCTCTGATCCTGTTATGTTTAAAAGTTTAAGGCATTTATATTTGTTCTTTCACAAGGAACTAATGGGTAATCAGAAATGCAGCCGACACTTAAAAAACCCAAGAGCTTTATAAGAAAAGCTGTCAAGAGACCATGGCTACTACAGATGCAAGGGAGTTATCCCCTTTGCTAAAAATTTATTGCAAGGCTGTAGATTCTATGCCGAAAATACCAATGAATGAACCGCCATGAACTCTGGGATAAAGAGAAATCGTTATCACCTAATTTGTGACTTTCTGTGACTTAATTCAAGCCAAGAGAATTGGGCTCCTGCTTTATTTCCCTTGAGTTTCCAAGATGGGCAGACTTTAATAGGGGTGTTTCTTTTCAGGGCAATGAAGCTATGAGTAGAAGCGGAAGGTGGAAATGTTAACATACGGGCATGGCATTTCTGGAGACTCCATCAACACTCTTGATGTGTGCATCTCAATCAATTGGCCACCAGGGACAATCAAAGAATTCCTTCCCTCACTTAAAGAGAGAGAGGGAGAACTCGCAACAGAATACCTTACGCAACCAGACTTGAAATCCTGGGCTTAGAAAGCTTAAAACTACGTCGTCTTCGGCACGACCTAAGCATAGCTCATAAAATTATCTGCTACAACTTCCTTCCTGTCAATGACCACTTCAGCTTCAACCACAACAATACACGAGCACACAACAGATACAAACTCAAAGTGAACCGCTCCAAACTTGACTGTAGAAAATACGACTTTAGCAACAGAGTGGTAAATGCCTGGAACTCACTACCTGACTCTGTGGTTTCATCACCAAACCCCCAAAACTTTATCCTCGGACTGTCCACTGTTGACCTCACCCGATTCCTAAGAGGTCAGTAAGGGGCGTGCATAAGTGCACCAGCGTGTCTACCGTCCCTGTCCTAATGTTCCCTATTATCAGTACCCATCTTATGTATATAAACAATGTTATATCTATGTATATTACCAATACGTACTTGACAAAATAAATAAATAAATAAATAAATAAATAAATAAATAAATAAATAAATAAATAAATAAATAAATAAATAAATAAATAAATAAATAAATAAATAAATAAATAAATAAATAAATAAATAACAAACAAATGAGCCGAGGTGGTGCAGCGGTTAGAGTGCAGTACTGCAGCTACTTTAGCTGACTGTGATCAGCCGTTCAGCTGTTCAAATCTCACCGGCTCAGGGTTGACTCAGCCTTCCATCCTTTTGAGGTAGGTAAAATGAGGACCCAGATTGTTGGGGCAATATAAATATACATTGCTTACTGGTGTAAACCGCTTAGAGAGTGCTTGCACTGTGAGGCGATATCTAAGTCTCACTAATAAATAAAATAAAATAAAATAATAAAATAAAATAAAATAAAATAAAATAAAATAAAATAATAAAATAAAATAAAATAAAATAAAATAAAATAAAATAAAATAAAATAAAATAAAATAAAATAAAATAAAATAAAATAAAATAAATAAAATAAAATAATAAAATAAAATAAAATAAAATAAAATAAAATAAAATAAATAAAATAAAACAAACAAATAAATAAATAAATAAATAAACCTTGCTTCACTTAGTAAAACCCTACTGCATGCTTAACTGCTGTATAAAAATCTCAGGACGGTAGGATATAGTTTGTTAAAACACAATTTCTTGTAACATTAAAACAAACAAACAAACAAACAAACAAAAACAAACAAACAAACAAACAAACAAACAAACAAACAAACAAACAGACCTGGTTGGAAATCATGCAACTGGAGGATTCTCCTTTTGGACCCAAAACATGCTTCAGCTAAGAGAAACTTCAGAAATTCTTCTCCAGATGGGCTTTCAGATGTTATACAAAATGGTTTGTTGGTCTGTTTGTTGGTTTGCTTAAAGTTATCCAGAACTTCTGATTGTGCTAGGTTGCCTGTCTTTTCCTACAATTGACGATGATGATAAAGATGATGATATTATTCGGGGGTCGGGAGGGTGGGGCCAGCTAGAGGTGGTATTTGCCGGTTCTCCGAACTACTCAAAATTTCCGCTACCTGTTCGCCCGAACCGGCTGAATACCACCTCTGTTCCCTAATGAGCTCCCATGAAGACTAAGTAGAAAGTGGATTCCAGACAGAGAGGCAGGGAGGAAGCAGGCAGAATATTGTGCTTTCTGCACAAGAGAGGTTGGTTTTTCTCCTGCTGTTTTCATAGTTGCTGTGTAAGTTTAGCGTAAGAAGTTCATGCTCAACGAGAAAACCCCAGTTCATTTAATTTACATAGTAGAGATATTATCAATAGTCCTATAAGAAAAATGTATCTGAACGACTATGTAAGTCTCATCAATAGCTGAACAGTCACTATATACTCAATCCCAAAGTAGTTATTCTCTGAATGACTCTGGGAAGCAATTGGATTGTGACATTTAGCCCAAACCCTCTGGAACCTAATATGAGGTCATTGATACAAATACATTTGGTAATTACTGTACAGGCTTATCGCTCTGCTGTTGGGCCTTTGAAAAGCTTGCAAAGAACAATTTGTCATTGATGTAAAACTGAAGTCCACTTGAAGGTAAATGCAGTGACAAATCTGAAAGCATTAGAATCCTATTTAAAAATTAAGGCATTTTTCTCTTAGGATTGTTTGGAAAAAAGGTATATGGAAATACGGAAAATCCTAACCAGCTACAGGTTGTGAAATCCAATCTTTTTGGGCTTAGCCTTGTGCCATATTGTAAAGTTCACATGAATTTGTTTTGTCTTCGGCAATGAAATGGGGCTATAAATCTCTAACTTCCTTTTGTTGCTGTGTTACCAATCTGCTTGAAGTGGGAATGATTTTTTTTATCGTGTTTTCCTTTAATGTGTTCTTAACAGGGGGCATTTTTAAAAAAAAAAATGAGATAGTTTCATGCTACTTATTTTTGAACAAGATTACAATGATGTTTTTAACCGAAAAAATAATAAGCCACATAGGATTCAGTGCTGAATAATAATACTCAAGATCATCATTTACTTCCAACAGGGTGAAAATAAGAGCCCTGGTGGCGCAGTGGTTAGAATGCAGTATTGCAGGCTAACTCTGCTCACATTGCCAGGAGTTCGATTCCCTCAATCCTGACAGGCTCAAGGCAGAGGTGGGTTCTTGCCAGAGCTGCCCGGTACGCAGCTCCGGTAGGGAGCGGCGAATTTCGCAACTGCTCCGGAGCCCTCTCTGCCGGTCTACCCGGCACGTCGCCATTTTTTCCCTGTGATTTTTGGGCAATTTTGCTTCTGTGCATGCGCGGAAGCAAAATCGCGCCAAAATCTTGCGAGGGGACACACGTGCGAGAGAGATTTTGGTGAGATTTTGCCTCTGCAAAAATTTTTGCTTCTGCGCATGCGCGGAGGTAAAATCTCATCGAAATCTCTCTCGCGCGCGCGTCCCGTCACGAGATTTTGGTGTGATTTTGCTTCCGCGCATGCGCAGAAGCAAAATCATGCGAGGAGGCGCGCACGTAGCAAGCGAGCGTGCACCCGAAGCGTGGAGATGCGCGCGCATGGCTCCGGCAGCAAGGTAAGTGAGCAACCCGCCCCTGGCTCAAGGTTGACTCAGCCTTCCATCCTTCCGAGGTGGGCAAAATGAGGACCCAGATTGTTGGGGGCAAGAGGCTGACTCTGTAAACTGCTTAGGGAGGGCTGTAAAAGCACTGTGAAGCGGTATATAAGTCTAAGTGCTATTGCTACGGCATGCTAATTTTTCATACCTAGAAAACACTGAAAGAAGTTAAGTCTAGTTGGCCTTACTTATAGTACAACAGTTCAGGCTGTCCTCCCTTATATAATCAATGTCACAAAAAGAATCAAAGGCAGAAGAAATATGGAAAGTTATAATCAAGCCATAAAGGGCAGAAAATCAAAAAGGAAACCAGAATGATGGTATAAAAGGGATCGGGTATTTTTTTTAAAATTTTTCTGAAGACCCTGAGCTATTTGGCAAGGCCATCATTCAAAAACATGGTTCTATCTCAGCTTATAGTTTCAGGGCATCTCCAAGATGTCGCATTTAAGAACCTGCATATCAGCGCATGTAAATTCAGCTGCAGTCACATTTCAGAAAATAAATGAAAGGATATTCTTTCTTTTGATAACAGAGGGAATTGGGAGAATAAAAGCAGAGGTTGGAGCACTTGCAGCTTTGGATCGACACTTTTAAATCCTTGGGTTCTCATTTATTTATTTATTTATTTATTTATTTATTTGTTTGTTTGTTTGTTTGTTTGTTTGTCAAACATGTACAAGATAGTAGGTATTGGTACAAACATAAACATTAGCAAAGTAGGTACAGGTAAATTAGGCAATAGGACAGTAGGACAGGGACGGTAGGCATGATGGTGTGCTTATGCACGCCCCTTACAGACCTCTTAGGAATGGGGTGAGGTCGACTGTAGACAGTCTAAGGTTAAAGTTTTTGGGGTTTGGGGAAGAAACCACAGAGTCAGGTAGTGCATTCCAGGCATTGATCACTCTGTTGCTGAAGTCGTATTTTCTGCAGTCGAGTTTCAAGCGGTTTACATTGAGTTTGAATCTATTGCGTGCTCGTGTGTTGTTGCGGCTGAAGCTGAAGTAATCATTGACAGGCAGGACATTGTGGCAGATGATTTTATGAACTACATTTAGGTCAGATTGAAGGCGACGAAGTTCTAAGCTATCTAAGCCCAAAATTTCAGGTCTGGTGGAATAAGGAATTCTGTTGCGAGCAGAGGAGTGGAGGACTCTTCTTGTGAAATATTTTTGGACTTCTTTATAACTATTCTTCAGATACACTTATCTAAATGTTACATGTTAAGAAGGAGGAATTCTCTTTCACCTTTAGAAACAATAATAAAAAAAGCATCCTCTGTTTTTCTCCTGGCTCCACTAATCAGACCAGAGAACATCTAGTCATTTTCTTGTTTCTTGTTTGTTGATCGTTCTCACCACAGAAGTTTGCTTCTTGTATGCCAGTCTGTATTGATTTTTTTTTTCATTTAACAATCTGTAATGCTTTGCATCAAGGTGAAGTTGGGGTGATTGAATGGAGCTGAGCATTACTGGCCGGATGCCCTTCCTGACGCCTATGCAGAGTTCACAGCAGTCAATTATTAATTGCGCCCAGAGAGAGAAATATCTGCCGCTACCCAAGATCGAACTCACAACCTCCTGATTGTGAGGCGAGAGTTCCACCTGTAGGCTACGACACTGTTTGCCAGTCTGTACTGATAACCCAGTTAAAATGCTTGGTGGATGACATTTGGCATCAATACAGATCCTGATTCAACACAGCTACCAGAGGCTCATTTGCACACATGAAGACCAATGCTATTTCATCCCCAAAGTACAGCATGAATGGGATAATGGTAGCAATCCATTCTTCATGCGACCATGGTAGCTGGTGATGTGGGAATGAATGAATGAATGAATGAATGAATGAATGAATGAATGAATGAATGAATGAATGAATGAATGAATGAATGAATGAATAACTGAATCACCTTTAGAGTATGTACATCAGTTGTACATCACTAATTTTTGGTGAGTTCCTCACAACACATTAAAAAAATTAAATTCTACCATTAATTGTTTATCACAGTACTCCTAGTATTATGAATCATCAGTGTTGGGAAAATTTCCATAAACTTTGAAGTGAATTGATATTTGATAAATGAGTAATTGCTTTTAATGCTGATTAAACTGTGATTATTATACGTTTAGTGTATTATAATGTGATTATAATACGTATAGTATAAAAAAAAGGTTTGGTGGCTTAAAATCTTTATCAGGGTTCTGCTGACCCTGTCAGTGAATTTCACCTTAATTGAAGAAACAAACAAACCCGAATAAACAAAGCTGTGAATTGCACAGTAGAGTTCATTTAAAGCTGAGAAGTTACAAGCCCATGATTAGATTCCTCACTTCCTTCTGCTTTTGATGGAAGCACAAATTTTTTTTGTCTCTTCCAGAGGATTCAGCTTGGATGTGGATTCAGAATTGGATATATCCATGGTGAACACCAGGCACCTTAAAGGATTTCCGAATTCCTCCATTATCAGAAATTCGTCTTTCCTCTCCAGAGCCAATATCTTAAGAAAGGAAAATGAGTTTCCTTACTTTTTAAGTCAGCCTTCAGTCTAATAAAGGTAGGGCACTTTTAATATTATATAGAATAGAATAGAATAGAATGGAATGGAATGGAATGGAATGGAATGGAATGGAATAGAATAGAATAGAATAGAATAGAATAGAATAGAATAGAATAGAATAGAATAGAATAGAATTCTTTATTGGCCAAGTGTGATTGGACACACAAGGAATTTGTCTTAGTGCATATGCTCTCAGTGTACATAAAAGACAAGATACGTTCGTCAAGAATCATAAGGTACAACACTTAATGATAGTCCGGGTACAAATAAGCAATTAAATGATATTAGGAACCAGTCAATATAAATTGTAAGGATACAAGCAACAAAGTTACAGTCATACAGTCATTTGTGGGAGGAGATGGGTGATGGGAACGATGAGAAGATTAATAGTAGTGCAGACTTAGTAAATAGTTTGACAGTGGTGAGGGAATTATTTGTTTAGCAGAGTGATGCCATTCGGGAAAAAACTGTTCTTGTGTCTAGTTGTTCTGGTGTGCAGTGCTCTATAGCGTCATTTTGAGGGTAGGAGTTGAAGCAGTTTGTGTCCAGGATGTGAGGTGTCTGTAAATATTTTCACAGTCCTCTTTTTGACTTGTGCAGTATACAGGTCCTCAATGGAAGGCAGATTGGTAGCAATTGTTTTTTCTGCAGTTCTAATGATCCTTTGAAGTCTGTGTTTGTCTTGTTGGGTTGCAGAACCAAACCGGACAGTTATAGAGGTGCAGATGTCAGACTCAATAATTCCTCTGTTTTATAAGTCTTAGTCTCAAAAGCAGTTGTTTCAGGAAGAGGAAGAGGAGGAGGAGGAGGAGGAGGAGGAGGAGGAGGAGGAGGAGGAGACATTCAAACAAATAGCAAAGTCAAAAAGTTAAGTTTTTAAAAAGTATGCCTTTTTCATTTTTAATTCTGACAAGCACTGTATGGTATTATGTACTCATCTGTCTTGAAAAATTATTGAAATGAAGTTTGAGTAGAAGAGAAGAGTTAAAGAGTTTCCTACTATCACTCAATTTCTAATATAGCCATTCATATACATACCAGCAAATTCATTTTTGCAGCCAATTTAGCAGTGACTTCGGATAGAGTGAAATTTCTTCTTTCCAAAAATGAGTACATTTTTTTAAAGAAAGGGGGAGCAGAAAAGGATTCAAGAACATTCATACATCATTCACCCAATCCCTTAATAGATTTAAATTCTGACCTATACTGTTTTGAATCCCTATTGCCTAAAATATGCAATGTTGTAAAAACTATTTATAAAAATAATATAAAATGGCATTGGGTACAAACCTATACAGTTTAACCACTGAAATCTAACACTTTTACAGAATGTTGATGAAGATTCTCAGTCATCCAGGTAGAATTGTCTGGAAGTTGAGTCTTAACAACTGGACTTCTTCCCCTTTTTGGTTTGAAACCTTTCGCTGCTTATCCAAGTAGATTCTTCAGCCCTTCTTCAGTCCTAAGGGCATGAAGTTGTCATGATTCAACTTTCCGAGAACACTTTGCAAAGATTAAAAAAACAGAAACACAGTACAAACAATGGAATACAAAGCTTGATTCAGACATCTACAGAGCTTTCTAAAAGATACAATCTTGTACTGTGTCCTAGAGCCACACGTGATCTAAGATTCATACCATCTTTGATCTAACAACAGAGTGGTCAATGCCTGGAATACATTACCTGACTCAATTGTTTCTTCCCCAAACCCCAAAAACTTTATCCTTAGATTAAGTTGAGTCCTTAGGGAGTAGGGCGGCATAGAAGAATTCCCAAATAAATAAATAAATTATCTACCATTCCTAAGAGGTCTGTAAGGGGGCGTGCATAAGTGCACAATCGTGCCTACTGTTCCTGTCCAATTGCACCCATATATTCATACTTCTTGTACTCATAATCATGCTTGTACTATTATATATATATATACAATCATGTTTATACTTTGTTTATACTTTGCTTGTTATCATATACGCTTGACTAATAATAATAATAATAACAACAACAACAACAACAATAACAATAATAGTGTCAACAGCTTGGATTTTTGATTGACAGTATCTTTTCTCATATACATTGGGCTTAGAGCTGTGGTGGCTCAGTGGTTAGAATGCAGTATTTCAGGCTATCTCTGCCCACAGCCAGGAATTCGATCCTTTTAACAGATTAACCTTGTAGGTCATCTAGTCCAACCCCCTGCCCAAGCAGGAGACCCTACACCATTTCTGACAGATGGCAGTCCAGTCTCTTCTTGAAAGCCTCCAGTGATGAAGCTCCCACAACTTTTGAAGGCAAGCTGTTCCATTGGTTGATTGTTCTCACCGTCAGAAAATTCCTCCTTATTTCTAGGTTGAATCTCTCCTTGATCAGTTTCCATCCATTGTTTCTTGTCTGGCCTTCAGATGCCTTGGAAAATTGGTTGACCCCTTCCTCTCTGTGGCAGCCTCTCAAATATTGGAACACTGCTATCTTGTCTCCCCTGGTCCTTCTCTTCACTAGACTAGCCATGCCCAGTTCCTGCAACCGTTCATTGTATGTTTTAGCCTCCAGTCCCTAATCATCTTTGTTGTTCTTCTCTGCACTCTTTTCTAGAGTCTCAACATCTTTTTTATAGTGTGGTGACCAAAACTGGAAATCCTGACTGGCTCATGATTGACTCAGCCTTCTATTCTTCTGAGGTCAGTGAAATGAGGACCCAGATTGTTGGGGACAAGATGCTGACTCTGCAAACCACTTAGAGAGGGTTGTAAAGCACTATGAAGCAGTCTATAAGTCGAAGTGCTATTGCTATTGCTAGATACAGCGTGTGGGTTGAAATATCTATATTATGGATAGAAATTAAAAAAAAACCTTAGGAAGAAGCATTAATCAATTCTGGAAGGGTAACATTTATTTATTTTATTTATTTATTTATTTTTGTCAAGTATGTGTTGGTAATATACATAGATATAACATTGTTTATATACATAAGATGGGTACTGATAAGAGGGAACATTAGGACAGGGATGGTAGGCACGCTGGTGGGCTTATGCACGCCCCTTACTGACCTCTTAGGAATGGGGTGAAGTCAACAGTACACAGTCTAAGGGTAAAGTTTTGGGGGTAATGTCAGGTAGTGAGTTCCAGGCATTTACCACTCTGTTGCTAAAGTCGTATTTTCTACAGTCAAGTTTGGAGCGGTTCACTTTGAGTTTGTATCTGTTGTGTGCTCGTGTATTGTTGTGGTTGAAGCTGAAGTAGTCATTGACAGGAAGGACGTTGTAGCAGATAATTTTATGAGCTATGCTTAGGTCGTGCCAAAGGCGATGTAGTTCTAAGCTTTCTAAGCCCAGGATTTCAAGTCTGGTTGCGTAAGGTATTCTATTGCGAGTAGAGGAGTGGAGGGCTCTTCTTGTAAAGTATCTCTGGACACTTTCTAATGTATTTATGTCCGACATGTTTGTCTTTCTTTTAACAATTCTAACTATGAGCTGCTTTAAATGTAAATTTGGAAAGTTTGGATGAAATTGCAAAGAGAATAACTTCAGAAATCAAAACCACCCTTCTAGTTGCCACCAGCCAGGGATACAGAACAATTAAACCCATCCTATGGATTATGTCCTTTTCCTACATTTTCTTTTCAGGGTTATTGTATCTATCACACTGCAAAAGACCCAGATGAACTCCCCCCCCCCACCAAAAATAATAATAATAAAATAAAATAAAACCCGATAGAATGATTACAGCCGTTGCTCGGAATGACAAGTATTATCAACAAAAATTAATCAGGCGCATCTTTTAGTGAACTCAATTAATAATGTGCAACAACAGGGTCTCTTTTCTTAAGATGAAAATTAATTAGTGGAGGGAAGGTCACCTGGAGATGCTGACATCACTCATCCGAAGGTTCTGGCAGCTCCTAATTATTTGTCTTCCAGGCTTGGCTGATCAGAAATTATTGCAATACCTGAGCAACATTTTGAAAAAGCTTTGTGTGCGGCAGTTTTAATTAGACCTGGTATTTGATTAATGCAGTGAAAGCATTTAGATCGGCCTCTTATCATTGACTGACTTAGAAGTTTAAGAAAATAGCTGCCTGAAAGTTAGCATTCAGCTCAGAAGAAGACCTACTTTTTAAGGAATCCTGCTTCTTAGATGTTATCAGAAAGATGTTTCTTTTCTAGCATTGCGAGAGGTAAAAAAAAAAAAAGTAAGTTTACTGAATACTTCAGACAAAACCTTCTTTCAGAAAAAAATTATTACATTGGAAAAGCTTTAATGAGAGCGGAAACTGCAAATTGGGTGACCTAAACTAGCAATAGATTTTATTTATTTATTTATTTATTATTGGTTCTTCTAGGCCGCCCTACTCCCGAGGGACTCAGGGCGGCATACAACAATTTTATGAGAACACTAATAATAAATCATGATTAAAACATCAGTTAAAACATATAGAAAACGTTAGAAAATGATTCACCATCAGACATACTGGGGGGGGGGAGTTCAGATGGAGCTAGTCTCCTCCCCCTGCCTGCAGGAAGAGCCATGTCTTGACGGCTTTTCGGAAGGCCAGCAGTGTGGGGATGGTTCGGGTCTCTGGGGGAAGTTGGTTCCAGAGCACGGGGCCCCCCACAGAGAAGGCTCTCCCCCTAGGGCCCGCCAGCCGACATTGTTTGGCTGACGGGACCTGGAGGAGACCCATTCTGTGGGCCCTAACCGGTCGAAGGGAAGTATGAGGCAAAATGCAAGATCCAAGTTAAACCAGGTCTTTAAAAAAATTTTAAAGACAAAAAAATATTGAACAAAAATACCTACATGGTTGGAAAAAATGATAAAACAACATACAGATTTCAAACCAGAAATATTTTTGTTGGGCATCTTACCGGAAAAGTATAACAAGGGGAATATATATCTGATTTTACATGTGTTAACGGCAGCTAGAATTATATTTGCACAACAATGGAAAAGTAAAGAGATCCCTACAGATAAAAATGTAATCAAAAAAATATTAGAATGTGCAGAAATGGATAGACTAACCCTTAAAATTAAGGAAAAGTAAAAAACTGAATACTTTTAAACATGGAACTCATTTTATCAATGGTTAGCCAATAAAAACAGAAGTTTGAAACATGGAAATATAAGAGGACTAATTTCATAAGGAAGGTTTGCTAAAATAGATAAGTGATGATGATGATGATGATGAGACTAATAACAATGTAATGAACATTATTGTAAACATAATGATTATTATTTCCCAAAATTACTTGTACCCAGATAACACACTGTTTATTTAGAAATGGAATCTTTATATGTAATAAAACTTTTTAATTTTTTTTAACATGTAACATGGTTTGGTGAACTTTTAGTCTCCCTGATGTTTTTGACCCTTATTCCTCCTGCATCTTTACATCCTTGCATTTTGAAGCATGTGTTATCAACACCATCATGATAAAACAATTTATTTATTTATTTGTTCAAATTTATATGCCGCCCAACTCCCGAAGGACATTTGTCAATTATGACAAATGACAACCCAAGACAGAGATTTTAAATAAGGCCACTAGTCTATCAAAAAAATTTATTTCCCCTAGACCAGGGGTAGGCAAAGTTGGCTCTTCTATGACTCATGGACTTCAACTCCCAGAATTCCTGAGCTAGCATGATTGGCTCAGAAAGTCTGGGAGTTGAAGTCCATGATTCATAGAAGAGCCAACTTTGCCTACCCCTGCCCTAGACTAATGGGATTGGTAAAAGAGGAATAGCCTACTTCTTTCCTGCAGAAGACTTCAGGAGGCTTCTAGGAGGGGAAATTGTGATTAGTTCAGGTGTTGGTTTGCTGGTTTTGCTAGAGCAAGGAACATTCTATAAGAAGAAACCAATAAAAACTGATTGAGTGTAAGGCTAACAATCTGTGATGTACATTTCAAGGGCAACAATCTGATCCAGAGTGTGCAAGGATATGCACATAGCCTGTGTCACAAATGCCTCAAACCAAGCATATCCTCTTGGTTGATTCTAGAATTATGGAGGAATTGTGGAGAGTGGTTATAGGAGCTAAGGAAAAGATCCAGATCTTTTAAGATATTCCCTTTACAGAATAACAGAATTGGAAGGGACCTTAGAGGTCTTCTAGTCCAACCCCCTGCTCAAGCAGGAGACTTATACCATTCCAGACAAGTGCCTGTCCAATCTCTTCTTAAAAGCCTTCATTGATGGAGCACCCACAACTTCTGAAGGCAAGCTGTTCCTCTAGTTAATGGCTCTCATTGTTAGGAAATTTCTTCTTCATTCTAGCTGACTTCTCTCCTTGATTAGTTTCCATCCATTTTTTCTTGTCTTTCCTTCTGGAAAATTGAAAGTGGAGGATGCAGGCATTTCAAAATCCCAACAGATTTTAATGCTCATTCACAGTCTCTCCAATTATATCAGGACTGGTGATGTAATGAATGAAGTAAGCGAGTGACAAGTATTTGTCTCAGGCTGGGGACAACTGTCCTGCCAACATCAACATGATCCTCCCAAGGCCCTTAAGAGAACAACAAAGCTTTCCCTGTTGCCGAAATGTGGGAAAACATAACCGAGGGCTCAAATCCTGGGGCACATAGCTGTACTGTGGACAAATCTTTTGGTTTATCTGTGGCTAAATTTCTGTCTGCAGAAAAGAGGCTGATCCAGCTGAAATGTGTTAAGAGAAAAAGGATTCCTGAATGGAGTCTGTGACAATTTGCCACAGCCCATCTGGTTGTATGAGTGTGCCCATGTCATACATTGTCGATAATCAATAGTTCATCCCAGATTAAAAGACACATTTTTCATTATGCATTTTCACCCACAATTTATACACACACACACACACGACCCCAAAAGTCACATCAATATACATATACATATTGTTCTGTCCTCACTACACATTAGTCTGTGTGCAGCTTGACATGCAGCCAAACCCATCTATCCTCCAATAAAACAGACCATGTGTGTAGATCTGAATGCTTTATTGAAAGAACAGGATATGCTGAAACTGGGGAAAATAGGGATACATACCTACAATGAGAACCAAATACAAGATAGGCAGTATTAAGTTACTGCTGAACATAACAATTAATAAATACAAGCAGTCCAAAGGGGGGAGAATAAAATCTCATAGAGGCGATTTGGATCTTTACTTGGAATTCAGACAGTTAGAAATAAAGCCGAGATTAAAAGTCTAGTAGAAAATATTTATTTTGGTACAAAAACAATAAATCCTGCATAATTGCATCTTTGCTAAGAAATGCGACCGTTCAGGTCAGGAGCTTAAGGCAGAAGGAAGGAATGGTGGCTCAGGAATACACACATACGTACAACTCATATCACGTGTCTGCTTGTATTGGAATGTACCATAATATTAGGATAGGGGTGCATCACCCTGCATAGACATACAACTGACAATATTCACACCGTGACACCCGGTTTGAGAGTGCAGGCTGATGGATAAATGGGTGGGGTCAGGTTCAAACAATATACTTGGTATTTGTCCCTCCGGCCACTAGATGAAGCTAGAGAGCAACAACAGTATACAAAGGTCGTATATTGGGGTATAATTGTCCCTCAGGCCACTAGATGGGGCTAGAGAGCAACAACAGTATATAAAAGTTATATGCTGGGGCATGATGCATATACATATACACACACTGATGTAGCTTTTGGGGTCTTGCTGTACTTGTTTTTGCAAAATAAATGTTAATTTTTGCAACTAAAGCCATTTTTGAAGCTTCATGTCTTTCCATTTAAGGATCCAAGTAGTGAAAAGCCTTTTCTTCACCGCTGGTCACTTTCAAATTCTTGATATTGAAGCCATCTATGAGTTTCTTTCTTTATTCCTGATTGTTCTGATAGAAGAAAGCAAAGGCTACATTCCAAAATAATTAGCATTCTGACCCATAATTCACATTTGCATTAGAAAATCTTTCCTCTTGAAGAGAACTTTCATCTCTGAAAAGATATGGTATCCTATGCATTCACCTTTTCTCCTTACATGACTACTAAAATTAGTTTCTGGTGTATGTATGTATACATATTAGGGCCGTGATGGTGAAACTATGGCACGGCTGCCACAGGTGGCACACGGAGCCATATCTGCCGGCACATGAGCTGTTGCCCTAGCTCAGCTCCAGCATGCATGTGCGTGCCGGCCAGCTGACTTTTGGCTTGTGTGGAGGCTCTGGGAGGGCGTTTTCGGCCTTCGGAGGGCCTTCAGAGGGGCGGGGGAGGCCATTTTCGCCCTCCCCAGGCTCCAGGGAAGCCTCTGGAGCCTATGGAAAGTGAAAAACAGGCCTACCGGGCCCACCGGAAGTCAGGAAATGGGCTATTTCCAGCCTCCGGAGGGCCTCCAGGGGGCAGGGGAGGCTGTTTTCGCCCTCCCCAGGCTCCAGGGAAGCCTCTGTGGAGAGCAAAAAACAGGCCTACTGGGCCCACCAGAAGTCGGGAAATGGGGGAGCAGGGGGGTCGTGTGCGCATGCGTGGGGGGTGGGGCAGCGCAGGGGGGTCACGTGCATATACAGGGGGGTGGGGCATGGGGGACATTGAATTATGGGTGTCGGCATGTGCGCGCGTGCTTTTGGCACCCGAGGAAAAAAAGGTTCTCCATCATTGTATTAGGGGAGTGATGATACACAGATACCTCTCGTTCTAAAATGGCCCAATTCCAAACTTTAATTTGGCCAGTGACCAGCCTAAGGTAAAAACAGATAAATAAACTGTAAGAAAATAGCTTTGTAAATATAAATGGAATAGAACAAGGTATTATTAATATTAAATCTATTGTTCTAAAACCAACTGTTAGAATCTAAAATACATAATGTTATTGATTTCTAATGTTATGGGGAAAAAAACTAATACACACAATCAATGGGGATTTTTGAAGTCCTCGTGGTATATGACCTTTCTAATCAATCACTATGTTTTTATTGCAATCAATGATGGCAACAATCAAATGGGTTTGCAGTATAGTTTTGCAAGAGGCATAACAAAATTTGGCAAAGTCGAAGGAAATAATCTCTATTTGAAATACATTGCATGACTTGGATATTTTAGCAAATGATTTTTTTTAAAGGACAGTTTCCAAGGGAGGGAGGGAGGGAGGGAGGGTGGGAAAGGAAAGGAAAGGAAAGGAAATAAAGGGAAGGGAAAGGAAAGAAGGAAAGGAAAGGAAAGGAAGGGAAAGGAAAGGAAAGGAAAGGAAGGGAAAGGAAAGGAAAGAAGGAAAGGAAAGGGAAAGGAAGGGAAGGGAAGGAAAGGAAAGGAAAGGAAAGGAAAGGAAAGGAAAGGAAGGGAAGGGAAAGGAAAGGAAAGACGGAAAGGAAAGGAAAGGAAAGAAGGAAAGGAAAGAAGGAAAGGAAACGGAAAGGAAGGGAAGGGAAAGGAAGGGAAGGAAAGGGAAGGAAAGGAAAGGAAAGGAAAGGAAAGGAAAGGAAAGAAGGAAAGGAAAGGAAAAGGAAGGGAAGGGAAAGGAAGGGAAGGAAAGAGAAGGAAAGGAAAGGAAAGGAAAGGAAAGGAAAGGAAAGGAAAGGAAAGGAAAGGAAAGGAAAGGAAAGGAATCTATGTTGGCAAAGGTAGAAATGAATTTGAGAAAACAATTCATGGTGAAGATATGTTATGGAAGCGATTATTGGCCATTGCAGATTCATGACCTGATTATGTGAATATTAGCATCCAAAATTTATGAGATGATTGGGATAAATCTGATCTTCACTGAGGGATTTGGAGACAGCAACAAAATTGTACGGCATTTGAATCACCAAATTTTGTATACCAGAATGAACCCCTCTTCTGTCTTGAACATGCCTCCAGAAGGTGACAGATTACATCATTTAACAGTTAATAACAAATGGAAGCATTTCGTTTTAACTCGTTCATTTCTCAAATGCGTGGGTTACGAAGATTACTTTTAAAACCAAATGTTTTTCTCTGCTTTCACACTGTTGGTGCATCAAAACATTAGCGGAACATTTCATTTGTTCCTGTCATCTGAGGTGAACCAATTATCTATGCAAACTGGGGCAATTCACTGCCAATATTTTATATTTTTTATTTATTTTTGGAATGCATCTCTTCAATTATTCCTCAGTATATTCTGTGATCATTGTGAACATTCATTAACTATATTTGTCACCAATGGTGGCATATAATATTTCAGGAGGGGAAGCTAATGGGTGTTCAAATTAGCAATGCTTCACTCAACAGAGAAATTAAAAAATGGACTTTTCTCCAAGAAATATAAGATCCATCTATGTTCGTTATGGACCATGTTGGTTGAACAGGACTAACCTACTGTTATTGCTATCCAGGGATGCTAAACAGAACAGAACAGAACAGAACAGAACGGAACGGAACGGAACGGAACGGAACGGAACGGAACGGAACAGAACAGAACAGAACAGAACAGAACAGAACAGAACAGAATGGAACGGAACAGAATGGAACAGAACAGAACAGAACAACAGATTTGGAAGAGACCTTGGATATTGTCTAATCCAACCACCTGCTCAAGCAGGAGATTCTATACCATTCTGGACAAATAGCTGTCCAAACTCTTAAAATCTTCCAGTGATGGACCACCCACAACTTCTGAAGGCAAGTCTGTTTAATTGTTTTAGGTTGCTCTTCTCCTTGATTAGTTTACACCCATTGCTTCTTGTTCTGCCTTCAGGAGTTTGGGCTCTTCTTTGTGGAGCCCATTAGATATTGGAACACTGCTATCATGTCAGCCCTAGTCTTTCTTTTCACTAGACTAAACGTACCCAGTTCCTCAACCATTCTTCATATGTTTTAGCCTCCTCTAATCATCATTGTTGGATTTCTCTGCACTCTTTCTAGAATGTTGTGGTG
Source organism: Diadophis punctatus similis (assembly GCA_023053685.1). Taxonomy (NCBI): domain Eukaryota; kingdom Metazoa; phylum Chordata; class Lepidosauria; order Squamata; family Dipsadidae; genus Diadophis; species Diadophis punctatus. The sequence goes on from JALIGW010000021.1 coordinate 5,062,002, forward strand.
ACCCCAAGACTGATCCTACAGAAGATCTCTTGGTGGTGCTGGAGTTTGTTTTGTTCTTGTTCTTTGTTTTAAAAGAGTTTTCTTTCATATAATCATTCACCCCCTTTAAAAAAAGCAACATGTGCTTTTAAACTACATTCTGCATATTTCAGATGACAAAATGTAAGCTCTGCCCTGCCGTACTGTCTACGAATGTTGATCTCAGCCAAATAAGAGCTAAATTGCTGAGCCAAGATCCCCACTGATGGCATCCACACCACCATTGGACAGCTGTGGCAACTTGAGACACTGACCCAGCCGTTCCTGTGATAGAATGAAAGTCATGAGAACAAGTTATATAGGGATGCTATATCTGAAACCATTACAACCATTGATTTTCAGCTCAAATGCTACTGTAGCAGGGGTGGGTTCCTCCCGGTTCGGACCAGATCACCCGAACCGTTAGCGACTCGCTGGTGATGTAATTTTGGCATCACGGCTCCAGTTCTGTCTGTGCCGGTCCCTGCTCCCCGCCATCTTTTTTACTGAATTTTCAGCCGATTTTCCTGTGTTTGGATGGCTTCACAGCATTCTATGCTTTGAAAAAAGCCCTCCTGCCCACCCCGGTTAATACTGACCTTTATTTCTTCACCCGAAGCACAGCTGATGAGCTCCTCAGCTGTGTTTCGGGCTGAATCCACCTTCTGAGCATGCACAGAAGTGAAATCGCGTAAGGGGACATCACGTGAAATGTCGCGACACGAACCGGTGGCGAAGGTAAGCGAAACCCACCCCTGTACCGTAGAGAACATTAGTTGGGTATAGTGATATGTGTGTTTGTGTTTGTGCGTTTCCACCACTGAATAGAGGTCAACTGAGGAAAGACCTCTGTGTGACCAATCCTTCCTGATCACATGATGCATCATTCAATCAGACTCCTAGGACTTGATTTATGGGGTTCTTGTTTGAAGATGAAAGACAGGAAGCTCCAGACTGGAGGCGGACCTCAGAGGGAACCCCATGGACACCCCTCAAGTAGTTAAATAAATATTAGAAGGAACCCAGGCGCCTTTTGTTTAGCTCTCTGGGGCTCAGCTGTGTGTTTGCTCTTCCTAACTACATCACTTCAAATTACCAGTAAATTAACAGACTAACACTTTCAACCTCAGAGCAGACTTGATCCAAATAGTCTTTAAATGCCATTTCTGTTCCTATTAACCTAAAGATCGGCACAGCAGATATTTTTGTGAGCCTGCCCAGCGATACAGGGCATTAATGGCTCAGTTGTGACAGCCCTTCTCATGATGATTTATGATTCAGTGTTTAACTTGATTACTCCACTGCTGACTCTGAATACTATTTCAATTAGTGCACAGAAGGTCACATCAGAAATATTCCTCTATAATCTATTCCTATTAGCGCTAATACACAGAGTAACCAAATCTTTTCACCCTTGTTGATTCAAATCATCCATAGCACTAACTGCAAGCTTGTTTACCGGTTTGCTTCTTCGGACACATCCGAAACCATAATTTTCAGTCCTTTGAGTATCATTAATAGCCGGGCTGCGACATGGTGCATGCAGCATCCTTTCGGGGAATGGAGATATTGTGTGTGTGTACACGTATGCTGTTAAAAATTAAGAATATCTTTTTTTAAATAAAGCTATTTACAAATGGGAAATGGGAAATATCTAATCCTTACAGTGAAATGGAACATTACTAATTTTCTCTTAGTTTAACTAACCTAAATGCTACAAATTCCAGGCAATGAATTCTATCAAAGCCAGGAAGGTTTGTTTTGGAACAGGATTGCTCTGTAATTAACTAGACATTAGCCTGCTTGTACCATAAAACACACCTGTTTGTACAGCCTCGACTGTAATGATTCTGAGCAATTTAATTAAAAACACATTTTGTGGATTCCTCAACTAGAGCACAACGTCTCCTGCAATCGATGGGAATTATGCGAGAACATAGCAATACGGCCCCAACATCTCTTTTGAAGCATGTTGCCCAACCCTTGAAATCCAAAAACAAAAATTGCTGGGGAATTCCCAGAATGGTGGCAACTCGGGCAAATCAGCCATCAACAAGCATATAGAGATAAACAATGTTTACACTCCCTTCTAGCATTGAAGATGTTACCTAGTCTGGTAACAAAACGTTTTTAAGCAAACACCAAAGACTTCACAGACAGTGGTTAGAGTGCAGCACTGCAAGCTACTTCAGCTGACTGCTAGCTGCAGTTCGGCAGTTCAAATCTCACCAGGCTCAAGGTTGACTCAGCCTTCCATCCTTCCGAGATGGGTAAAATGAGCACCCAGATTGTTGGGGGTAATATGCTGGCTCTGTAAACTGCTTAGAGAGGGCTGTAAAGCACTATGAAGTGGTATACAAGTCTAAGTGCTATTGCTATTGCTATGTAACCCCTAAGTAAATAGCTTAAGATGGAGTGGTTAAAGGAGCTCCACTCCATAAGAAACAGGGTTGTTAGAATCAGCCTTGAAAGCTTGCTCTGAACTTACTGCTTGAACAAAGGTCTTCCCCTTTCTCTGCACTAAAGGCAGTGTAAAGCAGACCACTGATCAGGGTAAAGAGTGGAAGAGGGTGTAAAATCCATGCAGGGTGCCTACAGCCTCTAGAATTGCTTGTGGTGGAAAAGTACTCAAATATATAACATGCTCCAGTTTGAAAGTCCATCCGCTGAGCCCAACCAATTTCATTTCTACAAAATGTATAGGAAAAAGTCATAAAACAATCAGCCTTGATTTTCATGTAATGGTATGAATGATCACAGGTTGCCTAATTAGGTGCATACTACATAGTCTGTAGCAGGGGCGGGTTGCTCTCTTACCTCGCTACAGGAGCTCTGCGCACGCATCGCCACAGAGCTACACGCACGTGCTCCCTTGCGCATGCGTGGAAGCGAAATCTCAGCGAAATCTCACAAGGGGACGCGCGTGCGCGATTTCGGTGAGATTTCGCAGAGATTTTGCTTCCGTGCATGCGCAAAAGCAAAAAAGCCCCAAAATTCGGCACCGGTGTGGCCGCGCTCAAATAGCGCCATCTGCTGGCCGCTACCGGTACTATAGAGTGGGCCGCACCGGTAGGAACCCACCACTGGTCTGTAGAGATTCTCAGTCATCCAGGTCATGGTTGTCCGAAAGGCGCAACTGGACTTTCTTGTTTTTTCTTCAAAGACTCTTTGAATGGTGTGGGAGTAGGAATGGATTTCCAGGGGGAAAAATACTACAGAGTACAGGAACCATTAAGCACTACTCAGGTAACCCTGAGGACACAGATAAACCTCCAAGTGCTTCAATGACCCTCTAAAAGGATGCAAGTGACCATCTGTCTCCAAGGAATATAAATCCTTCCATTCCCCACTATCCTGTCAGAGCTGAAAAAGCTTCTTGGATGAGAAGCAAAACGTCTTCAAAGAAAAAACAAGAAAGTCCAGTTGCCTCCTGAAAAAGCACCTTTGCACAGTACATAGCAGCGGTGAAATGCTGCCGGTTCGGAAGGGCCGGTCAGTCGTTGCAGAGCCGATGGAGCTGGCGGCGGTCGTGGCGCGGGGCTTCTCCCGCCCGCTTCCCCCACCCGCCTGGATGCCGCCATTTGAGTTCTTCTACACTCTGTGCATGCGCAGAATTTTCAGTTCACATTAGAATTGCTGTCATTCTTGATTAATTTTTTTCTTAAATACCTACAATAGGACACGTCTAAAAATATTCTATATTCTTAAGAGCCGAGGTGGCACAGCGGTTAGAGTGCAGTACTGCAGGCCACTTTAGCTGACTGTGATCTGCAGGTCAGTGGTTCAAATCTCACCGGCTCAAGGTTGACTCAGCCTTCCATCCTTCTGAGGTAGGTAAAATGAGGACCCAGATTGCTGGGGGCAATATAAATATACATTGCTTACTGGTGTAAACCGCTTAGAGAGTGCTTGCACTGTGAGGCGGTATATAAATCTCACTAATAAATAAATGAATAAATAAATATTGGACGTAGGTGTAAGCCAGTTCAGAGCCAATCTGAGATTGGAACAGGCCAGCGTTAATGCACAACATACTCAATTAGCAGATCTGTGGAATAAAATAAATGCAATAACGGGCTAATGCTGCGTTCAGCTTCTTTGTGCTGCAGTCGGATTATCCAAGAAGTGCGCACAACTAGTTAATGTGGCTGTGTTAATTTCAGCGCAGATGCAATCCCCAGCAGGCCATAAAAAGAGACCAGGAGAGACAGCTGTATCTTGCTGCTGTCTCATAGCTACTGAAGTTCTTTTGCCTTTCAGGTGTCTTTATATAAACAGTCAGAAATGTTCCATGCTGGAAAACATTGCAAAGGGTCTCATTTGATACCCACATTATTTTTAGCGATTTTTATCACTTGTGGAGAAACGGCAGATTGTTGGCAAGTTTGCATTTTTTCCCCCTCCCGGGGCAAGTTAGATTTTTTTTTTACCCATTTTGTTTTGACTTGGCTTTCTGGGACTTTGAAAGGGCAGCGGTTGTGGGTCCTGCTGGGTTTTCCAGCCAAGATTGTAATTAGATTGTAATTAGAGTTTCCTATAGTTTTTAAAAGATGGACACTAAGAGCTGCATTGAGATTCCACAAGGCCGTTTGCAGAGTTCTAAGAAATCCAAGCAAGAGTACCAACAACAAAAAAGACACTTGGGCCAGTGGTGGGTTCCTACCAGTGCGGTCCACTCTATAGCACCGGTAGCGGCCCGCTGGTAACATCACAGTACTGGTGCGGTCGGTTGCCGGTGCCTGGGCGCCGCCATTAAAATTTTTTTTTTAAATTTTCTTCTGCGCATGCCCAGAAGCTGAGCTTCCAGCACTGCGCATGCGCTGCCTTCCTACCCCACAGTGAGTCCAATCAGGGGAGGATGGCTGAGGGAGCGCGTGAGATGCTGAAAGAATGGGCGGCAGGACCTATCTCACTTCCCCTCCCTTCAGCAGTCCGAGAAGCCACGAATGCGCGGTGATGATCCCAGGCATTTTCGCACGTTTGAGGCTTCTGGAGCTGCTGAGGGGCGGGGGAATGAGCGGCAGGAGCCTAGGATCATCAAATGGGGAGAAGCATTCAGGCCAGATGGAGCCTCCTAGAAGAACCACTGCCGCGGTCTTGCTGCTCCCGCTGCGGGGGGCTGCGTTGCAGGTGGGCAATGCCCCCCACTTCTCCGGCTGCTGCCAAGCTCCCGAAGCCCACGCCCACCTGGTCACATGGCTGGCAAGCCACACCCACAAAATAAGCCACGCCTACAGAGTGGTAGTAAAAAAAATTAGGAACCCGCCCCTGACTTGGGCATACAATTATCAGGAATGGCTAACTACAAATTTGTCATATATTATAGAGGATAAGCATTAAGAACTTTTAGCAACAACACTCTCCCCCCAGTCTTAATACACAATTGAAGCTGAGCAAACCACAGTCAACAAATTCCACCTGTTGCTGGACTTTCAAGATGTCCAGTATTGAGGGACCTATTATAGAACAGTGGACCAACCTCATGTAGTTACAACTGCCAAAACATCTTAGGGAAATATTTACGCAAGCAAGATTCGAACAGCTTGATACAATGGTCAGATATGGGAGATTCCATTCGATACCCTACAATGAGCGTCTATGCATTTGCGCAGCGGCAGAGGTAGAAGACCTGGCTCACATCCTATTTGATTGTTGCTTGTATAAGGGGGTGAGAGACAGATACCTTGGTCTATATACCAAACGAATGACCCATTGGGATCCCCATATCAAAACAACTTACCTTATGTGTGGCCAGAACCTGAAAATGACATTTAACACAGCACAGTAGTTAAACAAAATGGTTTGGTTGAGATCTGCATACGTGGGACTGATTGGGGTAGATTGCAGGGGTGACACCGAAATATAATTTTATCATATTTTATCTATATCTTAAATGACTGTATTTTATTCAATTTCATTTTAGACTGTATTTTATTCCAACTTCATTTTAAATCGTATTTTATTCCAATTTCATTTTAAATTGCATTTTATCAAATTTCATTTTAAATTGCTTTTATTAAATTTTAGTAGTAATTTGTTTCTGGAACTTTGCACTTTGATATGGCCCAAGGGCTAATCAATAAAGACTCATGTCATGTCATGTAATGTCCCAAAGGTACTTTTTTTCAGGAGGCAACTGGACTTTTTTTTTTCTTTCGAAGACATTTCGCTTCTCATCCAAGAAGCTTCCTCAGCTCTGACAGGATAGTGGGGAATGGAAGGATTTGTATACTCCTTGCAGATAGCTGGTCATTTGCATCCTTTTAGGGTGCAAATTAAATCTAAAAGGATGCAAATGACCAGCTGTCTGCAAGGAATATAAATCCTTCCATTCCCCACTATCCTGTCAGAGCTGAAGAAGCTTCTTGGATGAGAAGCGAAAAGTCTTCAAAGGAAAAAAACCAAGAAAGTCCAGTTGCCTCCTGAAAAAAAGCACCCTTGGGACAACCATGACCTGGATGACTGAGAATTTTTATAGACAAATCCTCATGTAGTCCAACCTTTAAGTGGTTTAGTCACCTGGTCATTTCCCATGGAGCTTGATAAAAATTCCCAGCCAGGACATTATTGTGATAAGTCAGTCCTCCTTATATCCAGAAAAACAAAATTTCTGTTCCTCTCACCCTTTCCACAACAGCCCTATAGGCCCCCCTGAAGAGTGGTTATGAACTTCTGCTTTGGAGGACTGTACTTTGTTTTAGAAATGTTTATTTTCCAGTCCTGAAGCTTTCTTCGAAGTACCAAGAGATACTTTCTCTATGTTTCTTACAGCGTGTAGCAGGAGAGCTAGATAGGGTGGGAGGAACTCAGTAGTGGGTTTCACTTACCTTCGCTACCGGTTCAGAACTGTGAATGTGTGTGCGTGCCCTTCTGCACATGCGCAGAACCTTCTGCGCATGCGCAGATTGTCTGTGATGATGTCCATGCAGGTGGGCGGAGCCTCCCACCACTACCGCTACCGGTTCACCCGAACTGGGGTGAACTGGTAGCAACCCACCACTGAAGGCACTATCTCCATTTTGCTACACCTCTCTTTGTTGGTAGGCAGAGATGGCAAAGCATAAAAATCACTTTGAAGCTTCCATTTCTTGTGCTTGCAAAATATGTGCACATTAAGCAATGACATAGGCAGAGCAATTCATTTTCCATTCAACCAGAAACTGGTGGCATTTATTATTTCCTCTTTGATATAGCATTAGAAGAATTTCTATGGGGATTCTCAATCATCCGGGTCATGGTTGTCCCAAAGGTGCTTTTCCAAAAGGCAACTGGACTTTCTTGGGTTTTTCCCTGTTAGAACTGAAGAAGCTTCTTGTATGAGAAGTGAAATGTTTTCAAAGAAAAAAAAAATCCAAGGAAACCCAGTTGCCTTTTGGAAAATGCACCTTTGGGACATCGGAAGAATTCTCAGTTTCTTAAGGTAAGAGGACAATTTGGAACTCCATGGAATTTGTATGTTAATTATATTTATCATAGTTTATACATTTGCTTCCAGCGTTGGCAATCCTTATTATAAACTTGGAGTCCAAAGATGCCAATCCATGTTTGCTTCCTTAATGGACATGAAAAAGACGTTCCAGATCTCCTGCTCGTTGAATCAAGATCACATGAAGTATTAGTACTGCTTTATAAAAACTTAGTAAGGCCACACCTGGAACCCTGCATCCAGTTTTGGTCACCACATTATAAAACAAGATCTTGAGACTCTGTGAAAGAGTGCAGAGAAGTGTTCTGCCCCAGCTACTAACCACAAAGAACGCAGCACGCACAAATTCTGTCCAAAACTTCGTTTAAATTAAAGACTACTAATGAGCTTTCTTAGTAGTCGGCAAACACAAATACAGTTTAAAGCAGTCTTTGCTGAACACTGGCTGTTAATTCAACTTCATGAACAGCCAGCATGACTCCATGAAATAATAAATCAAGTCTGAGCAAACAGTCTTGGATATATCAGGAAGCTTACAATGGTTGGCAAAATGCCCAGAAGCAATTTGCAGGAAGAATGCCAAGAGAAAGAATAAGGGCCGAGCAGACATTTCTGAATTCAAGACACGAAGGCATATGAATGAAGGTTGTTCCCTGTAAATTGTTCCCTGCCTGCGTCGTCATCCCTTAAATAGGCTAGGGGAGTGGCCAATTAGCCCCAAGCCTACTCTCGAGGAGACCTCCTCCTGAGGAACCACTCCTGCCTTTTGGCAGCCCATGCATTAAGAATAGGCTCCGCCTCACTGTCCGACTCAGGTGCCAGCTGCACAGGCCGCTGGCGCATCACCACATCACCCTCTTCTCTGGTGGGATCCGCTACCAGCTGCACTGGCTGCTAGTGGGCCACAACAAGAAGAGCAACTAAGATGATTAAGGATCTGGAAACTAAAACATATGAAGAACGGTTACAGGAACTGGGTTTGTCTAATCTAGTGAAAAGGAGGACTAGGGGGGACATGATAGCAGTGTTCCAATATTTGAGGGGCTGCCACAATGAACCTTTGGAACCTATTTTCCAAAGCACAAGAAGGCAAGACAAGAAGCAATGGATAAGAGCTGGGCATGACATCCTAAGATCTAAAAGCATCTGGGTAAACAGATAAAATGATTTTTTGGGGTGGGAGAGCTGTGGCGTTCTAATGATAGCTTTGGGGAAGAGGCTTAATCCCGGTGCTTATAGCTCCCTTGTGGTTTTAAGCAAAGAAAAAGCTTTTATTTTATTTTATTTTTTAGTTTCATTAGGCTATTTGCACGGCGTTCCCTTACTCGGTAACTTAGATGGAAGCCGAGTTCTCATCAACTATTAATAGAGTTCCTCCCTCTGCAGTGGTTTTAAAATTGGTTTGAACATTTAGCAACTCCAGAATTACACTGATGTTACAAAGATTTCAGTTTTATTTTATTTTATTTTATTTCCATAACGGTTTTTTTTAAAGATAACTACATAAGCAGAATGAACAAAACAACTTGAAATGGTGATGATACAGACAAGTAGAAGATTTTTTTAAAAAAAAATCAGCAATAACCAGTCCTGCTAACAATGCTGTAAATCTCAGCCAAAATGCAACAACAGTACAGCAGGTTCAACTCACATGAGCTAATGTTCGATCTTCTAAACTGCATTTCTAGCAACTGGGCATTTGCATTTAATGTAAATTAATCTGAGATGTCCAAGTTACCCAAATTGAATATATATTTTTTTAGTTTTATTAATTTTACTTTAACATCAAATTAAATAATGTTTACATTCGTCAAGGCACCATCTACTAATTTCTAAAAACAGAAAATGAGGCTCAGTTTACCAAAGTTCACATAAATAATGTCCATTTCATAAATGTTTTCATTTTTTTTTGGTAAAAATAAATTACCAGTTTAGGAATCTGTGCTGATTCCCCCCAAAGCCTGTCATACCTGTAAGTCTTCAGAGGCACCTTCAGAAAGAGGTGGATTTTGCAAAGGGTGCTACTATAAGCAAACCTGACTTCAGACATCTTCAAAATGAAAGGAAGAGAAAAGAAACAGTATCGTAGCTGTTTGCAGCAAAGTTAGCAGAAGTAGGAAACATCTGATCTGTGAAGACTGAAGCTTGAGTCTGAGGTGAAGGAAGACCTACTCACCTTGAATTATTTAAAGGACAGGTGAATTGCATCTGAGGCAGCGGTGAAATCTACTTACCTTCCCTACCAGTTTGGAAGCACGTGCTTTTTCACCCTCTGCGCATGCGCAGAAGGGTTTGCACATGCGCAGAGGGTTAAAAACAACAAAATGGCGATGTCCGGGTAGGTGGGCGGAGCCTCACGCTGCCACCGCTACCGGTTTTCTGAACCACTGGCGGCCCCCGCTACCGGTACGCCTGAACTGGGCCGAACCGGTAGCATTTCACCCCTGATCTGAGGTGAGAAGGGACTTTGCTGACTGAATCTTTTGGTCTTATGTTTGGAAAAGAGGGGAAGTGCAAGAGGACTGAAGGAGAGCAAATGTCCCTATTTGCTAAGAGGGGCTCCAAGAAACTACTCAACATGTTTACAACAACCAGGAGAGTCCTGGGGCACAGTCTGCAAATATTTTGAAAACAGAGTAGTAATTACTAGAGCTTAGTCAATAAAAACGCTTTTTAAACTAATCTCTCATTTTTGGGGGTGGCGTACCTGTGAAGTAATACATCTGAAGTTCAGAAAAGCCCCGCATAACATCTGGATTAGCAGGTTAGATAAAATGGATTGGGTGGTGTCATTGTTATTTGGATCCCAGTCGGATTGAAAATTATAGTCCAAAAATGTTCATAATCTAATTAGTGTCAGATATTGAATGAAATATCACAACATTCTGCCCTGTACTATATACATATATATTTTAACGTGTTTATGAATGGATGGAGATGTGGCAATGACGGAATAAGAATTTACGGCTAGAGGTGATAAGATCTTTTTCCCTTGAATCTAATCCTTGTCAAAATAAAGCCCGGCAATAAAGTCTAAGTAACAAAATATTTAGTATAAAAGAATATAAAAAGCAATAATCCTGACAGCTACATTTCTGCAATCTAAGATTCATGTCCTGCCTCATCAGAGGACAGGAACAGAAGAGAAAGAATGCAAAGGAATGTTACACATGCGCAGATCACTCATCATGTATCTGCTTTGTTAGGAATGTCTGAGTATCATAGAGTCACAGCTGACAATCAAAAATCACATCGTGACAGGCAATAATATTTATGAAATTTGCAGATGACAAGTACTTAGCTGGAATAGCTAATAATCCAGAAGACAGAATCACCATTCGCACTGATCTGCACAATCTCCAACGAGAAGCATCAGAGAATGAAATTTAACTGTAGCAAATTAAAAATTATGGACACGTACGAAGCAAATATGAAATTGTCATGCTTAGGATGGCGAACCTGGTTTGATAATAGTACTTGTGAAAGGTTCTTGGGTAATAGCTGAGGTCAAGCTGAAGAGGAATCAGCAGTGTGAAGTGGCTGTTAAAAATAGCCTGTTTTAGCCTGCAGTCACAGAAATACCCTTTACATATTCGGGGAAAGTTATAATTCTAATTTATTCTCTACCTTGAGTTGCATCCGGTTTTGGGCATCACACCTAAATGAGAATAATCAGAGAAACAGACTATAAAGAGAGACTGAAGGAACTGAGAGTGTTTGACCTTAAAAAAAATGGGAGTGGGATGGGGTGGAAAATAATAGGACATAGCCCTACATAAGGACAATTTTATTTGCTGTTGTTTGAATTATGTTTTAAAAACATATTCCAAAAATTAAGACCACCAAGGTCCTAAAGATGTATCATACTCATAGAATAATAGAGTTGGAAGGGACTAGAGGTCTTCTAGTCCAACCCCCTGCTCGAGCAGGAGATCCTATACCAGGGGTCGGCAACCTTAAACACTCAAAGATCCTAACCGGAAGCCTCCCATTCAATTCTGGAGCCGACCGGAAGTCCAGTTCCCCCATCATAGTCCCCTCCTAGCACGGCATCCTTTTTCCTCTGCTGACCGGAAGTCGGTTCCCCCACCATAGAATCTCCTCCTAGTGCGGCATCCTTTTTCCTTTTTCCTCTACCTGTCCTAACCGAAAGCCCTATCAATCGTGGAGCCGACCAGCAGCAGGGAGCTGCAGCAGAGGGACGAAAGAGCCACATGTGGCTCCAGAGCCACGAGTTGCTGACCCCTGTCCTATACCATTTCAGACAAGTGGTTGTCCACTCTCTTTTTGAAAGCCTCCAGTGATGGATCACCCACAATTTCTGAAGGCAAGTTGTTCCATTGGTTAATTGTTCTCACCATTAGGAAATTTCTCATTCATTCCAGGTTGCTTCTCTCCTTGGTTAGTTTCCATCTATTGTTTCTCATCTTGCCTTTTGGTGCTTTGGAAAATAGTTTGGCCCCCTCGTCTTTGAAGGAGCCCCTCAAATTTTGGAACACTGCTGTCCTGTCACCCCTAATCCTTCTTTAACCCAGGTCCTGCAACTGTTCTTCATATGTTTTAGCCTCCAGCCCCCTAATAATTCTTACTGCTCTTCTCTGCACTCTTTCCAGAGTCTCAACATATTTATTTATTTATTTATTTATTTTATTCGAAGTTCTTCTATGCCGCCCTACTCCCTCAGGACTCAGGGCGGCGTACAACATTTTAGGGAACATCAAATAAATTGTTAAAAACAGTTTAAAACAATTTTAAAACAACATAAACATCATATATACATAGGGGAGACGTCAGATGGAAGG